>KK114156.1:123860-142862 GCA_000611955.2 Stegodyphus mimosarum | reverse complement strand
CCGCTCTGTTTCCATTGAGATGATCCCCTAAGCATTCCGTTGTCAGGTAATAAATAAATCTAACTTAATGTCAAAAATAGTTACATGTAAAGAATAGTAATTAATTTTAACTGAAAATGTTTATCTGCTGTTTATTCTTGAGTTCTGGGAATTACAAAGCAAACTTATATTATAATCGAGGCAATCGAAACAAAGAGACTTAAAATTAGACTTTTATTAACTTAAGCTAATCTTAAAATATGCAGTATTTTCAACAACAGTAATTTTTTTTGTCAGTAAAACTTTCTATTTTTAAATTCTTGCATTATGTATAACATCATATTTGATTTCTTTAATATGCGTGTAATCTGATCTTGTTTTAACCTGTTTAATGTTTGTAAGAAAATATAATTCAAGTAAATCTTATCCCATTGACTGCCAGAAATATCTGATTCCACATACCGTGATTTATTGTCTGTCCCCATTATACAGTATAATCTATTGACGTGCTAAGCTTTATATCCGAAACGTCTGTTGATAGATAAACTTGTCATTTCATGAATATGTATTTCGGGTTGGAAGCACAGAACCACCGTGGAATAAAAAGAAATAGACAGCAAAAGAGATATCATCTTATTATTATGTGGGAAGAAAAATTTTGTTTCATTTATTATAAAGAAATACAGTGTTTATTATAAAGAAATCTGTGTTTACAGTGCATTTCTAAATGTAGCGATTGATAAAAACTGTAAGGTAGAGAGACCTTTCATTGCTACTACGATGCCCGTAGAACTCCGGCATTTATTTCCTAAAGCAGTTCTCCTATCAAAAAAAATTGCCGGCCCTTGATGAATAGCAAAAAGAAACATAGTATGTTTTTCTTTTATTTTAAACCTACATTTATTGATGTCATTAGTAAAATTTATCAGAAAAATGAACTCCAAGAAGAAAATAACAAGTAAATTCTTTGATTAAGAATGTAAAATCAGCAGATATTTGACTACTTTTAGGTTTCTTTCATTCACATCTAGCTTGATTGTTGTTTGTTTGAGAGAGAAAATTTCAGTTGTAAGATCACTTTTATTTCGCAGTGCAAAAAGCAATAAAATTTAAAGCAAGAAACAGAGAAATTCAAACAAAAGAAACAAAACAATATGCTTTGATTTATGGCGATATTACCTGAGCTTGCATTAGAGAAAAAGATCAAATTTATTCTGGAAATTTTCCTTCAATAATGTATATTTTAACATGTATTGATCAAAGAAGGCGAAGTAAGAAATTTTTCTCTGCGAAAGGGGAAAGTTCGGAGAAAAGAAAGAAACAAAATCATAAATCTTACATTACGAGATTGCTAGTCAGAAATACATGCCTTTCTGTGACAGTCTCTGTGATAGAATTATTCAAAAAGTATTTTAAAAAAAGAAATTGGCGAACCCGACTTCTTAAAATCCCCTCACATCCTCAAAGGTCTTTCTGTTTTAGTTAATGATTCGAATTAATTCTAACATTTATTACTGCTAATATTTCAAGGATTTGATTTTCAATTATTTCTTGTTCATACGTTTATTAATAGGTGGTGATGGAGGCTCAGATTTTGTCATTGTGCAACAGTTTCTCGAAATTTCTTCAGATTTGCCACGCAAGCATTAGTTGTTCTTCAGTTCCTTTTCCCATTCTCAGCTGAAAACTATTTTCGATTGACCTTCGAAAATACTGCATTACATGCTTTACTTAGGTCCCAAGTCCTACAAATTACTGTCCCAACAAAGCCATTCAGAAACATTTTCAATACAACTAATCATGAAATCAGAAATTCATACTCGACTATCACCCAGTTCAAAAAGAATACCAACGTGGGATCATTACAAAGGTATTAACAGCTCTATTACCCATTTAGCTTTCACAATTGCTTCTAACGTTGAAGGTAATACATTCCGTATATTTGTTCTGAAAATGACAACACAGTAATAGAAACACAGAAAGTATATCTGAAGAGTGAAAGCAATATAACACAAGTAGAGATAACAGCAATGTACAAAATGCTAGAATGTGCAAGAATCAGCATAAAAATATTACATATCCAAATCTGACTATTTTTTTGACTGCTTTTACTGACAAATTTTACATATCAAAACTACAAACGCATGGTAAGTTTCCCGATAGTGAACATAATTCAACAAATACTAAGCATCAGCATATTGTTATCTCATGAATGTAAGGTTCGAAGAAAATGAACAATCAGATATATTTGCAAAATCAGCCGTCCAAAACACAGGTACAATAAACAGCGAACTATTATACATGTCAAAGACAAGATCTTATCTCATTACAAACATGCAACAAGAGTAATGGCAGCTTCACAGCAGAAATGGGATACCGCACGAAAAGGCATGGAGATATACAATACGAATTTCAATATATTCAATACATGAAACTAATAAAATAGTAATTACCCCACAAATAAAATAGATTCTTTCATTCCATGAAGGACAATCCTGACTTATCTTCACTTCCGAAGCATTTCCTTAGCATATATCTCCTGTGTAGCGAGTTAGAACACGGCCTGTATTGTCTATTCATATAACCAATAATAAAAAACCCTCATATTTCGTCATCCATTTGTCACCTCCAAGATATCTAACCTTTCTCATAAAAGGGAAAGAATACAGAAGAAATAGCATCAAAATAAAGAACATAGGTACAGATTTATATTTTCCATATCGACGAATCTCCAGTTGACAAAATTTCCAATACAATTACAAGTTTTATTCCTTATCTTCTCCTAAAGCTTCTTTCACAAATAAAATATATTAAGGTATTAAACTTTGTAAGGTATTTCTCCCGCCTTTTTCGCATGCCTTCGTGGTGTAGTGGTCAGCATGTTCGACGCGTAACCGAGATGTCCGTGGTTCGATTCCCGGCAAAGGCGTGGCTCATTTTTCAATATTCCTGCTTCAAAAAATGCCTAATGACTCTAAAACTTCACTTTACAAATTACTCCAATAACCATCTTTCCAATGAAAGTTATAATTAGGGTAAATAGTCACAAACATTATGGCATTTAAAAGAAATATCGTACTCTGATAAAATAATGTCGTAATCCACCGGAAGCTGCCGTCGAAGGGCAACGCCCTTTGACTGTCCAGTAAAACATTAATGCTCTCCTCAACAGTCAAAAAGTTAAAAATGATTTAATATTCTAATTTCTGTTATTAATTTCTTTCATTCCTATTTTCTGTCATTAATGTCTTAGTTTATGTGGCGCGTACTTTTGTAACAAAATGTTTTCGATTAAGCATGTCTTTTCGTTATTTGTTTAAACATTGCTAACGTTATCTAATTTGATTACTAATTTAGTGATAATTCATTTGAAGTTTTCATATCAGAAGCACAAACTCTAACGAGAAATTAACACGATTATTACAATTGTTGTCATAAACAAGAAGAACGGCATCGTGTTTAACAGGCGTTCTATGTAAGAATTGCATGAAGAAGGAAAACAATTATCTCCCTTCATTAATGATATCGCATTTTTTAACACTAACGAATGTATCAGTGTGTGGACTATTTTTGGAGACAGTTGGATATTTCTGCTCAAAATTAGTATGCAAAGACATATTACTTGAAAGTTAAATATTTTTTAATGAAGTTTGTTTGAATATATTAAGTATTATAAAAACATTTATTTAACAATTAAAACTCTTTTGGATCTGAAATATATTTTAAATTTACAAATTTTGTTTCGTAGGGACTGACTCGAATGAATGTTAATACATTTGTGGCCACAATATGATTCATCTTTTCAATCACATTTACTACAATGAAAACAAAAGTTATCTACAGATACGTAGAATGCTTTAAATGTCATCTGCCTCTGTGATGTAACTCCTATGATGAACAGAAAATAGCCTTTTCCACCTTATATGTCCCTACTATGTACTCAAAATTTTCCTTTTATACATTTGAGATGAATTTGGGAGAAAACGAAGAGCGATTTCAAAGCAATGCTTATTTTATTAAGTTCTGAACTTATCTTAAAATGTAAAAGGTAGAGAAATTAAATGCATTTCACTATTTTTAAACATTGTGAGTAATTAACTTCTCGTAAAGAAAGAATAAAAGTGAAACTAATTAAGTTATCTAAAATTTAAGAACTTCCTTTGATCTGTGTAACAACTGATCTTTCAATATTTTGCTTTTTGTTCAGTTACCGTCGTCTTATAATGTCGTTTCATTTCTGTTAATCTTCTGTGTTCGATAATTGAAATGAACAATACATTTTAGCTCCTTTTTTATATATTGTTTAATCTGTTCATGATAACACTTATAATGAATTCAGATGTCTTCGAACAGCATGAAAGGGTTTCGCTCAGATATCAATTCTACTGATTACTATAAGATATGTTTGAACAGTGGCGGCTCGTAATAAGCACTGTGGAACTGCAGCACCCCCTGTTTCCACTTATTACTATTTTTAATATTTAATATAATGAGCCATTTTTTCTTTAATTCTTTCTTTATACTTCTACAATATATAATTCTTAAACTTAATGTCAGTAGCCATCATCCAGTTTATGAAAAAGTTACGAAAGTTTTTGTATGGAACTGCGCTTCACGGTTGGTGTTTGGCTGTTCTGCGCATGCGCGCACAGAAAGCAGAACTGGAGCCAGGGAGATAAAAGAGCACTGTCGCTCTTGCAGTGCCGAAATTCTAGAAACGTGATTATTTCTTACTCCGCGCGTGTGGTATTTGGCTGTTTTGCGTATGCGCTCTTAGAAAGCAGCGTAAGCGGCTGAGAGGCTTTTTACTCCTCGTAAGCTGTGTTTAAAAATCATACACCATATTCTTGGTTAGATTATTTTTCAGCTATTCTATTTGATTCATTTTTTTCGGTTCTTTTATTTTACAGACAGAAAACTTTAACACTGTCCTTGCATCCTCAAGTCTGTCTCTCCATGAGAAAATTACAATTAAGAAAAGAGGTCGTTCAGCACCTGATATTCTAATATGTCAGCCAGGCATAAGCAACAAGAAGAAATATATTCGTAGTTTCAATTCTAAATGGTACCAACGGAAAAATTGGCTTTGCGGTTGGGAAGTAAAAAATGCTCTGTTTTGTTTCCCGTGCTTGCTATTTGGAGGTGATATGACGTGGACAAAAGATGGTTTCAGAAATATAAACAAAATGAAAGAAAAAACTGAAAAGCATGAGAAGCCAAAGAAGCTTGTTGATAATGTAGTTTCCTCAGTTAATTTCCTCAGTTGTCATCCAGAGATCAAGAAGAAAATTATTGATCTCTTCGCGCAAATTAAAACAAGAAGAATGGATTTCATTTTTAAATGAATAGGTAAAGATTGAACTGTAACAATTTAGGTTAAAGTAATTAAGAAATGCTTAATTTTTCTTTTGTAAAATTTCATGGAAGTTTCAAAATAAATTTTTTTATACATGTTTGTTTCCCTTTACACAGGTTTAAAACAAAGGTTCAAATTTTTTGGAACAGCACCCCCACTAATTTTAGCTACGAGCCGCCACTGTGTTTGAATCTAACAGTGCTTTCTGTAGAATAGTAGTGACATTCAACCTGTATTATGATAAACATATTGCTTTTTTTCTCGCCACCGCAAATATCGTCTGCGCAAACAGCTCGCGTTGGCGTTTTTAATTATATTATTTTGTCAAGTGATTTTTGGCATTCGAAAGAAAGAGACTTACTTTAGAACACTGTATTGCGAAATTTGTATAAAAATATCGTTATCATTAAGTATCAAGACGTTATCAAGGTGTCTGAAATGGAACTATCACGCTACCAGATTAAAACCATCATTCACTTCCAGTTCTGTTGCAAAAGCTACAGAATGTAACTACAGTTCCAGCTACAGAATGTCACAAAATCATGTGCACAGCTTTAAGTACTTTTTTTTTATATGGCACCGTAAAGTTTTGGTACCGAAAGTCCAAAACAAAGACTATGACGTTCAAGTAGCACAGCGCTCTGGTCGGCCTACTGATGTTGATGATGCCCGTCTGACAGAACTTGAGGTAAGAGATCAGTATGCAACAAACTCGAGAGCTTGGTTTTCGTTCTCGCCTCCGAATCCTCAGAATCGGAGTTCGAGTCGCGCTGACTTGTATCTTCTCTTTTGTATTTAACCAAAATTTATATTCGATTGGTTGCTTAAGATTCCTTATCTTTACATACATTTTCATAAATGACATATATTGCTGTTTACCCAAGACTTATTTTTCTTTTCAATCAGAATTTCCGAATTTTTCTGCAATAAGTTGAAATTATTGTCGCAAGGTTTCGCATTTTTTGATTTTTCGCCTTTAGGCGGCATCTTACTTCACCCCTTCTACTCCAAGTGTACTCTAAGTACTCCAAGTTCGGCATTATTTTCAAGACGATCTGGTTATATCCGAAAAGCTGATGCCAGGCTAGCAATTACGATAATGGTGAGGGTTGAATGCGAGAAATGTTCGACCTTGTGAAATTTATTATCAGACAAGTGAAACGTACGAACAGAACGCGATGAATGAAGTTATGGTGCGAAAGCGGGTAAGGATGTTTAACGAAAGAAAGGAAAGTATCCACGACGAGGAACGCAGTGGACGCCCATCTTTCATCATCGAAGAACTGATGCGCTTCATAGATAAAAAGGTTCATTCCAATAGGCGATTTACGATTTCGGATTAAATTAATTTTCAAAACATTTCACGATTGCATTTCGAAACATTCAAAACATTCACGAAACTGTAACTGAACATTGGCACTACAAAACACTGTCTTCGCAGTGAGTTCCGAAAATTGATTTTCGAAAAGGATTTGCACATGCGATGAAACATAGATTTATACTAAGTACCTGAAACGAAACGACAGTCATTGAGTGGAGACAGATCATTGAGAGGCGTGGAGTACTGACTTTTGTTATTGTGTTCGAGCATAACAATACGCGACCGCATACCGCGCGCATAGCGAAAACGCTGTTTGATTCATTTCACAGCCTCCTTACAGTTCGGACCTAGCACCATCCAGCTTCCATTTGTTTTCTCATCTCAAGAAATTTCTCGTCGACCAGCTCTTTGCAAGTGATGATGATATCAAGGTAAAAGTCCAAACCTGGTGCCTGTCGCGGGCCGCCGAATTATACCAAGTGGGCATGCTGTAATTAATGCCAAGATATGACACATGTTTAAAATCGCATAGAGAATATTTCGAAAAGTAGTTAGGATGTTTAGATTATTTTGTAATAAAACACAAAAGAAAACAAATTGTTAATCTTTTTTAATACCCAAACGGTACTCACTTTCTGGATGAGATTTGTATATTCAAGTTTTATTGAAATGTCAGATATTTATTTGCTTTTATGGGTATTTCGGACTCTTATATATTTCATTGCAGTTTAATTTCTATGTTCCTTGAGTTTCCATATTCGTTTTGTTTTGTATCTTCCGTTGTTATTGGTATATCTTCGTGCTTTCTGATGTAGCATGGTATCAATATGTAGCATAAATTTGCACCGATGAAGTGACGTTCCTTTAATTGGGATTTTAACATGCCGATTGTTAAACCCTGCTGTTGTTTTAGTTCCATCTCAGTTTTGACGAATAACCATTGGAGGAATGAATCTAGAATTTTCTATATTACTTCTCCTACCACAGCGTCTGGAGAGGGTTTTCGGGCTCGGCAATATTTTATATGTGCCCATGCCAAAAGGACACTATACACTAACAAACATCAATCCTCGGTTTTCAGACATGGGCCCACATTAAGTCAGCTGGCTCCGTTATCAGCCTATCAACTGAGCAGCATATGTAAGGGACTGATTTCTAATAAAATTATATTTATCGACAACATAATTTGTCCTCAACTTCAGTTGGCAACTGGCGATTGTACCTGCCCAGATTCGAATTCCAGGGAAAGCATGAATGTTTGTAAGAGTGTAGCGTCTGTACATCAAGGGAACACTCAAATTACCAGGCAAACAGAGGTTGACGTTTGGGATGACGGTCCTTCTGATCTCCCCTCCCCTACCCCGGGGAGTTTCTCGCAAAATTGGTGGGAGGACTACACAATTAGTGACGCTGGACAATAGCTGTTCGATCAATGGTGAAATTCTGGCGTCCCACCCATTTTCATATGTACTTGCTCCTCCAGCTGCTGTTTAAATAGGCAACACAGGATGACTTAAAAGCATTCCATCCCATACTTTTTCAATGAAGTTGTTAATATATTCAGCTAGGAAATTAAATTCTGGGATTGTGGGTGACAGCAAAGTTGGTTTTTTATTTAAAATGCCACTCATCACCATATAGTTCATTAAATTTCACTCTTCTTCTCAGTCACCTCTTAATTGACGAAAACGTGTTATAGGAAATCAATGGCATTTCTAACTTCTATGCAATGGTTGGCATATCCAGATAGCAAGTGGAAGCTCTCGCGTTTGGTTCTTGGTGAGTGTGCCATTGACGTTTCAAGACCTATTGCTCCAAAAACATTAATAACTACATATTATCTCTAGAATTTTAGTTCGTACAGTATGTTTTCACTCATATAACCCGGAAATGCATTTAAAGATCCATTTATACAATTGCTACACAAATAAAAAGAGATCTCTCTCTCTCTCTCTATATATATATATATATATATGTATGTATAATATACGTGTGTGATATGAATAGCTATATTTAAGGAAATAAGTCATTTCTTAAATAGAAGTTTACAGATTTCAGTTTACGTTATGATTTATAACTATGTAAGTATATATGCTTAAAAAACAATTGAATTCATTAGATATTCTTGGAATATTTCTAGGATTCTTCCGGCATACTGATCTAAGTAAGTAATTGAATAAGGAAAACTACGAGAAATCCTTCTTCATTAAAGAAAAAAAACGTTTCTATGCGAAAAAAATTCCAGGTGTTCTTATTCTCAAAACAAATTCCATCTTTTCATCAAATAGAAAATATGTCTGGAAAAAAATAATAATAATAACTTTTCTTCGCCGGAAGGGATCGTTTATGCTTTCCTTTCCAAGAGAAGATTTTTAGAATACAAATGGTTTTAGTCAATTTTGTAAATCTTTCAGAAAACAATAAATACAAAAGCATTTTTAGATGAAATACCAAGTGCTTGCTTTGTATGAAATTTGTAACTAATTACCGTTGAATATTTTTGAAGTACATTTTGCAATGCATATAATTAACGTTAATTGCAGCAGGTTGTAATTTAGCACATAAACATCTTAATTTTTCCTAATTTGTTAATTGCATTTAATACTGAGTTTCCGTTATTTTAATTTATTCTTAATTTTGCGGTACCTAATCATGAACTTTTGAGTGTTTCAGTTAATAAGCTTAATTTTTTAACTCTAAATTTGCTTACATACATAGCTATTGGTGGCTCTAAATATTTAATTTTAATTTGCTTATAATAATTTAATGAGTAGTGTAGAATATTACTAGTATTTTTAATAAAAGAAATGTGAGTTTCAACTCTTAACGTAATAATGAAAGAAAATAAAATCTGATGTGTACACCACATGACTTCCTTGTACGGAATATTAAATTATACGCATTTTGCATTTCATTTAAAAGTATTGGATTGAGTTAAATCTACTTCGTCGATAGCGCATGAATCTTAATAGAATAAATGCACTCTTTAAAATTCACTGTATTTGTTTACCATGGGGACACTCTGGCGCTAGATTAACTTAACAGCGTTACATCTGATTCATTTTGTAACTCAGAATGCACTACCACCTGAAGAATTATCTAATAGTTGCCACGTGTTCTAATCGAATACTATGATAAATCTAAAACGATGTGTAAAAGAAATAGAACGAACAAACAAACAAACAAACAAAAAAGAAAAGAAAAGAAAAATTAACAGTTTTTCACAGACGGTTCAGTATTTCTCATTCAATTAATTCAGATCTCACTTCGCGCCGAGGCAAAAATACAGAAAAAATCAAAATATCTATATTCCAGAATAAAATTCCATTTAAATAAGTAAGATAAATTAATTTCAGAATTGATTAAGCATGATTTAATTCGCAATAATAAAAGAAGGCGTCATCTTGTTGCGAAGCTTAGTTTCTCTAGATTGGCAACAAATCCACTATTCTGCTAAGTTTCAAATGCAAACAAATATGGCCACTATGGACAAAATAATTAGACTTATCCGCCCTTAAACAACTTTTAAATTATTGATAATTCTGCAATTATAACATGCATGTTAACTAAAGACATAAAACCCTTAATCGGAAGATAAGAACATAATTCAATCATTCAACCATTTTTAACAAAAAATGCACATTTTACAAACATATCAGAATAAGGAAACTCAGCTCATTGAGCCGAGTTGTTGTTGCTGTTTCAAATCCCCTTGGGGCAGGAAAGCCTACACCAAGTGCAAGAGACCTTGCCGCACAAGCAAATCGCAAATATCGTCCTGCTCAGCTGACAGCTGTCTCAGGGAGACGCCTATACAATCCATTAGGTGAACGAAACTGGCAGGGAGGGAACAGGCACACGAGGGAAAGTTCATTTCTCCCTCTTTGAATGTCATGCATCGAATATGTCCACTTCTGAATCTGGTTGTGGCCGTTTGGATAGGCCTAGATCTTTTACTCAGAAGTGACAGGCCTGATTGTTTAGCGAAATACCACTGGTGAACAGGAGAAATTTTCCATGCTATGTTAGTTTTATGTTTGTAATAGGAATAAATTTCGGCTGGGCATAAATCAGAGGAAGTGGGTATAGAGAGATCAAAACCTTTTCTTGCCAGATCTTCAGCTGTTACTGAGCCGAGTAATAGAGTGGATGTATATATATAGAGAGAGAGAGAGTGGATGTATATATATATGTGTGTGTGTGTGTATATATATATATATATATATACACATATTTATATACTAGTTGAGTAACTGAGTGGATATATATATACATATATTTATATACTTTTGGTGCGACCGAATGCAACCAAAATAGGAGGTGCACATCTACATGCTATAGCGCACAGACGCCACGAAAGAAAATCTCTTCAGAATCCACTTTAAATCAGTTTTATAACTGTTTAGGGGGGGAAGTGTCCTTTATTCTGTTCTTACGTTCAGATATCATGCAAAAACACCGTTAAATTGCATTCGATAACGCTCAAAATGGATATTTTCGTTGAAATATGATACCCGAAATTTTTCGTGATTACAGTACTTCCTTTTTACTTCGTACAAGGAAGGAAAAACAGGCTGTTTACTGTAGGAATGACATATATACTTATGTATTAGAAAAAATTCAGAAAGCGTTTAATAAAGCACACAATAATGATTCATTCTTAACTTTTCTTAAAAAAGTAACAAATTTGATCTCACCTTAAATTCTGCACATATTAAATACATTATAACCACGCTTTCAAAAAATAAAAATTATTTAATACCATTTAAGGAAGAAGAGAAAGACGCAAAAGAAAAACATACAATTAGGCAAACAAAAACCTTCAACCTTGTGTTTGACGTAGATTTTAGTCAAGCCTCTCTCGTTTTCAAAGGCAAACAGATACAGGTCCCTCATCATCAGGAGAAAGTAATGTGCAACGAAGAGAAAGCCACGGTTGCATTTATACGCAAAAAGAGTAAAGCGAACGAGAATGTATCGCCATCTGTTGGCAGAAATTGTAACGAAATTTGAAAAATTAAGTTAATAGGAATTTTAAAATCTTTTAGAAGGACTGGACTTGGATTAAAGTCATTAACTAAACTAGATAAACGTTTATGGAGGTGATAAGCTTCAAGGAAATCGAATTCACCAATGACAGAAGCTTTTGGATTTGCAAACCCAATGTTAAAATTGTGATTAAATTCTCAACTATGAGTTGTTACCGAAGACTTGTTAATTTTGCCTTTTGGGACATAAGATTCTTGTTTCTTGATGCGAAACATGAAAGCCAATTTAGTTTGGCCGATATATCTGAAATTACATAGACAAGATATGTATTTTATTTAGAGGTGAGAAAATGACTTGAAAATTGAACTTTTAGAGAATCGGTGTAGTTTTGTAATTGAGAGAAAGATGAAATGGAAGTACGTCAATGTTCTTAATATCCTTCCTAAAAGCGGAATATCTTCTTTGATGGTAAGATGAAAATATTTATAAGCATTGTCAATGACCACGGGAGAAAATCCTCGGTCAATGGCAACTGATCTCAAATAATTGAGTTCATTAGGAAGCAAAGATTCTGAGGAACAAACTTCGAAGCACGCGAAATACATAATAGTAAAAGAAGAACAGTTTTTGTTTAGCCGGTACGTGACTCAGCAAAAGAAGACAAACGAAGGGAAAAGGCTTTATCGAAAACAGGTGTCCTGAAATCAGAAACATTGCGGATTATAAGAATATTACAGAATGGAAGGATACTGCAGATTCAGTTTCAAAAACGATTTTGATTTTCGTCATATTATACAAAAAAAAAAACATGAAGTTTAACAAAAATATTAACATGCATAAATCATATTCAATTAACATTACGAAAACGTGTTACTGAGTGCTGTTTTGGAAAAACAATTCCTTTTAAGAGAACAGTTTCTTGCGTTTTCTAAAAAAACGGAAATTGGATATAGTTTAAATTAACCAACTATTGGAAAAAGAGACTTCAGAAAAGATTCAGCTCAATTCAGAAAAGCCAGGTTTTGTGCCAAATACACATTGGAGCAACACTGAATATAAATATCAAAGTAATACATATACGAAGTCTTCTTGTGACATGGAAAGTGCAGCATATAGCTTATCGAATAACATGTTAGGATAAAAAACACAGGCTTTCACTGGCTTCTTTTTCCCGTCGTCTTTCGCTGAAAAAGTTTTAAAAAATGCTATTAGTGTATTTTTTTATGTTTTGATGTAATTCCTTTAATATGATTGTATTTTGTACAAGAGTTTGAAAACGAATCATGCGAGGCAAAATACATGTAAATAAAATCAAGTAATTAACACTGATTGGAAAATAAAACATGAAACGGGACAATCCATAAACAAGGATTCATCTTACATGCTTTTAGTAAACAAATAAAAATGTAAATCAAGGATGAGTTATAGCCTATTTAATTTCAGAGAATGAAGTGACACTAATATTTGCAAAAAGAAGACTATAAATTCCTTTTCTACTTAAAGAAACATTTTAAAAAATTAGTGTAAGAGATTAGTTTAGGTAGAAACACAAAGTGAGAGACGGAAACCAATTAAGAGCTAAAAAGGAGAAAGTAGGATATTTACTACTAACTCTAATTTTATACTGAATTTTACCAGTTTTAATATTTCAGCTGGTAAGCTATTAGAAAGTTTTTTTATATGATAGTATAAATTTTATTATTCTTCAATAATACAGCTATTTTTTAAAACTGGCTTTTT
This sequence comes from Stegodyphus mimosarum, assembly GCA_000611955.2. Classification (NCBI taxonomy): domain Eukaryota; kingdom Metazoa; phylum Arthropoda; class Arachnida; order Araneae; family Eresidae; genus Stegodyphus; species Stegodyphus mimosarum. The sequence goes on along the minus strand of KK114156.1, from coordinate 129,477 downwards.
AATGTTTATGTTTATATCCATTGTAATTTAAATTCGACATACTTTTAATATATTTATTATTAAAATTATTATTATATAATATATTTATAATTATTTAACTTTTTAAATTTATAACAATGTTTTTGGGCTTTCTGTGAAGAAAACTGACTATGAACCCTTTATAGGTTCCTGAATAAAAAATTCAGTAAGATGATATTGTTGAATTATAAATAAAATAGAAGTGTTTCTTGAATTTGTATGTTGATGATAATTTAAAATGAAATAAACACAGAAAAAAGTCAACATCGCTTTGAGCCTGTAACAAATATTCTTTAATGGCAACTCGAAAAGCTTTCTTTTCCACTTTTCTCCAGATATCTGACATAAAGGATCAGAGTACAATGCAATTTTCTCAAAAACAGAGAGCGGAATCTCAGAGGTGAAATCTCAGAGTTTTTTAATTGCTAATTTAAATAGCTGTACTATTGCTGTTAATAAATGAAAACTGATTAATAAGAAAAATATTGGTTACATATTGTAACGGATTTTGTATTTAATTTGCTATTTTTAGTAGAATTGTGATTAAAATTGTTTTATTTTCCCGTGCAATGCAGAGAGTGACGAATTTTAAGAGAACACTGCCCCAGAAAAGTAAAACTACAAGAGCGAGTGCATTTAGCATTTATAGATAGATTCCTCGTAACTGTACTTTCTTGCTTTCCAGAAACCTCGAGAAACTGAAAATCACCAGAATGTGCTCGTGCATGATTAAAAAGCTTTAAAAGGCTAGACAGAAACAGCTCAGCTCAGTTGTTTTAAGCGAAGTGTTGCTGTTTACTTTGCTGCTGTAATTTTGTGATCGGATTAGCTTTCTCTGTGCTTTGGATTGCGTTCTACTTAACGTTTTAGTTTTTTAAAACATAGCTACTGTTTATTTTGCGTGATACTGGGATATTGTACGAATATCGTTGAGGAAAAATCCAGCTTTTTTGTTATCTTTCTTGTGATAAATAAATTTTTATTGACTTTTAATCGGACTTGAGCATTCAATCCAATACGAACCCGTACGCAACCAACAATATATATTTTAAGATCGTATTTTAGACATTTAATTTCATGAATATATTTTGTTCAGATGCAGGTACTGAAATAATGATGTGTGTCTTAGAGCCAAAGGAATACGATGCGCTTAAAATTTCCCCAATGTAGATTTCGTGTTAATTTCAAGAAAACGTATGGCAACGTTTAGCATTTATTCTATATAAAGCTTTGATGGCTGTTTAATGTGAAATTTTAACGATTTTGAGCCTGAGTATCTCGAATTTTCTTTTCAGAAGAATATTTATATAGTTCTATGGGACATGTTTGGAATGTTCTATGTCACGTTGAAATTTTTCGGTGATTTTGTACAAAGCACCTGAATGCCGATTAATTACTGCAGTCAATTAAAATAAAGAGCGTTTTATAATTCTGAAATTTGGGCATCTTCCTTTATTTATGTGAAGTAAAATTTTCGAGAATAAACATATCATAGGACTGAACGTTATGTTTAAAATGTGTGATTTTCACTCACAAATTATATATCACCGCTGTTTGCAAACTGATACTATTCTAAGGCATCATAATATACTATCACATAAACTCAATTCATTTTATCCAGAATTTCAACCAATGTTTTTTCCGCCTGGCTTAATATTCATCCTTCATCCTCGCAGTACGTTCAAATCAGAAAGGTCCTTCGTAAAATATCCGCAAATTGAACCTGTTTCCAAATTGAACACGAGCGCTAATGGAACAGCAGCTATTCGATATGAAAATTTCCAATTCCGGAAGTGTCACTACCCATTTCTGGCATTCAGATCTCGACATCGCCAGCCACTTCATTCGGAGGGGATACATCTCGAGTTCCCGGACCTTCAGGACGAAAGCACGCTCTCTCCACTCCAGACTTTCCCAGCATGCTTCACTTTCCCCGATGCCTTCCATCGGCGGGGAAAACAAATCAACAAAAACAACCGAGGAACGAAAGAAGAAAATTTTAAAGGAGGCAAGCGTTTTGGGAAAGCGAAATGCCAGAGCGTGTTGACCTGGATATGTGTATGTATGGGATTGAGAAAGAGGGGAGAGGCTCTGCCTGCAGCTTCACAAGGAGATCAATAACTGCACATTGCCTATTCTCTTTCCCCAGCCCCTGTTCGCAATGTTAGTCCCATTGCAGTGAAACAGGATAGCGGGTCTCTCTGGATAAGTAATACATCCATGATTATATTGGGTATTTGAGATATAAAACTGGAGAACCCAGATATCATTTTAACGTTAATTAATTAGAGAAGTCATCTGAACGTTAAGTCAGGTTTCACTTTCATTGCCAAATGCATGAAGTGCCTTTTAAGCTATTGGAATAGGATTCAATAATGTGTTATAAGTACGACAGATGCTTTAATGACTTACGAAAGGGTTGCAAATATGAAAAGAAATCATTTTCTGCAAGATAGCTAAATGGAAGAAAATCTGAACTTGTTTCGAAATATGAAGTAGAAACTATTCCCACTTACGAAATTTATGAATTGCAGTTATTCTTCTTATATAAATGTGAAGTAAAGTTTAACTTATTAATTAATTAGCTGTCTTTAATGAAAGGATTTTATTTTCTTTCATGCGTATGAATATCATGCGTTTATAGTCTATTTAAAATGTAAAAAAATACACTGTAGGATTTTATATTAATTAAGCAATTATTTTGATTTGAAATACTGTAACTTCTTCTTTCCGTAATCCTCACCAGAATACAAATTAATTGCAGTGTATTTAAATCAAGAATTTAAATATTTTAAAATTAGACTTTCTGACACCCTTGCTTGCAGTTACGTACTATCGCCAGATCTGCCAAAGTTTATTTCGACTTTCATTCATTTTTTAAGCCGACTTTAAAAGTCCGCCGTTAATTACGTAAGCCAATTTAAGTAGACATTTATGTGTGCAGTGCATATTTTAGTAGACTGTTTGTGTGTAGGCTACTTTACTTTAAATTCGCATTGAAATTTATATTCTTTTTAATGGCGGAGTTCATTCTCTAGCACAAGTAAAGCCTTCTGTTAATTTCAAGAGTTAAGCGAAAAGGTTATTCAACCTTAAGACTTTGTCATTTGCTTCAGATTAGAGCCATAATTCGCTTGTCAGTCTAACGGGATCTGAAAGACTTTGAGTTAACTTTCCATACGAGTAGAACCCAACACTACTTTAAAATTCGGGTGAGCTTTCGATTTCTACATTATATTTTAAAATTTTGCGTAATACTAACAAATACGTTTTGGTAGTTAAAACTTAGCTCTCTTTACTTTATATCTGATATTTTACACAGGTAGGTAATACATGCGACTATGAAATATTCGCGATATGCAAAATGAGTCAATAAAATATATTCTAAGGCTATTATACACTTGAAATATGTTGCCAGTGCAAGATGAATGCATTTACTCATTCCATTACTGTTACCAATGGAAAACAATGAAATTAGAAATTTTTGAAAATATCACAATAACCAGAGAAAGCAAAATTCCGAAAAAGAGCAAATGGCCGTAATATTCCCTGGTTAATATCAGCAATGGACTACATTATTTGTGAGATACATCAGGAATGGATGAATGAAAGAATGAATGAATAAAAAACGCGGAATACGATATTAAATATTTTTGTTAGTAGACGTTATGATCTTTCATTTTCTCCTATGCGTAAATGCGATTTAAAAGCATGCATGTTAATATGAGCCAAACCGCCATGGAAGTCGTCGATCAAGTTGTATTAGACTTTTTCTTTGAGAAAAGTTAAATAAAAACTTTAAAGAATCTACTCAATTATAGAGATATCTATCCTCTTTACTGTATATCTGGCACTTCAAATACTGATTTGCGACTGCATATTGGCACTGGAATAGTTTATAAAATCGTGCTTGTCCGCTACTTGCTCAAAATATTGTAGATACTATAAAACATTGCTTATTCTCGGCATCATAAAGAGTACTGAAATATATAAAACTTTCAAATGTAAATTAATTGAAATGCTTAGAGATCACCTTAGAGATTTCCTCGATCATTCTTAATATTCATCTTCAACATCCGCACGGTGACAGTTAAGACTGCATGAATTGTTCAGTCATAGTCCTCATCATTCATTTTCAATTTACCTATTTACCTTTCAGTATTGTTTGTAAATTTGTAAATTCTCCATATCTTAAATCCTGATATTATGAGGTACATTTCATAAGAGACTTACATCGATACCGATACTAATTGCACAATTTCTCTACATCAGTAAGAATTTTCGAAACTATATTACAATACTCGATAGTTTATTTATACAATGTTGTAGTACATTTCCCTATTATCATATATTTCACGCTGCAATTCACAATTATTTTACCTTTTGCTGATGATTTCACTTTTTAAAAAACGTTTGTTAAATAGATGATGAAACAGAATGGCTCATTAATCTGCACTCGAATGCACACTATCAAATGTAAATTAATTCCTTTGTAAGCATTTTACCATTCTCGAATCTACGAAGCCGATATTTTACCCGACAACAACCTAACTATGGGAAGTTGTATTGAAACTCAGGGGCGTTTAATATGCTTGAAAGCTATGAATGACCAACTTGGCGTTAGTGAGGCTGGTTATGAAGGGCGATATCCTTCTCTTCCATGGCTCTCTATTGCAGAATAAATCGACCTAATTGCAAATTCAAGCTGATATGCTGTAGAGAGAGAATGATTTCAGAAAGCATTTACTGTGACCCATAACATTCAATGTTCATCTACCAGACTGGCGCTGCTAATAACTAATAACCAATAATGCTGGAGGACTTTATCATTGTCAATGGGAAATGTTAGAGTATATGATATCTCATCGTAACGTGTAACATATATATGCACATCATAACGTCATCTATTCAGGTCTGGTAGTTATAATCGGTTATGCCAAGTACAAGACTAAGTTTCCAAGTGCTGTTACACTGAGGAGAGTTCGATAGCGTTTTCATTAAAATAAACGAAGAGTGAATAATTGAAAAACGATTTTAAGCATTTTCATTTTCATTATATTACGTAAGCGAACTCTGATTTTTTTAACTTAATAAGGAGTATTTCCTTAATATATTTATCTTAAATGATCTCCATTTATATCTATGTAAAAAATGCAATTTATTCAAACTAATTCAAAATCCAAAACATTGTTATAAATTTTTAAAACAAGAAAAATATCAATTTTAATGTAAAACATAAAATTAGGTAATACTTTGAGCTTGCAAGAATTTTAAATAAGAGAAAATTTTTATAAAGTTTCATTATTTTGCTTTTCCACGAATAAAAATATTTTTCTCATGAAGATGGGCATACTCGTCTCCAGTGGCTTTCTAAAAGGTCCTAAACCAGTTGTCGAATGGAATGGTTTCATCATATCGGCAGTAACAAATAATGCACTGCAATTACTCTAAGAAAACATCATCAGCAAATAACAAACTGTTCCCACACTTAAAAAGAGGTTCCATGTTCCTGCAGTGCTGGTTTGAGAAACATTCAGCTATCGAGAGGCGTCCAACAGTTTTTAACTCACTTTGTGATAACCACTTCCGTTCGATCTGT
>KK114156.1:102376-123837 GCA_000611955.2 Stegodyphus mimosarum | reverse complement strand
ATATATATATATATATATAATACATTTTATATACAATTAAAAATAATTGATCATTTTGAATCTATCAGCGTATAACCAAATATCGAATATGTTTCTCTTAATTTTTTGCTCGCGTCCACCGTATTTGCATATTGTTTGCCCAAACACCTGCGCAATAATATTTGGATGATGGAATTTTAATCTGTCTTCGCACTGGTTTTACAATTATTCTTTAATTTTTGATGACCTACTTACGGCTAACGACAAAGTCACTTAACACTGCTGATTGACCTAGGCTAGAATCCGGACAAACGAATTAGCTGCATAGAGGATTTCATGGGGTTTTTTTCCAAGTGTAACATGGATACGAAACAATTTCCCTTAGAAAGTCCACCATGAGGGCTTTCTTTTCCTTAGGCAGATACTCTTCCTGTGTTTTACCATAATCAAATAAACCAAAGCAACTATTAAGGTTTGGACATTACTGTGCAAAACAAACTGATCTCTTTGTATTTCAAACGTTTTTAATTAAAGATTAACATCACTATCCCATGTTTCATAAGATTCGCTTCCTACTGCATGGATCCCTTACAAGTAGAAGTTCCTCGTAAAGGCTGAATAAATAACGAGCCTTTCATCCCGTGATTATGCTCAAAACGAATCCACTTTTAAACTTTATAAACAACAATAACTTACTCCAACGTATCATTTAGTGCATTTGCTAAATTATGTTGATTTCATTCTTAAATTATTTTCTGTATTCCTAATTTAATAACTAGCTTTAAAATTTTATTTCGTGTGTAAGTCATGGTATATCTAGAACTAATAATTTATCTCATATTTTGTATACATAAAAATTTGTATCTGATGCCTAGAAGGACGATTTGTTAAATTCCAACTGTATCAATTACCAGATGTAAGAAGGATGAAAATACCTTTGTATTCATCTCAATGAGGAATTTACGAAGGGCACTCCTGCTGCTTACAAACTTAGCCAATACGTTTGGTTGCCTCAGAAATATAAAATTAAAACTAAGTTAAATAATCAGCTGAAGCTGCACAGAGATAATTAACACGATTTGGCTGTTAACACTACCACCGACGTAGACAAACCGTCAAATAAGGTGTAAAGCAAAAAGGCAGTAAAGCAAAACGGTAGGACACGCTCTGTCTGAAGTAACTCAGACGCAAGTTTAAATAGTATCTTTCTATCCTTTTTTGCTTATCATCAAAACCGAAATATTATTCTGGCAGGAAATGGAATTGAGGGAAGGCAGAAAAGATAAGTAGCTGAACAAAACTCGTTAGCTGAATAGTAAATGATTCTTTACAAGGTCATTCTCCAATTTTTAACATCAAAATTTAATTCTATTTACTCTGAAAAATCAGATAAACTTAGAAAATTCCCTGACCTCTCAGATTCTTAACTCACAGCATTTTTTAGTAATCGTTTACTGTCAAAAGATTTAACCCAATGGACACTCACTTAACGTTGTTAGTACAGATCATTTAACACTGTGTTCCCAATACATATTCCATTATTTGATGTTACATTTGTTTATCTGCTCTTTCTGTTGTGGGGTTCCACCCTTTTATCTAACCACTAAGTGTGAACGAACCTCGTGAACAGCTAAGGGAATAATCCCTTCAGTTCAGTAACAGAAACGTAAAACTCATGAAAGGTTAATTACCCTTTATTTCTCAAAATAAGAACGAACAGTTTTGTCCCTTTCTCAGGGCGTACAGCAAAGCTTCCACTTGGGCTTGAACTCAAAATAATAAGACTTAACTAATGCTTATCTACAGGGATATAGCTGTCAAAATTCTAAGGAGTTGACCTTTAAATTTCGATTAAGGCAGCGAAGCTATGAAGGGCCTGTAATACGGCCGAGCATAGTAACAGCTTAGAGAGTCGTAGCCGAAAGGCAAAAGCGCTAGTCAGAAACTCTGAGGCTCTCTCTCGCAGTCAGTGGAACTTGGACTTAAATACTACTCTTACTCATTTGCATTAAACGTGATTCTAAAAACGCATTCTGGTAGAAAATTGTAACCTGAAATTAGGATGGACAGGAAAGTGGCTTAAATTAAAGATAACTGTCAAAATCTTAGGCTAGTCCTTACATCGTTATACCAAAACAAATGTTCTCAATTTTATTTGTGAATTACGAATTGTATTGAAATTGTATTGCAATCTTATTATGTCCCTTAAAGTATTATTTTTAATAAGTACTAGATGTGAGGTGTATGCTGAGATCGCGTGATGTACACCCCCCCCCCCAAAAAAAAAGGCTGAAAGGTTTTAGATTTTAAATTAAGTCTAAAGGGGCGTTTTTTAACGCTTTCTTAGTTACCTTTATTTATTAAATATCATGTTCTTCGCACTTCAGCCATAAAATTCAGTTCAACAGCAATATCGCAAAATAATTTTAAATTGAGTGTATGTTTAGAATTTCCGATACACAGTTCCGCCCGCTTTAGATAAAAAGGTTTTTTTTCTCGTAGAGTGTTGCCGTTGCTCGCTTTTAAATCGTTTGAGTTTGTTCATCAAAAATTCGTTAAATTTTTACAAAATATGAAATAGATAATAAAACAAACTCCAAATTCCAAAGTTGGGCTTCCAGATGCGCATATTCGGGTGGAAACGCACGTTATTCAAAATTGGATGACACTAGGTACTATTGTTTTATTACATTAGGAGAAATATAGATACATTTATGCAGATTGTTCATTATTTAATTTCTTTAAATATAATACATAGCTACAATTTTTTGTGGCAACAGTTTGAAAAGTGATTCGGACTTTTAATGATTCCGACGCGAAATCGCAAAAGGAAAACAGTAGTCCTTCAAGGACAAAGCCCCTTTGGACTAAAATGAAAGGAACAGTTCTATGCCCCCATTCTACTGGGCCGATTGACGAAATTTAGCTTGCATTTTCATGTCTGGACTTAGGATATGTATTAGATTTATATATAGCATTATACTTATATGGGTATTTTGACATAAAGTCTGACTTTTTCTCATATGGCATACCAATGTTTTCTCAATATTTTGATTCTACGACTCAAATTATGCTTAGATATTAAATTCAGTAAAATTTGGTGCGATATTTACGCAGAAATTCAAAAATTAATCTTGGCGCACTTTTTTCAGTTTGCGTCAAGAATAATTCACTTGACGAACTTCTTAATATATGGCAATCTATTTTCCTTTACCTTTTTATATTGTGCATGAGCGGAAAAAAGTTACATCCTTCCTACTTTCAAATAATTTTAACAAAGTGCCTAAACCTAAAGTACCTAAACTGTTGTCATCGTTTTCAACAAATATGCGAAATTTCAAAACTCGCCAATATACAAATTCGCGTATATCTTGTAAAATTTTGAATAAGAAAACTCTAATTTTTTGCAGGATGCTTAGAAATACATGTAATTTAAGTCGATGGTAAAAATTTTATAGGTTACAATTCAAGATGTTTTTCGAAAAATTCACAAAAATTATTTAAAAATACAATTTTTAAAATAAATAATAACGAATGGGAGCATTTTATTTGGAAGGTATGGGAAATTTTTCTCGTCTCTTGCTCGGTTATAAAATGATTATTAGTGTCTACATATAACTCCCGATTTATAATCCGGAGAACGATAATTTATAATCAGCAGAAACTTTTGATTAGTTCTCTTGCTCTCAAACCGCCCTTTCAGTGGAGGAGAGTACTAAGATATTTTCATTCATGTTACCGCACGCCTATGTGGTGAATTGGAAAATACGTTCGGCTAACAATGTATGGGCGTTTTCGTGGTTGTCCCTATGTGTAACGTATATACGAGCCAGTTTACCTTACATAGTCCTCCACGAAGGCATCCATCTCTTAGGCAGGTAGTCCTAATGTGCTTTGCCATAATCAAACAAACAAACAACCTTAGTAAGAGTTTTAGAGAACAAAAATGGGGAGAAAAAATAGGAAGTGATTTAAAAATCTAAAGGTTTCATTTCAAATGTAAATTATTCAAAAACTTGTTAGATGTTTTGAATAAAACTTCAGGGATTTTTATTTTTTTCATGCTTTTATGGTTTATTTTACAACTGCTAATTTTTTCAGGATAAGAAGACAGTTATTCCCATTACAGCGTTAAATATTATCGCTCCTCCAGCTTCTTTGTCGCATATTTATATTTTTATAGAAAGGCGACTTCTATGAAAGAATAATTAAATTCGCATTCGTAGTAAAGTAAACTAAACAATTAAAGCATCATCATAAAATTCATATATTGATTAACGTCTCCCATTAAATAATAATTTAAAGTTTCTATACAGATTTTAGCTTTAACTTTTCTTTACATGAAAAACTAATTTAGCAAAGGAACAATATGAAATTAAGCAAAAAGATATTTCATCAATGCAAGTGCAAATTTTATGAAACGTTTGATATGATACTTGCCTAATCAAGAAAGTATCACTAAGTTCCTTTTAAATGAAGCTCTAACCAATTTTTAGTGTAATTTCGATTTATTTATTATTCTTTGATAGTCTCATGTTGAATTTAATGCCTTTTGTTAGAAAAGGCAGAAGCCAAATGTGTGCGTCAATTATTCATTAACAGGAATTCTGACTTGATTAAACCGTAGTTATCAGCATTACCACAATATTACGTTTCTACCATTCTAAACTAGGTTTCTGAACAATCTCTAGAAAGGTAAAATTTCGAAAACTGTGTTGTAGATGAAATTCAATAAGAGCACAGCAGAAAAATACAAATTTTGGGATGTCTTCTGGGTTTTCAGGGATAATAGAAACCGCAGTAAATCACAGTAGCATCACTAGAAAAGCGTCAGTAAACATGTGATGAACAAGCCAAAGTTAACCGCATTGAAATAAATGCATTCGACGACGATATTTAAGTCAGTTACTTTTAAAATGATCCAATGTTAGTTTCTTTAATGATTCTTTAACGTGGGGACCAGTGTGCAAGCAAGACAGCATTCTATATTTCCACATCGTTTTTAATCGTTCATTGTATCAATCCGGAAACTACCTTGTAGCTTTTGAACGAATTTCGTAGCTCCAATCAAGGCACAGGTTTTTCTTTTGCTTGCTTTTGCAACTCAGCTAACACAACATAATGCGATTTAACCATTCGATTGCTCCTCAGAAAAGGGGATATAGCATTGCTCTCTGTGTAAGAGAACGGTATTGAATCACCCAATCATCTATATGATTCATTCCATGTCTCTTACATAAGCAAAACTATTAGACATGCGTACGTCTCTAAGTTTCACATTCCCTGAAATTTCAGTATTCGCAAAATTAAGCAGATAATAAGTTAATGAGCATATTTATAGTCTGCTAAAAATGCTACATAAGAGTACAAAATGATTAAAGTAGGGTTTTTAACAAGTTGATAACTTTCGTTTTCAAATTCTTTTGCAGCATATGACATTTTTCTCTCATAATTGCCCAGTTATTATACCAGAGAATAATCTTTGTAATCAATGGTGATTTTAGTTATATAAAATGTGATAATAAATAAAAAGAAATGTAATATTTTCAGATGTAATATTTCATTATATCTGGTATTTAAATTTCAAACTTATCTGAAAATCTTTTAATTTGTAAGCAGGTTCTAGAGTCTCAAAGATTTTAGCACACCTATATACATGCTATTTTCAAGCATTCTATATCGCTTCTTTTTTCCAAAACGGAATGTCTAGAGAATTAGCCACAGAATAATAAATAGCCACAGGACGAACAAAATTATTTTAAAAATTTCAGATCAAGAATTAATTCGCTATTGAAAGCAAGGCCTCTTTCGAAGCTAAAAAAATTGTCGGGAAATTACATATAAATGAAGGTATACTTACTTGTTGAAAAGGACGATATCTGGCTTCCATACCTTATCTGGAGGTAACCGAAGTACGTTGATTCCGCCATAGTCTGCCTCATCCCATCGAAGCTGGTAATCATCCCACACCTATAAATATTAAATTAAGTACTCTAAATGAAAAAAAATTCGAAGTTAATTACAGCAAAATATACGAAATATTCAATTATACGCTATATACTATGTATACATATAAAAGACATATAAAAGAAAGACCACAAAGATTTTATACGTGTACCATATATACGTATAAAAGAAAGACTATAGACCACATAAAAGTTATTTGACTGCCATTTGATATTCACAAAATCAACAACAAGAAATGGTCATCTGCATCACAGTTAACGAGCTATATTAGAGGCCAATACCCATTCCCAGGCTATTTTTATGAACTCTGCTTACGTGATAAGGGCCAATGAAATTAGGGTAGCACCGATACTCCAAGCATTACATGTTGAGCTGTCCACTAACGTCCAGATACCATCTTATATCTTTATTATCTGTAGTGCCTTCTGAACACTACAGATAACATATTTCTGTACGAACGGTGTGTTATTAAATTAAAGGTACTCGTCACAACGATCAAGGTAATCCTGGATGTTCTGGCAGCATACAGGATGTATACATGTACTGTTACCTAGTCCTACTATTACATAGTTACACAGTATTCAGTACTGGAGCAATTTGTATTTTATATATATTACACACACTATTGCTCTTTGTCAAACCACAAGGGAAAAAGGATCCTAGTACAGCGGAATGCGTGGGAATATTTCTATTTAGTCACCAAAAATGAAGCCAAAATTTTCGATACCCCCGTCTTCTATCACCTGTCAGTTGTCGATAGGTACACACATACTGTATGTAATACTTGAGACTTAACGGATAGCTGTGTTTGTTTTAACAAGATCTGATAATGATTTCATATGTATTCATGTTTTCTTGTGTCAATCAGCATGTATATTGAGGAAAAGTATTTAATGACCAACAAATACAAAACTAAAAAGGTTATTATTAACCATCTAAATAATCTCTAAAAATAATGGTGCGAAAACCGAAATGGTCCATCTTTGGATCAAGAAGATTTTTATTTTTATCATCTCGAAGAAGTTCGATGAGAAAAGTTTCACCCTGAATCCTGAGTATCAACCTTCAGCACATTTTATTTTAATTGCTCATACAAACTTAAATAAATGGGCAACTAAAGAAGTATTCTTAATACAACAAACTTTATTTATTAGTATTATTTTTATAAAAGGGTACTATGAATGATTCTCAATTTTACAGCAGTTTAATTTGAAAAGTACTGCACATGCAATAGCAACTGATGAATGGAAAAAAGTTAATTTCCTTCTCACTCTACAAAAATCTATGAATGACTTATTGATTACATGATAAACATCCAAGCAAGTAATCAGGTTTGTTCTTTTTTGTAGTAAGGGCCCTTCAGGAACCTTACATAACGCCGTCTGACTTTCTCCTTTGAGATTGCACTTTAAAAAGGACTGTATTTTCCTATGTTTTCCAATTTCAACTTTACAGGTAAAGCTCAGGGAACTCATCACAGTTGCTATAATTACTCCTAAAAGTGAAATGCTAGAAAAGGTATAGATGGAACTCCATTTGTCTTACAACAGGCAGGGCAGGCATAAAAAATTTGCAATCTGGGGAGAAAATCTGAGTATCTAAAAATTTTCATTTATCAGATATTGTTTGTTGTATACGCAATAATTTTTAAAATACTGTGTTTTGAAATCCAAATTATTTATAACTAGCTGTACCCGCCCGGCGTTGCCCGTGCATTTAGAAAATGCAGATAAGTGAATAGCGCAGGAATAGTAGTGTAGGACATGTAGACTGTCTCTCTCTCTTCCCCCCCCACACACACAACATTCCCCGTCGATAAAAAGGAACAATATATCCTAACTATGAGCCATCTGTTAAAAAATTAGTTTAAATGAGAACAGACCTCATATTAGCACATGCTAGGAAACCGTAGTCATGTGGTTATAATCATTGGTCTGAAGTTTAAAGAAAAGTAAAACATAAAAAATTCAAAATCAAAGATAGGAAAGAGTTGAAAGGGAAAGATAGAGAGTACAGTACAGAAAAAATAAAAAGTAACGAAAACATGGATGAAATAAAACATCCTGCTTACAGGAAATTTGGAGTTGAGAACCAATTAAATTTTTAATTTAAGTGTAAGTTAAACTTAGATGACAATGAATTAGAAGAGGAGAGTGTTTGTGTATGTTTGTGGAGCTCGGGCTGGGGTCGCAAGGGCCCCTGACCGATTAATGTCTGTTGGTACTGCAGCACTGGGAAGCAGCACCATTCGGATTATTGCTCATGCTCTCAAGAGAGCACTAAACAATAACATCATCATTTAAAGCATGACAGTCAGAGTTAGTTTGGGAGAGTGGAGAGTGGCAATAATTTTTCTTTAGATTGTCCTTTTCGTTAGAGAGCCTCGGGATAAACTATATTTAATGTTCTTCCATTCGGAGCTAAGATGTGTAGATTATCGGCATTACCAACTCTTGAACAACCCACGTACAGTTGACCATGGGAGAAACACGGCTTACGGAGGTCGAGCCCTACAACTTTGAGAGATTGTCCTTGTGCCTTATTAATGCTCATCGCGAAACTCAAACGAACAGGGAATTGTAGACGCTTAAACTGAAACGGGAGATCGGAAGGGATTATAGGAATTCTTGAAATAAACACATCTTCGCCTGCAGCATGTCCGGTCATGATGGTGGAATTGTTATAAATCGATTTAATAAGTTGAAAATAAATGATAGCAACAAATCACAATAATAGCAACACAATAATGCAAATTAAGAAACAAAAACTGAAGAACAAAAACTTTATAAAAAATAATTTTTTTAAAATTTTTCTAATTCAAAAATCGAAAATCGGGCTTCGAGGTCTGGTGGCCAGCCCCTTTGTGCTTCCGTGTAAAAAATTCCAGGTCCCTGCGTGCGATAGATTTGGCTGGAGAGCTCGGTCAGACAAATGGACAGACAGGCAGACAGACAGACAGACAGACACATTACACTTGCTTTTATTATTATAGATAGATCTATATATTAAGCTTTCGCTACAAATTCATTCACAAAATGCATAAATGTATTTTGATGTTAGACCAGTATGTAACTTTATAACTTCTGGAGGCACAATTAACTCTCGAACGCTCGTCCTCAACACCTAAGGTTTGTCTATGGAAGTTACAGCCATTGTTAAAAATAAAATTATCGTGTGATCAGACGACCGTGGTTTACTGTAGCCTGAATTCTTTCCCGGCAGGCCTTGCGATATATATTTATGTAAACAAATATTTAAAATTCTATGTAACGGATATTTTTTGCTTACCAGGATAGCTTATTATTTCCTTTTTCTCAGATTAACTATGCTTGAATTTTTCAGTCTAATATGTTCGTGTATGTCATGTAAATAAAAATTAAAAAAAAACTTTGCAACATGTTCTTCATTCAAGAATCTTGTTTAACTTTCTAGTGATATTATCATTATTTTTCTCATGGTGCCAGAAATCAGCGACAATCGTTTGGAATCGGCTTGCACTAGGCTACGTTTTGAACACTTGGATTGCAGGTACTGTGATTTTGTAATTTAATATTTTATTTAGCACTTGAATTGTTGTCATTTTCAGTTTTGTTTCGTGTATAAAATGGAAACTCTTGGCAAGTTGAAATCCAAGCGGAAAGTCATTAGAAGTGCTTGCACGAAATTAATTAATAGAATTGACTCTTAGTTTGATAGTCTGGATATTAATAAAAATGAATGCGTTAAGGAGAATTTGCCGGAATTTTTGTTAAGTTTAGAAGAAAAGAAGAATGAACTTCTAACTTAAACTTGAAAATTGAAGACTTAATTCATGATAGTACAATGTTCGAAACGGAAATTCAAAGTTCACTCGAGTATAATTAATTTATAAATGTTAAATTCAAAATCAAAACAAACTTAGAAATGTATGAAACTGAACATTTTAAATCCTTTCAGAATGTTCACGTTTGTAATTCGAATATTCGCAATACATCACCTTCTACTAATTTGCCTAAATTACGCATTCCCACTTTTAATCACGATTCTAGTTTATTTCAAGAATTCTTTAATAGTTTCTCAAGTGCAATTGATTCTAATGTGTCATTAAATAATATTGACAAGTTCATATATCTAAAATCTTTTCTTTCGGGTGATGCTTACAAAACTGTTTCGGAATTCGCGCTTACGGAAGAAAAATAAAGATCCTGTTTGAATTTGTTAAAGGAAAGATACGGTAAACAAGAACATTTAATTAGCTGTTTCATAAATAAACTATTAGAAATTGAGCCAGTTAAGTTTTCTTCAAATGTCCTCGTACTTAGAAAATTGTATGAAGAAAGTGAAATTAGTATCAAAAATTTAAATTCTATGGGGATTGCATTCGGAAATTAAGCTCATCTGTTAATACCAATTTTATTAAAACAATTACCTCAGGTTTTAGTAATAGAATTTTATCGCAAGAAAGATCCTAAAAATTCTAGCGATATAAATCAGCTGAGGAATTTTATCAAATGTGAAATTGAATGTAGGAAAGCTGCAAGAACTGTTTCTGCGCTTTCTTTAAAGACCAGGGAACTTCAAAGGGAAAGGATCACTTTCAACCTCAGGCTAGATTTAAAATCAATATTCCAACATCGACTGTATTAAACACGGTAGTGAGAATACGTGCAACTTTTGTAATTCTAATTCTCGTTCCGGATTAGAGTGTAAAGTATTCACCAATGAACAAAAGCGATACAAACGAAAAAAAGAGAGACGTTGTTATAGATGCTTGGTTAACAAACATTTAATTTCGCAATGTAAAGTAAGAATAGAACCTTGTGAAATCTGTCAGAGTTTACAGCATAATTCTTTATTCTGTCCCACAACAAGGACTGTCCCACAGCAAGGACCAAAAATACATCAGAAATTAAACCGTCAGAAAAGGGCGAATTTGTTCAGAGTTCTGATAAACAAGCTGCGATGTCTTCTATTTTTAAGTCACAAAACTATGTACAAAATTACACTACTTTACTTTAGACTGCTTTCGTACAAGTGGAAAATAATTCTAAACGGTTAAGCGCATAGATGTTATTTGATTCGGGCTCTTAGAAATCATTTATTCGAAAAGATTTAGTAAGGGCTTTAAATGTACAACCTTTAAAGAAAGAAAGGCTTTTAGTTTATACTTTCGGAGCAAGGAACCCTTATGAGAAGGATTTTGAAGTCGTTAATATCACTCTTAAAGAAGCAAATATCCTCCTTCTTCTAGAATAAATATTCAAGCTTTAGTAACTGATAAAATCAGCGGAGTTCATTTATATTCAAATATCAAACCTGAATTATTAAAAGATTTAACTCCACATGGCTATGAAATTTCTGAAGCATTACGAGGTAACAGACCGGTACAGGTACTCTTAGACGCCGATTTTATGTATTCGACGCTAATCGGAAAGTTAAAAAAATAAAAAAAAACTTATATATTCAACAGACACTATTAGGTGATACTATAACAAGCCAGATTCTAGAAAACCGTCTACATAATTCTACTTCCTGTTTGAAGATCGCATGTACTTCGGTAGAAAATGATTTGAAATGTTTGTGGACTTCTGAATCTTATTTTCTTGAGTCTAAAAAAGAGAAAATCTCGGATAATATTACAGATTCGAAACGCAGTTACGGTTTATAAATGGAAGGTATGAGTCACCACTTTTAAAGAAGTCTGAGACTTTACGAGAAAGTTTGTCTAGTAATTTAGAAATTGCGACAAGATTTGTTGCATTAGAAAAGAACTTTAAGGCTGATGAATTATTGTTTGAGAGATATAATGCAGTTATGAAGGAAAAACTAAATGGCGGGATTATTGAAATATGCAACAATAGTTGTTTCACTGGATATGTAATGCCTCATGGAGAAGTTTTCATGGAAGATTCTTCTAGTACTAAAATTAGGGTAGTTTATGATGCCAGTAGCACACAAGAAAGTTGCAATAGTCTTAATGAATGTCTCCTTCACGGAAAGAATTTAAATGCTAATCTTTTAGATATTATTTTGAAATTTAGAGAACATAAAATTGGATTGTGTGGAGATATTGCATGAAAATTTCTTCAAATTCAAGTCACGAGAGATGAACAATATTATTTATGTTTCCTGTATTATAAAAACGGCGACAAAACCCAACCCATAACCATGTATCATTTTAATAGACATTGTTTTGGTGTCACTTGTTCTCCTTACATTTTGGCTGCAACAATTAAAACTCATATTAATGCTTAAAAGAATACACACCCTCTCGCATATGAAATGTTGAATAGTTCTATTTATGTGGATGATCTTTTCATGGAAGTTCCGCTGTTTCGGGAAGCTTATAACTTTACTTGTGATGCTGTTTTGATTTTGAAGGACGCAAAAATGCATATGAGAAAATTTGACACTAATTCTAAAGAACTAAAAGATTTATGGAAGAATTCTAATTCATTAATCGAAACAAAGGAAAATTATGATTCGCATTTAAAAGTATTAGACTCAATTGGAATAACATTGAAGACACATTAAGCCTAGACTTAGGGTCACTGTTATCCACGTTGGATATTAATGAATGTACTAAACGAAACGTACTGTACGCAGCCGCAAAAATATTTGATCCATCTGTACTTATCTCTCCGTTCCTAGTTCGAGTGAAGTGTTTTTTACAAGAGTTGTGGCAGTTAGGTGTAGAATGGGATGAGATGTTTTCCGGAGAAATTAAAGAAAAATGGCAAGCATGTTTTAATGGAATTAAAGAACTTCAAAATTTGAAGATTCCTCGACATTATTTTCCTGGCACAAATCTGAAGGGGGAAGAAGGTTTATAGAGTCATATATTCCCTGATGCTTCATTAAAAGCTTTTGGAGCGGTGGCATACTTTAGGTACAATACATCAAATGGCACTTTTAAAACTAGCTTCATAGTTTCCAAATCACGAGTTGCGCCAATTAAAAAGGTGACGTTGCCCCAAATAGAGTTAATGGGTGCAGTAATTGCAGCAAGATTAGCCAAATATTGTGAGAATCTTTTTTTTAAATTTCGAAAAGATTATTCTATGGAGTGATTCAACAATTGTACTACACTCGATAAAATGCACGGCATCTAAGTGGAAGCTATTTGTTTCAAAGAGAGTATTAGAAATTCAAGAAACTACAGATCCCAGTGCATGGAGACACTGTATAGGTAAGGATAATCCTGAGAATTTGTTAACAAGAGGATTAACTAGTAATGATTTGCTAACTTCCTAAAAATGGTGGCAGGGCCCAAAATGATTACTGTATTCGGAGATAATTGTATTGAGGAGGCAAAATGGTTATTGCACTTCGCCCCAGCCGAACAGATTTGAATATGACTGAATAGACCAGGAGATTGAAACGGAATATAAAGCTTCTGCCATAATTAGCTCCTCAACTGTTTCCAAACAGATAATTGATGTTAACAGGTTTAGTTGCTAATGCAAACTACTGAAGGTGACTTCTTGGGTATTACGGTTTGTTGATGTTTTTAGGAGGAACACTAGCATAATGGGTCCTCTTACTACTGAAGAATATGATTGTGCTGAACAGTTTGGGGTAAAAGCTGTTCAAAGGGACGTTTTCTCTGAGGAAATTAATTGTTTGAAGAATGGCAAGCCTTTATCAAAAGACTCTGTTACGCTTAAACCCACTTTTAGATTATGAAGATTTATTGAGAGTGACAGGAGGGGCTTGAGAATACTACTTTACCTGCAGATGAAAAACACCCTATTATACTACCATCAAAGTATAAACTCACTGAATTACCGATTTGGGAAACTCATAATAAAGTATTTCATTCCGGCGTATCTCATACGTTGGTGCAGATGAGAGAAAAATACTGGGTACTAAAGGCCAGATAAGTTATAAAATCTCTTCTGGGTAAATGTGTTATTTGCAAAAGATTCAGAATTTCCCCAGGAGACCAGATGGTTGCTGTATTACCAGCTCTCCCAGTGGAACAATCAGCCCCATTTACAGTAATTGGGATCGATTACGCTGGTCCATTATTTGTGAAAGATAGTGAAGACAAATAATATGTTCTGTTAATAACCTGTGCTGTTACAAGACGTGTTCATCTGGAACTAGTCTGTAATATGACGGCAGATGCAGTTTTGCTTGCCTTCCGACGTTTTGTATCTCGAAGAGACTTGTGTTTTGTGATCTCTTCTGACAATGCACCCCTTTCAAAAGTTCTGAACTTCAGTTGAAACAAATTTGGTCAGTAATGAATCAACCTGAAGTAATAAATTTTTATGCTGCTAATGGAATTAAGTGGAAGTATATTGCGGAAAGCACAACCTGGTGGGGAGGCCTTTTTGAACGCATGGTGCGTTCCGTGAAGGTCGCTCTACGGAAACTCCTTGGAAAGTCATCTCTGACTACTGAGCAGTTACAAACTGTTCTTATCGAAATTGAAGGGATGATTAACTCTCGACCAATTTCCTATGTTGGAAGTGACTTGGATGAACCCCATGCTTTAGCTCCAGCACATTTCCTTTTAGGAAAAAGAGTATCATCGTTGCCTTCTGGGAGACTTCACCTTGATTCAAATTTTTCTTCGAGGAAGTCTTCGATAAAGGCCTATAATTATCGCGAAAATTTAATGAATTCCTTTTGGTCTAGGTGGAAAAAAGAGTATTTGTTGAATTAAAGATCTGCCCACTTGAACTTGATTAAGAATAATGTTCCCGAATTCAAAGTTAATGATATAGTTTTAGTTAAGGAGCACCATTTACCCCGAAAGTTTTGGAGATTGGGTTTAATCCTAGAATTATTTCCTGGAAGAGATGGCAAGGTGAGGGCTTGCAAGATAAAAACCAAGTCATCGGTTATCAGACGTCCTGTACAACATTTGTACAATTTAGAACTTCAGAACATAAGTTTTATTCAGTGTTAATTTACAAATATGTATTGTGAATATATCCTTTTATGGCTGTTTATTATTTTTTGAATTTTTCTGCTAAAATTTGTAATTTTAGTAACTTCCATGCAAAAATTTAATAATTTCAAATGTGCTTAAGTTCACAGATTCATGGTATGCTCTCTTAGAGGGCCTTTGAATAATCTTCTAAAAAGTGACTTTTGTTTTTTTTTTAATTTGGATTGTTATATTTAAATTGTCTAATGTTCCATTTAAATTCTCAGTTATTTAGACGAGATATATTTTTTGTATCTGGAACTCAAGTTCTTTTATAATATGAATGTATACTGTTTATATACAAGTTCGATGAACTCCCTGTGGTTCATGGAGGGGGGCAAGTTGTTAAAAATAAAATGATCATGTTATCAGACACCGTAGTTTGCTGTCGCCTGAATTCTTTCCCGGCAGGCCTTGCGATATATATTTATGTAAACAAATCTTTAGAATTCTATGTAACGGATATCATTTGCTTACTAGGATAGCTTATTATTTCCTTTTTCTCGGATTAATTATGCTTAGATTTCTCATTCAAATATGTTCGTGTATGTGATGTGAATAAAAATAATAAAAAACTGAACAACATGTTCTTCATTCAAGAATCTTGTTTAATTTGCTAGTGATATTATTATTTTTTTCATCCATAGTACTATTTCTAACACTTTATGACTACTAATGTACCAGATAAAAGAATCATAGGTAAAATCTAACACAAACTTTGTTACCATCTTACAAATAAAATGACGATAAGCTTTGAAATTTCTCACTAGCTTACAATGAAAATACTTACAAGGTCGCTAAAACTTAAATACGATTACAACAGAAATTTTTAGAGGTCTATAGCACACTTTGGATCGCAACAAAAACTAGCTACTTCTTAATACTTATTCAGTTGCATTATTCCTTTCGTAGCTTTACTTTCCTTATTTATGTTATTAAAATATGGAAAAATATGTATCAGCTGTCTGCCTAAGATGCGGAATGCCTTCGTCGATGACTTTTTGAAGGAAACTGTCTCGTATTCATGTTACATGCAGAGAAAATCACGAAAACCTATCATGCAGCCAACTCGTTCGTCTGGCTTAGAACCCGGATCGAACTATGAGTATTAAGTGGTCTTAAATATTCAGCCACTGAGGAGCATCATTATTCTGCAAGCGATTCTCTCAGCTAGACAGCAGACTCACAGAAGAATTTTCAGCATTTTCACATCCTAATGTTAAGCATCAGATTAAAATTACTTTCTAGTTTTAATCTATGGCTCTTGCCGTACAACTTGCATAAACCATTTGATAAAAAGTAAAAGAAATAAATAATAAAATACGAGTATAAAATAAATAATAATCAATAAAATAATTAAATAAATCATCTGCGCAAGTATCGTGACGAGACAAGAAATATAGGACAGATATTAATACGAATCTAACTGTTAGAAAAAGTTAAATCATAATGTCACAGCTTGCAAAATGTATTAAATTTATGTAAAAGATTGCCTCCAGTAAATAAGATATAACTTCTTCTGCGCCTTCAGAAAGAAAGTTTCCCCACGGTATGAAGATTTTAAAACATTTCAAAAGCTGAGACTTGCATTTAAGTTTTTAAGCGTACTTTTATCCATTTGTAGCAATTATAAATTATTTTACATACCTATGTTTGTATAAAAATGACTTAATAGATAAAATGTACCAGAAACAGTCGTGGGGAGAGAAAGGGAAACAAAATTCAAAAATGATTATATATTTAACGTAGATTTCTAAAGTTTCAATTATTTTAATCATTTTAGAATTTAATTTACTAATTCAGCTTCGCGAAATAAAGCAAACCAAAGCGAAAATGAAATAATTTTAATTTGCCGCGAGCTTTAGTTTCTAATAATTAACGTTCTTGAGCAAACGGATGAGCACACGCAATTTTTAATCTTCTCACGAGCTCCCTTCTTCTCAAGAGTACCCATAATCCTCTACTTAACCGCCCTGGAAGAGCATTTTCTCACCTGTTCTTAAACCTTTCTCTCACTCGCATTGTAAGCCAAGAACAAAGACAAATATTTTTAATTACGGCATCATTTAAGCCCTTTGTTTAAATATGGGAGTCGGCATCTATGTAGAAAGGGTTTAAGTGAGTCGTCCGTTGATGCCCTTCAGCTCTATATGAAAACTTTTCTCGCAAATATTTATGAATCAAATTCTGTCGAGGTTTAAAATGACAGATGGGATTACGCTGCTTTCTGAATCAATTTCATACCGTTTGATAAATTCTTCTCATGCAAAATTATTAATTATAAAAGCTGGAGTAAAGCGTACTCGTAGCCTGAAATTCTCCTTAATTATTTTATCTTCAACTGTTGTAGATACTAAATGTTAAAGACATAAAAATTTCCTTAGCTTTGATTAAAGTTATTATTTATGTTACATATTTTTATGCGATCTTACCTGTCAAATTAATTTTCGAATGTGTGTTATATTGCGTAATTTGCAAATATTTCCGATCACAGATAGTGCAATCCTCAATGGCAGTTTTCCAATGCATTTAAATCTGTACACATTAATGTCAAACAGAAAAACACGCATGTAATCAGATTTTAGAACTTAATGTTGTTACATAGTCGTATAATGGTAATACTAATGCGATATTTCATTCGCTTCTTATGCAATAATTACCCTTTCTGCTATTATGTGATAATGATTTAAGAGAATAAAATAGCTTTTTGACATGGATCACGCGTAGCCACTCTAATTCGTAAATACAAAATAGTCTATAATTGCGTTAAATAATATTTAAGAAAATGAGAAAAATAAAACCATATGGTAAAATGGTGTGCAGTTTATTTTGAAATGAATCGCAGGTGAAAAGTGAAATAATAACTCAAGTTCTATCAACAGACTACTGTAACATATCAATAATTATAATTTAAAGGGCAATGAAACCGGGGACAGAAAGATTAAAGCCAAATGAAATGTATACTAAATAACTTCTTCCATTGGCGAATAACTTAAATAATTGATTTTTAAAATTTTGTAACTATTTTTTCACATATGAATGAATAATTTTTATTGTCCGTCTGATTGTGATGATCGTCGCTGATACTGAAACGTCTCCTGTTTTAGAAACTATCAACTCCCTCTGTTCGGGAAATTGTGAACTATATATTACATAGCGGAAAACGTCATCCTCGTGGTCTTCATTTTTGCGCATACACATTTATTTACATGTATTTATATTTAATTTTGAAATCTTTGTGAAGTTTTTGACCAATCTGCGCATTGCTTAGCAAGGATTTCATTAGTTAATATAAGATTTCGCCTCATGATCATGACTTCCGGTTCAAGACAATGTTAATAGTCAGAATGTTTATATCAAATAATTGAAATAAGCAAGAGACTGGTAAATGTATATCTCTTGAGTATAGCAGGAAGCTTGACTATTTCCTTTTATATTCCCAACAAAATTCAAAGGTTAAATTTTCACATCGTACTAGAAGTATTCCTTATATGCATATGTTATTGCACAGTATATCATGGTTTTTGTATACATGCTTACACCCTTAAAACTTTCCAGTATGGTATATTTTATTTTCATCCGCAGGGCATAATTTTACGCGCTTAAATTTTGATAAATTTGTAACAATTATTTCTGAATTTTAACTAACAGCTATTTTTAAGTTGAATTTTATCCTATTCTTCTTGGTTTGAAATGATAGTCACTCATAATATAATTTTATCCAAACTGAATTGGAAGCAGCATAATTTAAAAGTACAACGCAAATCTTGACCATAAGCCTACAGGACTTTGCACCGTATCACTGCTTTCTTCTCTGAGTAAGCTCTTTTCAATAATTGTGAAGCACTTTTTCTAGTTATTAGCTTCAACTAGTACGTTACTATACATGTAAGTTAAATAAGTATGCTTGTTTTGTAAGTTTGCAGGAAAGTTAGTTTAGATATTTGAAATTTAGGTGAATTAGGAAAATAATCGGAGCCTTAGTAAGTAACAAACTTTGAAAGTAACTCACATTTGGAATTTTGTAACTCATTTTTTAAGTTGTCATTCTAAACATATTACCTCACCGGGATTAGTCAATAGAGTTTTGTGTTAGTTTTACATTTGAGTTTGAATGTTGAGTAATAGTAAAACATTGTTAAAGTCTATAACTCGCAAGGTGTTCTAGCAACAGTTGATCTAACCTGTATTAATGTTTTGTAACCCAACGGCTCCATGAGAGCCATCTATCGGCCGCCGGAAGAAACACCGGCCCAAAAAAGACTATAGCCTTCAGTCTGTGTGCTGGAATCACGAACTAAGCATAGTGTTCCCCGAGATTGACTTTGTAACTTAAATGTATAATTCTAACGTTCTTAAATGTAATGTTTTACTTTTTTCTTTTAATTGTGATTTCTTAATTAAGGTTAATTAAAAAAGCCCAGGTGAGTCTTTTGTTCATGGTAGTTTAGTTATAGTTCGCCATCCAACGCGCGGCTCGAATGATTTATCCAATTGAGAAAAAGCCATGTTCAAGACTCCAGGACATCGACTCTTATTCTTTTCCAGGTTTTAGGCACTACTTCGATCAGCGAAGTCCTCACCCGAAGGTTATTTTGGAAATCGTATGAAGTACTGGTTTCATCCTCGCCCCGAAGATAACAGATTAGAGATTTTCACTTAATAAGCATTTAACTTAATAAAAAGATAATAGATTTTCACTTAATAAGCATTTAACTTAATAAAAAGATAATAGATTTTCACTTAATAAGCAATATAAAATTCTAACTAGAACGTCGTTAATACTTTAATTATATGGAATGGAATGTGTCATTAAAAACGGAACAAAATCATATATAAAGTATAAGCTCTAGGTGATTTCTTTTAGATATGTTGCACTTTAAGAATTTATATTGTCTTACGTTGTTTTAAATAATTGATTTCTATTTGAATTTCCTGTGTTTTAATTCTATATTCTAATTCAAGATTAATTTTGTTTTTATAGAAGTTAACGCAAGTAAAATTTCGTTTCGGTTCCGAACGAAAATTGTTTATGTGGCAAAATGTTATTTTTATCCTAAGTGATATATGTTTCAGGTGTGGATGATTCTTTTAGTATTTTTATAACCATGTTGCTGTCTATGAAATAGTTGTGTGTTTTGTTTTATTTTATGAATAATGTTAACGAATATTTTCTTTTCCTCTCTGAGAATAGAAATGATTTAAAAAAGTGAAAAGGGTTTTATCTAGCATATTATTTAAACTGCAAATGTTTTGTTTTTATTCAATAAGAATACTACTTTTGAATTAATATTTCGTTGCGTTATTCTGAAAAGGCATTCTAATACTTGCTGCATTTTCGAATTGTGAGTTGATAAAAATTTTAAATTATTGTTTTAAATATTTGAGAACAACTTATACATCTTATTGTGTTTTTCAAAAAGAACTACATTCGAAAATTAATTTCTTAGAGCATTTAGAATTTTGTTGACATCACAGGCATTACTAATAGAAGATTTATCAAATTTAAATTCTGCTTTTGGGATTTTTATGTTTACTAAATTTGTGCATTTTATTGTCCATTTATTGTACTAATCTTTATAAAATGTTAGTTCCGTTTTCGAAGTAATCTCAGATTACTGTTTCGTTCGATGCTGTTTTTCAAATATTATGTAAATGTTAGGGATAATTATGAAATTCATAAGATTTCTGGGCGTATGATTTTTCTTCAAACAAATATTGAACTTTTCAGCGGACATTGAAAGTACGATAATATAGCGTTTTTGGGACTACCCAGGAAGAAGGACATGCAAGTGTTAGCCACGGAAATGGGTCAGCCCGTCTCAGATAATTTGAAAGTGATTGAACTCAAAGAGTTAATTACGAACTCAGACAAGTATGAAGAGGGATTCGTGAAGAATCTATTGACCAGCATAAGTGATGAAAGAAAAATGGTTGAACAAGCAGCTGAAAATGACAAGTTAGCGTTAGCTGAAAAGGAAAATCTTTTGGGTGAAGGACAAGCAGCCTAAAGACGTTTGCGTGAAGAACAAGCAGCCGAAAAACGTTTACGTGAAGAACAAGCTGCTGAAGATCAAGGAATTGGGATGGAGCGTCTGTTAGAGTTGGAAAAATTAAAAGTTCAACTGGAGTTGCAAAAAATTTCTCAAAAGGAAGGAATAGATCAGGGAATAGATCAACTCAAAATTGATATTACTAGAGTTGTCCCTAAATTTAACCCTAAAGAAGACGAAATTGGATTGTATTTGACAGTTTTTGAACGTCAATAGAAAATTTCAAGTGTTCCACAATCAAAATTTTTTTTATCTGATCAGTTCATTGCCAACATAAATAGCACAACTTACTGCTAGAGAATGTGAGAAAGAATCTCAAAATTACCCCAAAATTAAGGAAATGCTTCTTAAGCGATAGAGGTTAACTGCTGACTGTTTCAGACAGTTTTTTGTGGAACATAATAAAAACCCAGATACAACTTGGAGAGATTTCTACTTTGAAATAAGATCATACGTTGAAGGATGGATAACAGAACTTAACATTAAAGATTTTGTACAGCTTAAAAACCTAATTATCAGCAACCAAATTAAGGAGAAAACAT
>KK114156.1:85524-102359 GCA_000611955.2 Stegodyphus mimosarum | reverse complement strand
ATGGATAAATGGGAAAAATGGAACCACCCGTTGGAATTAGCAGAAAGTTTGATGCGTATGAAAATATTCGTCATGGATTAAAAAAACTTTACCGCCATCCAAAAAACCAAATTTTAGAAGTGGGTTCCCGACATCAGATAAAAAATGGATGTCCACTGCGATACCTAGATAAGCTAGCAACGAAAAAACAGTATAAAATATAGTTTCCAAGAACACGAACACTTCACTAGAGAAAGGTACCGTCGGATGTTATGAGTGTGGAACTTCTGGATACATACAATCTAAATATCCTATCTGCTCAAGATCTAAAGGAGAAACAAAAGCGTCCTTAAATAGCTTCAATCTGTTTACGTTCGAATCACCTGCACCTCCATCCAGTTTAATTGTCCTTAAAATTTTTGGAGTAAAAGCTGCTGTATGTGCTAATACCGGTGCGTCACACTCTATTGCTGGAGAAAAGTTATACCATATTTTGCAAAGAAAAAAGTAATGTTTAAATCTAAACACATTTCTTTGACTCTTGCTGATGGAACACAGAGCAGCGTAGCTGCCTTGACTACGGTTGTGGATCTTAATGTTTAAGGTAAAGTGATACATACAGAACTAATTGTTTTGCCTGAAGCAAAAGGACACAGAACACTGTTAGGCACAAACTTTCTCGAATCTGTTGAGCTTGCCTTAGATGTCCTCAACGATACTTGGCATTTCTGTGAAAATCCCCACGTCTAATACCCTTCTACAAGGTGATTTCCAAGGCTGAAAATTCTACATCCATTTCTGACTCTCAGACAAGAACTAGACATAACCAATTCAGTTAAAGTTTTCGAAACGTCCTCTTCAGTAACTCTTCGAAACGACGAAGGCAAACGTTTAAATACAGAACAACGTACTCAACTAAATCTTTTACTGCAATAATTCAAGAGTTGCTTCGAGCCGGTTGGAGACCCAACCCCATATAGTGAACATCGTAATAGTCCATCAGTTGCAGAACCTCCTTACAGAATGAATCGTGTAAAAAAGAGAATTCCTGAAAAAGAATTAGCTTCTCTCCTGATTAATGGTAAAATCGAAGAATGTGAATTTCCATATGCCAGTCGTGTTGTTTTGGTACTTAAACTGAATGGTAGCATAAGACGTTGCGTCGACTATCGCAAACTAAATGCCACTACTATTGCAGACACGTACTCTTTACCACGCATGGACGATCTTCTCATTCAAGCAAAGTCAACGGCCTATATGTTAATCATCGATCTTAAATCAGGGTATCATCAGGTCAAAATACATGAAGCTGATCAAGATAAAACAGCTTTCATTTGCCGATTTGGGACATATAAATATTTGCGCATGCCATTCGAATTACGAAATGGCCCGCAACCTTTCAACGCCAGATTGACAAACTTAAAGCAGGCCTAAAGGATGTTTTTGATTTGTCGTATTTAGATGATGTCATTATTTTATCAATGACTTTTGAGAGACTTACGAACTGTTTTCGAGAGACTTTCTTTGTTTAAACTCCAGTCTAATACAGAAAAACGTCATTTTGCATGTGACCGAGTTAAATATTTAGGTCACTTGATAACCACGAATGGAATTGAAATGGACCCTGAAAAGGTATCCTCTATTCGGAGAGTCCCTGTGCCAAGCAATGTAAAAGAATTTTAGTCCTTTCTGCAAACTTGCTCATGGTTCAGAAGATATGTTTTAAATTTTGCGACCATTGCTAGACCACTTAGTAATCTTACCAAAAAGGTTGTACACTGGTTTTGGGGTCCTGAACAGCTAGAAGCTTTTGAAGCATTAAAGAAAAGATTAACAACACCCCCTGTGTTAAAACAACCAAATGGATCGAAGCCGTTTCGTATCCGCACAGATGCTAGTAGTTACGCTCTAGAAGCAATTCGAATTCAAGGAGAAGACACAGAAGAGCACGTTATTGAGTATGGCAGTCGTTTGTTCACACCAGCAGAACGAAATTGCTTCTCTACTGAACGTGATGCACTGGCAATAATTTGGGCTCTGGAGAAATTTCGAGATTACGTCGAAAACCAAGAAATAATTATAGCATCTGACCACCAGCCGTTAAAAAGGGCTTATAAGTATCAAATCACCATCAGATCCTTTGGCAAGATGGGCTGTTCAGATTCAGCCCTATAATCCGAAAATTGAGTATACTCCTGGTAAAGCTACAATGGACAAGTAACTGTTAAAGCTACAAGCTCTGTATGGTCTGGACAACATGTGCTTGCATACATATTGTCCAGACCCTCGAATGTAAGTGAAGATGTCCCTTGTGACTTATTTGCGATACCAACCAATTTTCCGGTAACAAAGTCCAAAGAAATTCGAGAAGATCAGTTGAAGGACAAAAAACTGAAAAAAATAATTGACTGCTCTAAAAGCACTTCAAAAGATGAAAACTTCGCAAACTGGAGTACCAGAGGTTATCTTATGAATCAGGGTGTTCTGTATCGTTACTCACCAGAAGTAGAAACAGAAGACGCCCAACTCGTGGTCCCTATCCAGGAAAGGGAAAGTAGGGCTACAAGAGCACCGTGACTCTCCAACGGATGGACACTATGGGGCTGAAGGTTGTAACCCACGACTCAATGAGCGCCACCTAGCAGCCGCCGGAAGAAACCCAGACCCAAGAAAGACTATAGCCATCAGTCGGTGTACTGGAATCACGAACTAAGCATGGTGTTCCCCGAGATTTACTTTGTAACTTAAATGTATAATTCTAGCGTCCTTAAATGTAATGCTTTATTTTTTCTTTTAATTGTGTTTTCTTAATTAAGGTTAATTTAAAAGCCCAGGTGAGTCTTTTGTTTATGGTAGTTTAGTTATAGTTTGTTAGTGTGATGCACGTGATACATCCACCTGATGGTAAACCCAGCTGAATTCTCTTGATCCTGCTATATTGCCATCACTCAGACGATAGAATGTCCATTAGATCATCAAGTAATTGCAAGAAACATTAAAGAAACAACACCTGTGATGCTGCTCCGTCACTTTGCCGAATTGCAATGGCGATTTGTCGACAATAGGGATAAATTTCTGCTCATGGTGAGAGACTTCAAGGCACATTGTTCTTTTATATTTGACTACAATAGTAAAATTAAGACTACAGGTAATGTGAAATAGGACTATTTCAAATGGTACATGCCAAACAGGATCACTTGAACTGCTTTTTTAATTTGTTTAAAGTACAGTGACGACCATCGAGGGATATAGCAGGTCCTTTTAAAAACCCCATCGGTGTGTTCTTCTTATAGTATAGCATAATTTAATGCAATAATCTGGTAATGTAATACATCTTCTGTAATGTAATAAATTAAGAAATGTATAGTTTATTCATACTTATTTATTTATGCACTCCGAGTTTTCATGTGGTGTGATAATGTCATCAGTTTCTTTTATTTTTGTTATTGTTCACGGTCACGAGACTGGTGGTAGGTAACGTGTTGCTAGAATATCAGAAAATACTTATATATTTTTCTAATATCAGTGATATCTCACACAACTGATCTCTACGTTTGTTAACATATAAATCATGCGCCGGAGAACGTTTATCTAGAGATCGCTGCAATTTGGATTTACAATTTGGGTCTGTGTTGGTTTTAGGTTTCTTCAACTAAGTTTTAAAATCATACTACACATAGAACAAGAAATTTTCTTTGCCAGCTATTGAGATAAATGTATCAAGAATCTATCACCTATCTTTGTATTTTTTATAATACTTGTATTTTGAAGACAACAAATATAGCGAAATATATGAAAGAAATTGTTAGAAAACTGCATGTTTTTCTTAAAATCATTAAAAATACAAATAAATATGAGATACCTTCAGATTTAAACATAATTTATCAGCTAAATGTTTTTATTGAATAGAATGAAAAGGCCTGTATACTATTTTTCTATGCGGTCGCTTGCCACTGCAAAATACTTCTTCCAATGCATAGAACGTTTCTTATGTGTTCAGAAAAATAAGTCTTCTGATTGTAAGCTAATCCATTCTTCTCGAGCATAAATCAGCTGCTTAAAAGACAAATTTCTTTGTCATGGTCTACATGTTCGTTTTGATTCTGGAATAAAGTAATGCACCAATGCTGTCTTAAAACTTGTATTCATCCTTTTCAGAACGCTACAAAGTTATGTGACTGCAACCAATCGTACGTAATCTTATATATTTGTGTTTAGACATCAAAAGACAGGGAACTCACACAGCGCTCACTTTGCTATATTTAAGACAGTCATTATCTAATGTTTCCACTCTATTCAACGCTTACTTTTAAGTTTCTTAGCGATTTCTCTGACAAAGATTCTCCTACAGATTCCAATTAGCGCATCAATAGCAGTCAAGATGTCGCCTTTGGTTGATATTCTAGACCAATGATTCTCAACCTCTTTTTGTCGCGGCACACTTTTAAAGATTTCGAAATTTGGCGGCACACAAAGAAACAGATAAATTTAAAAGTTGTTTATTTACCTGTAGTACACTGTGTAAAATAGTTTATGATAATAATTTTGAATGTAAAATAAAATAATATGTAGTACAAAAACAGCAGTACGTTTACTAAGCAATTAATTACAAGTTAATAATAAGAATACTTTTAATGAGAAATTTGAGTATGATGTTATTTGATAATTTCATTTATATCGGATCGTAAAAATGACAATATTACTCTCATATCGTCTTCTACATTTAACGGTCTCGATCTTTTATACACTTTTATGTTGGTTAATACTGAAAATTCGAATTCCTACAAATAAGATGTAAGGAACTCTGTAATAATATTTTTAAAGCTTTCTTGGCCATCATGGGATAATCGCATCTAATGTTAATCCAAGATGAATTAATTGATGCTTCCGAATATTTTAAAATTAAATGTCGATTATTAGAAAGCAAAATTAATTCTTCCTCTTCGTTCAAAGTTAATACATATTCAGAAGTATTCGTTATCACAAATGGATTACGAACACCATCAATTTTTTTTATATCTACATTTGGGAAATAATGAATAATTCTCTCCTCTATGTTGTCAAATGGTCAATAACAGTTTTATGAATAGTTTTATTAAAATCTTTTGGGACTGAGTAAAAATTTTCCAAATTGCTTTCCTGAGCTGTATTCTTCCGTAAAGTTATTTATTTTTGGAATCCCAGCAGTTTATCTCTTGAGTTTAATATACTTTCTTTCGGCCCTTGCATACATGAATTTATGTTATTAAAAATAACAAAAATGTCTGACAAGTAAGCTAACCTCCCATCTGCACCAATCAAAACTTCTCAATTTAAATTATATACTGAACATACGCGAAAATGCTCCGAACTGCGCTCTCCTCCAGAGCATGAAAGTCGGCTTAGATACCACAATTGGGGCGCTTATTAATGTCTTAAAAACCGAATTTCGCCAATTCTCATGTGTACAGTATACTAGGATTAAACCCATTATAATTATTATATACATTTCTAAAATTTGGCGGCACACAAAAGTGCCGCGGCACGGTGGTTGAGAACCACTGGTCTAGATAGACAAACGATTATGTTTGAAATTTAAGCCGAGAAGACAAAATGCAGCACGAGTGACAAAGACTTCAAACAGAATTCCAAATGGAACTTAAAGACGAATTTTTTTTTTGCCCGAAAACAATTTGACATACTATTTAGGTAAATGCAAGATGGTCTTTCAATATGAACGTACACAAATCAAGAGTTAACTAATCAACTGAAAGTTCAAGCTACAGTTGCTCAGTTGATCGCTAACCACGCATGGGATTAAACCCATTATAATTTTTACTATACCTTTATTTATATTTCTAAAATTTGGCGGCACAGTGGTTGAGAATCACTGTTCTAGACCAACGTACATATGTGGTCTATTTGCAACATCTATTCGGTCTTCGCTCAAATATTTTCATCAGTCATACATTGTAAGTTAAGAAAGCCATTTGCCTCCAAAATTATTTTTTAAATCTCGACTATATCTGATACGGAATGATATCTTCATTAATAAAAAAACCTTAATCGTGGTTCACTACACCATTCATTCTTCGAAATGTGCATTTCATGTTCTAAGAAGATTTTGCGCTTAAAACTGAAATGTTTAATCAACCGGTAAAGATTTATAAGGTATTTCTCCCGCCTTCTTAGCATGCCTTCGTGGTGTAGTTATCAGCACACTCGACGCGTATTCGAGAGGTCCGTGGTTCGAGTTTCGGCGAGGGCATTGCTCATTTTTCATCTCTCTTGTTTCGAAATAACGTAATGTCTCCACATTAATAAATCAAATTTTTTTAAACTTAAACAAAAATCATATGTCTTCTAATTTTGATCCCTCCTCTGTATAAAAAATCCATTACTTATATATCTTTCATAATTTAAAAAAGGCGAAACAAATAATTAATTGCCGAGATATATGCATGCCAAATTAAGTAAAAATTCCAGGCTAAATTTATTCTTTATTGGAACTGATTTCATGCAAAAGTATTTTCAAATTTTAATGTTTTAAGAAGTTATATTTCGTTACATGAAAATTGTTCAGTTGGTAAATTACGTTCTCCCTTCTCTATAAATTTTCTTTATTCATACAAAATTTCTGTTTTAAATAGAGATCTTAATTCATTTTTTTTACTGTTTCAGAAAAGTTACCTAACTTTGTGGATAAAAATCTGTCTTATATTAATTCAGTATGTGGAATTACTTGTATATTTTTTTCTTTTCAACTTTTCTCATTGCAACGTATATCTCTTCTAAGGCAACTGAAAGAATGTGAGTAAATGATGACCAAATAATTTTTTCCGAAGACGAAAGACTGCTTTTGTGTGTTTAGCTAAACACCTTTCTTTAAACGTTTCCTTTGAAATTAAAGTCCATTAAAGAATGACTTCTAGAAATTGAAAAGGAATTGCTGTATGTTAAGAAACTCAACTACAGTATTATTTATTTGGAAACAAGACTTGCTGATTTTTGGTTACCGAATCGACTATTGTCGACAAGTTTCTAAAAATTGCTTAAATCAGATGCGATCTTTATTATGTTTACATTAAGTAAAAAAAGGTGAAAATCGGTAGCAATGAATAGTGAACTGACGCAAAATATGTACATTCAGTAAATCTGTTGAATGAAAAGTTACAACAAAAATACGTATTCACAAATTTCGGATATCATCAAATTCAAGATTCCACAGTTTCACAAATGTTATAATAGTTTTTTTAACTAAGAACTGATCCAATATAAATTTTAAATTCTCTATTAAATATGCAATGATGTTACCAATTATTCATGACATTGAAAACTATTAGTCAAATAATTGGCAATTGTAATAAAAATAATTTACATTGTCATCTTATGTGACTAATATTTTCCATATTATCATCGAATCAACAGCTGGAGTAAGATAAAACTAAAAATAGAGAAGAAAAAGAAGAGAACAAATGTGGTAACGAAGAATGTAGAGTAAACATAAATGTAAAAATGAGTAACTACGTAAACTATTTTAATGATTCCCAAGTAATAGTTGATTTTACCCTTTAAGAGTATATAATATAAACATCATAATACCCTCCCAGTTAGAAAACGTGAAACCTTCTATTGCCTAATAGGTTTCTGAAGACAAAAATATATTCGAAAAAAAAGAGAGTTTGAGAATGAGGAACAAAAAGTGTAAAAAAAATTCACGAAGTTTGAAAATAAAATAATCACCGTTTCATTCTTCGAGATATTGATATCAATGTGAAAGAAACGCCTCATTAACGCAAGTGTAAATAACAGTAATAAACATACTTACATTACAACATTACTTAAAAAATTAAATTTGAAAATTGGTGAGTTAAAGCAAAATTTTTCTCCCTCAGTATATGCAGTAAATGCTCAAGAAGTCATCAATATACAGATTTTATTAAGCATTACGTTTTGCAATCAGTATGACCATATTAATTTAGAGCTGGGCATTTTATTTTAAAATTTAAGACAGCCGGAGCTATACATTCGGTAAGCAAAATTATTAAACTAAATAAACTTAATATAATGTAGCAATGTATAATATAGGTTGTGATGTTTGACTTATTTAATTCAATGTTCAGTCCTTGAACCCCACAAACACTAACAAGCGAATAATCGCTTAAGTGTGTGAACAAATAAGTAAGACGTAAGAAGGGTTAACTACCCTTTATTTTTTAGAATAAGTACAATCAACTCCTATTTCGGAGTATACAGCAAAGCCTCCACTTGGGCTTGAACTTAAATGAATAGGAAATTAAGCTTAACTAAAACTAACTGAAGATATAGCCGAAGGTATTAGAAATCTAAGTAGTTGGTCCCTAAATATTAATTAAATCGGTGAAGCCAAGCAAGGGCCTAAAGTATGGCCTAGCGTAGTAATATCTAAGAGAGACGAGCCAAAAGGCAAACGCGAGGTAGTCAGGAAATCAGACTCTCTCTCTCGAAGTCGGTGAAACATCGACTTAAATAGTACGCTTACTCTTTGCATTCACTGCGTTTCTGAACTTACGTTCTGGTAGGAAATTGTAAGCTGAAACTAGAAAGATAGGAAAATTGCATAACTTAAATTAATTGTTAATAAAATTAGAATAAACCTTACAAGGTATTTAAAGAAAAATGTAGCTTGACTGTACAACAGATAAACAAACTGTTAAACTAAATAACCTTAATATATTAGGGCAAGATATAATACAGTCATATAATGTAAAATATGCCTTAACGGCGTATGGGCCCGACGGCAAATCGTCCTGACGGTGAAATTGCATAACGGCGAAAAGACGAATTCCAAACAGCGGCAGCAAATAGTCCTATTTCCGTCCTTTCCTTGTAGCTATTAATATATTTTCTTGAACAGAACTGATTTAAATACCGTTTTACGACTACTTATGTCTTGTATATTGAAAAGCACATCATTCTTTATAAAATATGCTTACTTTTATGTCATTTAATTTATCTTTGGCTTAAAAATATTACCAATTATTTATTCGTACTTATTATTATAAATTTTGCAGACCTCAGACCAAGAAACCTCTGATAATAGATGAGGCTGTTATTTGAACTACATTTTTGTCCCATATGCAAAATAGTTGTATATTCATATTTAAACAAAAAATTTAACGTTTGACAGATAAAGTAAATAACTTTATAATAAAACTTATTTTTTCTTTAACAAATGTATTTCCGTATTTTACAGTGCAGTAACTGTGCGATATAACTGGTATTACAAAGTGTGGGACAAAAATAAAATTAATTATTGTATATGTGTTATATGTAAATGTTTCCACATTGGAAACATTTGATTATCTTGATACAAATTTTACATCTAATAAAATTATGAGAGAATTCTCCGGCCTTCTTAGCATGCCTTCGTGGCGTAGTGGTTAGCACACTCGGCGCGTATTCGAGAGGTCCGTGGTTTGAGACCCGACGAGGGCATTGCTCATTTTTCACATCTGCTTTCGAATAAGCTAATGACTCTACAGCAGCCCTCGAACTAAAAAAGGTGGTGAATGATAATTCTCCACCATCAGGATTTGGAGATTGGCTGCCCTAATTCCCAGTCGCGCTTTAAAACGGGCAGTATGTAAGGTATTTCTCGCACCTTCTTGACGTACCTTCGTGGTGTAGTGGTCAGCACTCTCGGCGCGTATTCGAGAGGTCCGTGGTTCGAGTACCAACGAAGGCGTTGCTCATTTTTCACGTCTCCTGCTTCGAAATAACCTAATGTCTCTACAAAATGTAATCCAAAACTTCGTAGTTTATATCTTTTTACTTATTGGAACAACATATTAGATTTTCTCTCAGAAACAATCAACCGGAAGTGATACGTTACGTGAAACTTATTTCGGCTTAAATGTGGAACTGGCGGGAAGTCATGTGCTGGTCACATCACTTATTTTTTGTTTCAGCGTCAATGTCGACCACTTAAAGCAGGCACTGCGTTATTTTTCTTCCGATAATTAATTATTTTCCCATAAGAATTCTGAGGGCAATGTTTTTTTGTTTCGTTTTCATTTTGACTGCATTTTGAATCATACATTTGCCGATAAATGGATCAAAAGTAATCATTTATTTCCGGGTATATTTTGCCAAAAAACCGTGGGATTCCATTTTTTACGCAATAAAATTGTACCTCGAAATGAAAATGCAATGCCAACAAGCAGAATTTCATATACAGGCAGAGAGAAGATGCGAAAAGTAGATCTGAAGCGAATACCAAATAATATTCACCGGAAATAAAAAAAAAATATACTTCATCGATCTGCTAACATCGAAAATAAATTTCATGACAAAAATTGGCGTCAGAAGGCTGCTACAGATGCATCGTCGGATACTGGTTAACAAACAAATGCCTTTTTCTTAACACTCTAAGACCATTCATAGTATAGAGCGAAAAGAAAAAATTGTGTTAATTTTTAAAATTGCTGTGTTCGACGTCAGCGCATTCAAAGGAATCATTCGAATGAAAGAAAGTTTTATGCAGTAAAATAATTACAAACAATAAAAGATCACAAAATATCAATGGTGAATTTTTTAAACATAAAAAATGTTCAAATATTCACCATCAAATGCTCCATAACTCTTATTTTTCTGACAGAACATTTTAGGTTTTTCTAAGGAAAAACTGATAATTTTTGTATCTAAATAACCGCATCTAGATACTATGCAGTGTATCTAGAAGCGCTGATATTTAGTGTTATTTTCAAGCAAAGTTTGAGCAGTGTGCATGAAGTGTTAATTTCAAGCAAAGTTTGAGCAGTACTTGCTGTGTTATGATAACGTCATAATTTTCTGCCTGCTTCGTATAACTGATATTTGTGTTGACAGATCGGCTTTCGTTGCATTCCTTGTATGTATAACTGAATTCTGATCCATTATTATGCCGATCTTTTTTACAAAATAAAACCAGTGCGATAATTCCGTTAAAGAAGACCGAGTGCCTTCATTTAATGATTAGAATATATATGGTATGTCTGTGGCTAATTTTTAAGCAGTTAAATAACAAATTTTAAAATGGAGTAGAAAGCCACACTCCGATAGCTGTACTACACGGCACTGAAATGCAAGTAGGTAGCTAGCTCCGATAATTAGTTAAAAATTAAATGTCTCATTAATTAACTTAGAAATTAAGAAAATTGATTACCCGTAACTATACTTATGAAAATGTGCGGTAAAATATCTAAATGTTTTTGCCACCTTCTTAACAAATGCATTACAGGTTTTAATGTAATTTAGGGCTTTATTCCTTACTTTAAGGTTTCACTTCATTGTTTAAGATTAAAATTATAAAGAAAAGAAATTACTGCCACTTGAATTTCTTCCATTTTAAAAGCCTCCAGATAATGCCACTGTCGTTTTCTTCCCTTTATTGTTTACACACACGTCAAAACATTTCCTACATTTAATGCATTGCCAACAATTCCATTATTATAATTTTAAGAGACTTTGCATGAACTGAAAGTTCCGATTATCTCTATTCTAAGCACGTACAATTCTTATTAAAAATAGAAAAAAAGAACAGAAAAGAAAAGAAACAAAAATTCTTATTAATAATACTTTATCTTATAACAACATAAGTAAATCAACATCTCTTGAGTTTAGAGGCTAAAATACCCAGAAATTTCTATTGCTTTCTGTAAGACTGAATATCTAACTTTAAAGTAACTCTAATTTACGATGATGACATTTCATTAAGCTGCTATTAAAAATTATACTGAAATTACTTCAATATGTTTAAGGAACATTAAGTGAAATTTTTTGTAACGTTTATTATTTCCGTCTACGGATTATCACATTCCTTTCCTATTAAAACTATTAGCTTCGGTAAACGAATCTGACAGGTGTTATTGAAATAAATCTTTTCCGAATGCATCATAAGGAAAAGTTTTCTATTAAACTGAAAATGAGAAAAACTTTTCTGTTGGGAACAGCAATTTAATTCTCAATTGTTTTTCTCTGTGGTGAAAACTATGCCACCACTATTATTACAGTAAAAGCAGTTATTAAGATCTTCCCATAAAAGAATATTTTTATATTAATTCTGAAGCAATGTCATGTTGAAAAATGAAGACTCAGAACATATAAATAGAATAAAACAATATGTGTTCACTGTGGAAGAGTTATATCAATAAAAATAAGATACCATTTTGATAAGGCTAAATAATGAAACAATATCTTTTTTCGAAGCTTGATTTCATACAAAATGATATATCTTTTTGATAAGAAAAAAGATCAAACAGCGCAAACGGGTTTCAAACTTATAAAGCTATTCTAACCAAATTTAGGTATATTTATGATGAAACAAAAAGCCGAGTATATTCTGCAGTGAAGCTCTGCTCTTCAGTAATATATCCTATTGATCTTCTGTTCCTAAATTCTTGTTCTGATCAATGAAAACTTTTCTGAATGATTTTCTTCTACTTATGAATTCAAATCAAAGAATTATATTCCTCAATTACACATATCGTTTTAATTAGCCGGATATAGACCTCATAGCGATGCATCAGTACTGAGCCCAGTCGTTGCTAGAGACTACTGGAATTTAAATAACAGCCAAACTCGGCTACTAAACCAAAGTAATCACCAAAGAAGATAACAAAAGCCAGAATGACTCTATTTCCCATCAAGCGACTTCTAGCAGCCCTCGCTTAAGTAAAATTAAATGTACGAAAGGAAAAAAAAGTTAGAGGAAAATGGGGGATGAGAAAAAGGTTTCAGAGCGCACAATTAATGAGAGGATTGAGTTAAAGGAAGTGGAACCTTTTCCAAACGTAGTTATCTCCGATTGCCGGAACGGGTTTTATGGCTTTAATTGAAGCTGAACAAGACTCAGAACGGTACCCGTACAGTCAAAATAAAAAAAGGAAAATTCGGAAAAGAAGAAAGTTTTACTTACCAATTGCAGCCAAACATTAGAAGTCATGATCTGATTCTTTTCATTCTGAAAGTAAAAGACACGGTATAGATTAGTATTCTTACGTAAACGTTAATGAATTCATACAGAAATTCTCATAAAATTACAAACGTGTGAGTCATATAAAATTCTAATAACTTCAATTTACTCCTAAAGATACACCAACAACGATGAGTTTGTCTTCATTATAATATATAAACCAAGTGAAAACATATGTCGGTCAGGATTATAATATTTCCAATAATCGTATGGCCAGAAAGCGATGTGCTAACGTAGTTTGCAGGCTACTGTTTACAGTTGTTTTCATGTTTTTATTGTTTTGTACCTCATTAGAAGTTTGAAATGAATTTAGAATTAAAACTGCTTGCAATCTGATTTTTCTTATTCCAATTTAGAACATGAAATCTAATGTGAATTTGTATTCTTGCACAGTGACATGTGTGAATGCTTTTAAGGAAGTTTTTGTAGCATTTGTTTCACATGCTTCTCGATTTCCTTTTGCATATATACAGACATTTTAAAGCAATGATTCTCAAATGTTTTATCAGTAAATTTACAGAGATTCATTTCCATAAAGCTGCTTTATAAAATAGAAAAAAACATACATGATTCTAAAATAAAACAAAGTAAATATTTATACATAGACTGAAATATCGTGAAGGGGATTACACCGATTTAAAAACAATTTGGTCTTTTACAGAATGGGCTCTTTGAAAGATACAGCTATCATTAATGTTTGGTATAATTATTAAATTATGTTCTTAGAAATACTGATCATTTGAAGAGGTGGGCGCCCAGGGAAATTATTCCTATGACATGTAATAACTGATAACTAATTCGGTAAATACAACATGATTAATAATTGTAAAGAAATGTGTAATTATTTCTGCATTCATTGGAAAATGGAATTCCTTTGTTTACATAATATTTAAAAGACGTGTTGAAATAATTACAATAGCACTGTTAAACATATCTCTATCTAATATTTCACTTACGCTAGAGTCTGACAAGTGCGTAAATACCGCGATAAGCGAATTCTTTCTAACGAGTTCACAGTTACTTACGCCCAGTCAAACAAATCTCATTGTTATTCCATAACTTCACTCCATTGAGGAGTGGATCCAACTGTTACATCCAGTGACGACATGTTGAATTGTTTCATCATTAGCCTCATACTGATGGAGAAACTCTGTGCATCTTAGCACAGAGCAGCCATGTATCTTCTTTTTAATTCAGGCATCAAGCTATTGCGTATCAATCTTACACACATTTTGCTGAACGTTGACTCATCATGAAGGATCTGATGGGATGATTCAACATTATAGTCTAATAGTGATGTCATTTGTTCATGATGATGCTCCGTGTTTCCCGGTCACATTCTTTATAAGAGACGAGAAATTTCCTCACTAGTTACACCAGTCTTCGTTTCAGGCATTTATACGTCTGTTAATGAACTGAATTTTCATGCGATGACGAATTTGTACATATTTTACTTCTTCAGTTGACAAAAATCTCACAACAATTCGCTACTCTAATTCGATACACGTGCACCATCCCCTTGTTTAACTCTTTTAAAAATTCCTACACGCGCAGCAGAAGTGCTAACACCATTTATCGGTAGTTGCATGCTACTGACTCTCTTTTATATCAGATATAACAATGAAATCAGTCGCTCAAGCGATTTTTCATACAGGTGTTTCAAATTTCTGTTTAAAGACCTGATAAATAATAAAACGAACTTGTTCTCAAGAATTATGAAACAATATCTCCTACTCACTGCTTGGCCGTAATGTAGACATCGGAGAATCATTGCTTCAAAGCACGGATAGCCAAGCCGCGGCATGCGATGCACAGTGTGGCACGGCGGAGTTTTAAAGTGGCAGGGAACGACTACTTGAAAATTTAAAAATTTAAACAATTATCAACTCAGGAACTTTGAAAATCCGTAAAAACCCTACTGATACTCTACTGAATGCAATAGCGACGGAAAGAGGCTTTGCTTGACACCATTAGAACGATAAAATAACAGAGCGTAGTTATGGGACAAGCCCAAAGTTTTGAGTTGCCTTGTTTTGGCGCCATCGTGTTATTGTTATGATTGATCTTTCTCAAGCTACAGCGAGTGCGACACTCTGGCTGTCTAGCTCAGTTTATTTTAAACTGCTGATTTAAGCTTTCTTTAAACTTAACGTTAACTTTTTTTTAGATTTTGGCGTCGAAAGTCGTTGTTTTAAATATTTTTTCCCGATGTCCATGAGTAAAGCTTCGACTTCGCAAAGGAAAGTGAGGAGAATATTGCAATTCGTGATATTAAAACTATTCGGAAAGAACAATTGTTTACCCATCAGAATACTTCCAAACCTGTTTGTTTGGTCTGTGGAATTTGTGCAGAAGCGGTGAAAAATTTTAATCTGGACCAGCATTTCAAATATCTGCATATTGATTTCAACAACAAATATCCTGCCAGATCACACTTTTGAATGTAATTTATCAATAAAAAAAGAAAAAATTAGCTGGTCAAAAATCCTTGTTTCAGAAGGGAAATGACGAAATGGAAGCTATGGTGAAGGCTTGTTTGAAGCCATGGTGAAAGCTTAAGCTTTATCTGATGTTAGTCTGCAAGAGAAAACCCTTTTCTGAAGGAGAAGAGATAAATAAAAGAAGTCTTTTAATATTTTGCAAAATGTCGGTGATATAAAAGTCAAAAATAGGGTTTATAAAATAGCTTTGTCTAGAAATACTATCATGAGTAGTATAGATGACATGGGCCAGGGTGTTGATACACAAACTGTTCTTTGGACTACAGTGACGCTTATACTTTTCATTAACTTTGGATGAAAGCTGTTGTCACAGACAATATGCAATTAAGCATATTTGTGCGTTACACGAATGATAATTTTCGTATTGGTAATTTGCATTCGATAAATTTAATACTGTTGAAGAACATCTTAATTTGCTCCAATTAGTTTTAATCATAGGTGTAAACATTTAT
Source organism: Stegodyphus mimosarum (assembly GCA_000611955.2). NCBI lineage: Eukaryota > Metazoa > Arthropoda > Arachnida > Araneae > Eresidae > Stegodyphus > Stegodyphus mimosarum. Next base: position 86,454 of record KK114156.1, on the reverse strand, counting down.
AAAGAACTTAAAAATTTAATTAAATTTAACAGAGTAAAATGAACAAAATTAGATAGTGTTTGAAAGATAGAGCAACTTACATGGTTGGCAGGATAAAACGTTTTATTAGATTGCGAAAATTATTTGGGAAGAAACATTTTAAGTATCATTGTGTTATCCATAAAGAAACTCTTTGTGCCAAGAATATAAACCTATATCTTCTGTTGGTGACCCTGTAGTACCCTGTATCACCAAAATACGAGCTTGAGCTCTGAAACGGCGAATATTTCTTGAGATTCTCCAGGAAGAAGTGGAAAAGGATGGTGAGTTACTATTTTATTGTAGCGTGAATTGCTTTTTATTGTAGTATGAGTTGCTTTTGATCCTTTTTCAAGTTCCCTGAAGCACCATACTATATTGAAAACCATATATGAAGAACTTATTTCAACTGCACGTGATCCAAATTATATTGAATCTTGAAAATTTATACCAACAAGCAATTTTCCAAATTTACACGATTTGGCTGTCATATATACTTTTAAGCTTGTTTAACACATTATAAGGTATTTCTCCCGCCTTCTTCGCATGCCTTCGAGGTGTAGTGGTCAGCACGTTCGACGCGTAGACGAGAGGACCGCGGTTCGATTACCGGCGAAGGCGTTGCTCATTTTGCATGATTCCTGCCATCAAAAAATAACCTAATGTCTCTACGACTGGCGCCTGAACTAAAAAGGTGGTGGATGATGATTCTCCACCACCAGGATTTGGCGATTGGGTCCCCAAAACCACAGTCGCCCTTTAAAAGGGGAGTTTATAAGGTATTTCTCCCACCATCTTCGCATGCCTTCGTGGTGTAGTAGTCAGCATGCTCGACGCGTAACCGAGAGGTCCGTGGTTCGGTTCCCGGCGGAGGCATTGCTCATTTTTCATGTCTCCTGTTTCAAAAAATCC
>KK114156.1:48255-85490 GCA_000611955.2 Stegodyphus mimosarum | reverse complement strand
TCAAAAAATAATTTAACGTCTCTACAACATGTTTTTGAATAAGTGTTTTATATTATAAACATAATAAAATCAAAGTATTGTTCAAGATTAACTGATATGCACCTAAAACACTTAATTTTGTTAGAATCTTCAAGGACTCTTCCTAATATAAAAATATAGTAAAAACTTACGTATTGAAAACCACATTAATTAAGTACGGACAGTTAATTATTTAGAATTAAATGTTTCACGTTATTCATTTTTATTTTATACATTACCTAACTGGCTGAACCTTTAAAAATGTTTATTAGTAACAGAACTCAATTTTATACTTTTCTTTTATTTATTATACTATTGTTTCGTAAATCTCCACTACTCGGACCTGCATGAAAAATGTTCTATTTGCGTAAAAATCGTCTTATAAATCGGCTTTTTGTCACTGTTTGATCTCCTTCGATTGCGGTGACTTTACCAGACGGCGCACGCGCAAAGGGTTAATTGGCGTTATAGAACGTGAAGGGGGGCGGTCACACCAAGATCTGGGCCGTATTAATGACATAATGCATTGTATGTGACAGGTGGCAGAAAACTAGTAAGCTGTAACATGTTCCTGCTAGGTGGCAGAAGCTTTGCATATATGTAAATAAATATTGTACAGTAGAAGAAATATGGATTTAATGCAAGAACACGCAACGCTGCAGATCAGTTGGTCAGTACCGTCACATTTTTATATTTCTTAATACGTTGGAAAAGTTGGAAGTGGCACGCATATTTTTTTTTTCCAGATAGTGCCTTTCTTTCCAAAAGGCTTTGCCACCCCTGTTTTAGAGGATGACACCAAAGTTTTATTAATAAGGCCCAAACGTGCACATATACTGTGGTAAAGATTAAATCCTGATGTTATAATAAGGCAAGCAATGTAGGTTAATACTTAAACGTTTTGAGGCTAATTTTCTTATTCATATTCAGTTAATCCTATTTGCCATGTATTCGTTGCGGTATAAAAATTTAAGATCTTCACAGTGAATTACACTTTTCACTAAAATGTTAGGCTAATTTTGTGTCAGTGAGTGTATTTTCTTGAACGGATTTGCTGCTTATCCCTACTAATTAATGTAAGGATAAAAGAGAAAAAACAGATAATCTAAAAAGTTTACTTAATGCAAACGTATCTCCAAAGCAAACTTTACGGAGATTTTAAATGAAGTTTATTCAGTATATTTTGAATACGGCTTTTATAAAGTAATAGCAAAATTTACAATTTTAATTAATAATACAATTTTCGCCTTAAAATTTTTCAGTTCATCTAATGAAAAATATGTTTTAGATTATTTTCTTATACAGAGATTTCGGAATCGGAATCCTTTCAGAAAATATCATAAACAGTGCAGATTTCCCTGAATTCCAACTCATGATATTCACTTATATAATAATAGCCTGTCAACTCGCTTCAGAGTTCTACAGTGACCATTGTCGTTATAGCCGTTAATCTTTTTCAATGTCCTTCACAGTTGTAGTTAAACAACTGTAGCAAGAACGTTTTCTCTGCTGCCCAATCGGGACAGTGGTTAGCGAAGCTGACTGCCGTACTAAACGGCCTGGGCTCGAATTACGGAGAAGGCATAGATGTTTTTTAAATGTATAATGTCCAAGCGGCATAGGGATACTCTAAATATGTGGCGAGCCGAAAGTCGCCTCGAGAGGTTTTAGTAGGAGAAGAGGAGTGGAAGATCCTCGGATCCGTCCTCTCTGAGGTACTCTCTATCAAAATTAGGGCGGAACAGAACAAAGTCGTACTATCATCTGTATGGTGGTCAAGGTTCTTGCCAAAGATAGGCGCATCTTGCACAGCTTGCCACGATGAATTTCTTGGGGCTTGTTCCGATATTACCGTCAGACAGGTAAGATAAGTAACAACAACAACACGTTTTCTCGGACAAAATCTTATAAGCCTTTTCGTCGTTTTATTTTTCCATCTATATGTTTGTATTTCCACAGGCAAATTTAAATTTTTTAATACTGTAATTTCAATAATGTATAATGCTGCTACTTCTTCATTAATAAAATGTTCCTACTTTATCAAAAACCAGTTTCTTCCTCACATGAACTAAAGCAAGACCATTAATATGACTCCAAGCCTTGGGCAATGGCATTCGCTGCATCCAAACTTTAAATTTCTTTCAAATTATTCGCTCTTTTAATCGCTTTTCATGTTCCTAGTGAGAGAACTTTATTTCAGAAAGATGCACGGATAAAACACAAAATGGTTGACTGGAAGATATACGAGTAATGAAATTTTATTGCATTGCAAGTTAAATATAAAAGATGTGCATGTTTTAATAATTTATTAAAAATTAGCACAGTGAAAGATATTTTGAAGGAATTTTAAAGTGTCCATCTTGGGTGTAGCCTGATCCACATTATAAAGAACAGGCCTGCCATATTGCCTAAAGGACCAAGCTAACTTGAAGGGGTGTCGAACATTCTCCTTGAAGACGGAACTTGAAGCGGAAATGCGAACACAGATATGTTCTTCAAATATTCCGTGCGGTTAGCAGACACATCCATATAATAAGTTATTAATAATCCGATAGCATTAAGCAAAGAGTTTTATTTATTGTTTTCTTAGGAGGGAGAGCGGTCGAAGTGATTGTGATCTGGTATAATCTGTTCTTCGTATAAAAAAACCATTCGTGATTTTAATTAATAACAAAACCATTGAATTTTACACTATTTAAAGCTTACTAATGGCTAAGTTTAAATTAAACGTAACTGACAGTTTCTCTTTTTTAAACGTCTAGGAGTAAACAAAAAGGTATTCATGTTAATACGACCTATATCTTATTACTTTATTACTTCATTCCGTTTTAATATCACTAAACTTTGATTGTTCTCTGATGGCTTCAGTAAAATATCTTCAGCAGAGTAAATCTTCGTGCTTTTATATGCTTTAAAAACCTTCGAGATTAGAAATAGTTGGGGAGTATCTTGAAGAGCTTAATAATCACGAAATATTCGTATTAAGAGAAACTGTCCGCAAATGGGCCATTCAATAACACTAATGTTTTAAAAACGCATTTTAAACGAAGCTGCTTTTCGTAATTTAACCATTAACATTCTCATTTTACATTCGACGCAGCTTCAAATAATGCTCGCTGAAATGACGATTAAAATATATTTTTCATCGTTACTGCTTATTCAGACTACTATGTTAATTCCTTATTTGCATAGCTAGAAAATTTGAAGTTGTGAAATTATTAAAAACGGTATCATGTTCCTTTCTGCTTAGGATAATTAAAGTAGTTCGTATAAAATAATTAATAACTTAGGATAAATAACAATTTTCTTATTCGGTAATTTTCACTGTCATTAGGAAGACTACACCTGCTTGAAATATTATCTTAATTTACAGTTAATGATATTATCTTATAACTTTGCATTGCTCTTAAGTTACTATTGCAAAGAAATTTAATTTCGAATTCTAGACGAATATGGGGACGACGCCAAGAAATTTTAAGTTCAGCTAGCAGTAAATTTCCCTCTGCACGCTGTTCAAAAATTAGTTTATCTTAAGTGGAAGTTTCAGTTTTGTAACTTAACACGGTGGTTTGGTTAAGTTTAGTTGATTATGGCAAAGTAATTAGAGCTATCTGGCTAAGGGGAGCGATGCTTTCGTAGAGAACTTCGTAAGAAAAACTGGCTCGTATATACGTTACACATGAAGAAAATCACTACAATGCTCATGCAGATAGCCCGTTCGCCTGGAATCGAACCCAGGTAGGAATTACCAGTGTTCAGCCATTTTACCGCGGGGCTGCTGGTTTGTATAAATGCCTTTAAAACCTGATTCCAGATTAATAAGACGTGACTAAGTGGTGGAAAACGTCATGTTAATTGGCGTGAAATCAAATAAATAATCAACCAGTTTATGGAGCTTTAGTGAGTGCTCACTGTTTGTCTCTCGGAAATTTCTGATACAAACGTTAGATGTTAATTGAAACTTATTGTTCAATAGCCTTTTGTTTCATAGGTACTAATTATACACAGTTTTCATTGCTAAAATCATCAGGATAAGCACCTCAAACAAACGATTAATTTAAATGTATTTTGCCTAATATTCATTGCCCTGATGACATTACACTCATTATCTTCGTGTCATCATTGTGATATGATTGCACACATATCCCTGTTAAAGCATTTCTATCTAACGTGCACTTAAATTAGTTTCTCGTAATAAAGTGTTACTCTCACAGACATATTGAGTACTAATACATGCCTAAATGTATAGAGAGTGCCATTTATTGGAGGGCTCTGTAGGAATCTAGCAATTATGAGAAAGCGCATTAATTCAAAAGCAGTTTCTATGCTGAAATCAGCATCAAACCTTTTTTCATGTTGTTACCTACAATAGTCAGAAGTTTTCCAGAAGTTCTTAGATTCATTATTTAAAATACATTGGCTAAATTTCAGTTCACGCGAAGAATCGCCATCACAATGCAAAAACAATTATGTGTAAAGCATTTAAAATGTTGGAAAATACGGAGCCCACAATTTTAAGTTATGCAGAAACATCTGTTTTCTGTGTATCTAATGTTTTTAATACCTCGAGTGAACTTTGTGTTTTGGTTCATTGGCAGAGCAGGCTAAACGTCTATGCTGTTTGCATATATGATTTAAACAGCGTTCTTTAGTAACATGTGCCTGGCCCAAGAACTTTTTAATTATAAATACTCTCGAATTCCATTCGTCAATATGTACTTCCATGTTATATCGGTATTTGAGAAATAAATTCGTTATAGCAGTCATATGCATCATATTTTCAAATTTAATTACCTTACATCATGTACCATTATCGTTTCAGAATTGTTTTTTCATTTGTTTTTAATTTTAGAGTTTTAATTTTAAATCATACAGCATAGAATGTTACAGAAAGTCGGAAAGTAATTTTCGAAGAATTGTGTATTAATACAATACTCCTATTAATAGCATACTTTTGCGTTAAGGATAGTCTGTGAAATATACCCCAACATTTTAGCGATTTTAGATTCCGAACGTAACTCGTTGGGCTCTAAGGGCCGGTACGTTGGCTTTTCTGAGCTCTGTAGAAATGAGATGCAAATATCCATTGAGAAAAATGTCGTGTATATACTTTCATATGACCTCCAAATCATAGAATGTTTTCGTTGAAATTTCAATGGCAGAATATCACGAGACCCGAGAAATGTCGAAACTTACAATCTAATTAATTAAAATAGCTATATCAAATTAATAAAAGCTCTTGAAATGTTCATTTAAAACAACAAGTTGATAAAGTTATTTAACACAGAGGAAAATGAAAGTAATTATTAAATGCCAATTGAATTATATAAATGAGTTTTTAATGAAATTAATTCAATCAGACTAAAAAATTAATTCTGTTAAATTAGTTTGCGTTTTACGAGATATTATCAAGAGAAAGTTAAGATATAATTGTTAATTAGCATAATAATGAAGCTGTCTTGCCTTTTTCTTCATTTGCATAAAATTTTATTTGTGCGCCTGTTCGGCGCTTTGAAGATATCACACCACAAAATTGCGTTTGTAAAAAATAATTGAGTCAGTTTGAGTTTTGTAAAGAACGCTATACTTTAATATGTTTATCTCTACTTTTCTTCATATCCTGAAAAATAAGTAATTGAATGTTGGGAGGGTCTGCCTTCTGCTTTATAAGATGTAGTAAAATATTTTCAAAATTACAGAACCTTGTCAATAGCAACGAAAAAAATTATACATAAATGGTATTGGTATGAGACTTTGAAAAAACATAATAAAGGCGATGCAACGTGAAAACTTTTGTTAAGCGATTCATTTTTTTATATGATATGCCTGTAACTCGCATCTGTTGATTAACTAGTGAACTAAAGATCCGTTTGTATCATCAAACTTCTGAGGATATGGTTGGCGTGATATCCGTCAATCCATGATCGACGGAGTAAAACCACAAAACCCAGCCATGTAGCTAGGCCTTTCATCTGAAATGGAATCCGGGAAGAAGTGTACCAGTATTCAGTGGTCTTGATCATTGGCGATAGGTGAGCCTTACTACGAGTGAGTTCAAATACAAATAGGCATTTCTGTTCTTGGAAAGAATTAAATATAATCAGGACTGATTCCAGCAAATAAATTCTTGTTTTGATTTTCTCAATAGCAGTGTGTAGTTCTATCATTGTTGTTATTTTTAATTATCATGTCTTGAAGCAGGAGGTTCACAACAGTGTTGCTTAACGAATGATCATTACTCGTTTTTACTAACAAATATTTCATTACATTTCAGATTTATTAGTACGTAAGTATGATCAATGTAATTTTATTTAAAGGACTTAGTAATTAACGTCCTAGTCTAATACTTCTTAGAAATAAAACTTTTATGCTTTTAAATAATTAATATACTGTAATTTATGCTTTAAAATTACGTATGATAAATTATGTAAGCTTTTAAATAAATTATGTACACTTAATTTTAAAGCTGAACATATTTTTAAATAAATAACGCATGCTCTAAATTATTTATTTTAATTTCTGTAATTCGAAAGTTTAAATAGTTGAGGCACTAAAGTTTTTTAGGATAAAAACAATAAAATTTCTAAATGAATAAATGAATAATTTTATAGTTGAAAAATAAAACTGCAAATAAATTATATATTTTTGTGCTCTTGTACCATGCTACGAAACCTGAAGGAATAAAACTTGTCACATTTATATATGCATAAAGTTGCGGCGATTTTAGTATTAATCACCGACTTTTGCGTCTTATGGTGTGTTTTAATGGAATTACTCGTTCTGTCAAACGAAATTTATGGATAAGTTACAAAACATGTTACTAATCTACTAAAGAAGTACTCACTTTTAACGCACGAATTTGACATGAACGCTTCTATTCATGCTTGCCCTGAAAAAACAGTAACTCGAGTGTGTTACGTTGCACATTCGATTCTTACTTTCTGCAACAGTTTGCGAAACCGGACCCTCTCATCGACCATCAGGCGGATGTGGAGAAGAACGCTAAATTAACCCATGCTCCGAAGTCCGATGCTAAAGGGAACGGTTGCCAAGGGCAACGAGTTCACCCTTGTTAGCCGCAATTGAGCAGTTTAATCAATTACCACTAAGTCCAGGATGTCCTAACGTAACTACGTTAGACTTCTGATGTCATTAAGTGACTGAAGTCCAGAAATTAAGACGCCGCCCACTTCACTTGCTTGCATTAATTTAGACGTATTACTGATGCCCTACTGGGGAGCTGACGACCCTGATATGTAGCAAACACACCCAGTTTCTCCCTGCCATAAACATAGTAGATGATAATGACCTAACGAAGTAATCCGAAGATAAGTAGTTATATATGAGAAATTGAATACAATAACCTAAGTAATAATGCTTTCAGATGCCATAGTTAACTCTAATTGATAATAAATCTCAATGTTAAATATTAGTTCAAATGGAAAAAGAACATTCCACTTTTATTAATACAGAGTAGCAGTTTTATGTGTATCACCGATTTTGGCGTCATATTCTTGCGTCATTTTAGGCATAATCTTCTGCAAAATGAATGCACCCCGAAGACACTGAACTATACTGTCAGCTCAATTAACCGTGATAGAATGGATTAAATGTGTTGATGGATTACTTGGTCTCTGTCTAAAAAAAAGCAATTTCGTTTATTTCAGAATAGTGGAACAATTACTACAATGATTTAGGTTCTGAAGGGGAGGTGCGGAAGCTCGTAGGTGGCTCCATGGAAGGCAGCCAATGGAGAAATAGCTTCCAGACACACATGGCGAAAACCACAAAACCCAGCCATGTAGCTAGGCCTTTCATCTGAAATAGAATCCGGGAAGAAGTGTACCAGTATTCAATGGTCTTGATCATTGGCGATAGGTGAGCCTTACTACGAGTGAGTTCAAATATAAATAGGCATTTCTGTTCTTGGAAAGAATTAAATATAATCAGGACTGATTCCAGCAAATACATTTTTGTTTTGGTTTTCTCAATAGCAGTGTGTAGTTCTATCATTGTTGTTATTTTTAATTATCATGTCTTGAAGCAGGAGGTTCACAACAGTGTTGCTTAACGAATGATCATTACTCGTTTTTACTAACAAATATTTCATTACATTTCAGATTTATTCGAAACTTAAAAATCAATTTGGAAGTGATTTAGTACCATCGTAGTTTCTTCTCTTAGGTGCGACTACAAAATTTTAGGAGAGAAAAATTCCCATCTAATGAACAGGTTATTGAGGTTATGCAACAATGGGTCAACAGGTAGTCAAAAACTTTTTACTCTTATGGAATTAGGAAACTTCGTGATTACTAGAACAAGTGTATTGCAGTTGCAGATGACTACGTAGAAAAAAAAAACATATGCAGCTCGTAATTATTGTATATAATAAAAAACGTATAGCTGAAAAACTCTTTTCCATCTTTCAACGCATCAGAAACCATACAGAGGTTTATTTGATTTTGGCAAATCGTTAAGACTATCTGCCTAAGGATGGATGATTTTCTAAGGAAACCTAACTCGTTTATGCGCTACACAGGAGGAAAACCACCAAAACGTTCATACAGTAGCCCATTGGCGGGGATTCGAACCCCTGACTAAACTACCTGTCTTGAGCGCTTTTACCGTTCTGCTGTTGTTAAGCCGAAAACATTCAAAGTAACAAAACCATCTACGGAAAATTTTAAAAAGAAAAAAGTGCGTGGAATGGCAGCAGTATTTAGTAGAAGATGTTTCGGTTATTTACAACATAGTTTTTTTTCACTTCTAATGATATTTATGTTTTTCTTATTTACAGTATGTTCTTTTTGTATTTAATGAGGATTGCGTAATCAAAATTTAATAATAATTAATAGTTACTTATTAGTAATTAGTTAATTATTAGTGATTACGTAATCCAAAATCTTTTGCTTGGCAGATGAAATTGTTTAAAAATACATATTAATTACGAGTTACGAGCACTTCTCTGCTAATTCTGATTCAGATTTTTTCTTTTTCCAGTATATTTACAGTCCTCGGATTAACTGTGATAATTTGTAACCGTGAGTATCGTTCCCGATCCATAACTCTGATAAATCAATCGGCAGTTGACTGCAGTCGTGAAAATCAGTACGTGTATGTCTTATGCAGAAATTAATCAAATGATTAACATTTTGGAAAGAAGAATTTTTTTCCCTTATGTTTGTAACATGAATATAATATTTTAGTTCTAAAAGCTCAACTAGGTACATTTCTCATCATTTGATTTCGACATCTTTTTGACAGCAATTCATCGATTTATATGGCTGATTCTATGCTCGGCAGTTTTATAAGATTATAGGGATTTAGATTAATCTTAAATTTTAACAATATTTTATTTGGAATGAGCTGTATCTACAAGACTGGAATTGGAGCTTTTGATTGAAATTTCATTGATTGTACTACTTGAGCATTAGAAATAACGTTTACAGGTATAGTTGCGAGAAGCACTTAATCGAAATTACTTGCATACGGTGCTCTTATCAACTCGCTGAATTCTGAACTTTGATCGTTAAAATAACCATGAAGAAAACAAAATTCTCAAAAAGGGTTAGAAAATAGTTTATATTATACCTATGTTGTAGTCTTTGAGCTGCTTTTTCTTAAAAGCCCCCTTTTTACTCTTTTTCCCTTATCCTCCTTTCGAATTTACTTGTATTTGTAACATTGATATGCAAGATATTTTTAACGTACTCTGTAGGTTTGGTTTATTAAACTACAGCAAAACACACGAGGGCTATCTGCCTAAGAAAAGGAATGCTATCGCGAAAGACTTCTAACGAAATGTGGCTTGTATATATGTTATACATGGGGAAAACCATGAAAACGCCCATGATTGAACCCCGGACTGAAATATTAGTGTTCAACGACTTAACCACACGGGCGCTGGTGGACTCCATACCATAAACACTGACTGAAACCCTAAGGAACAGTTTTGCATATATTGCGCCTGCATTGTATATCGAATGATTAACCTATTTTATATGATATGGAAACACTATGGTAAGGATTAAAAACTTGCCTTTTTACTTGTAACAATGGATCTGAAAGGCATGCGCAACATGCATCGATTCCTGCTACATCACGCGCAATAATGTATAATGAAAGGATATGCTACTTAAACGCACTGCCTATTACTGAAAGTACGGCTTAGTGGTACTGTTTTTATAATATTATACTGATAAACAGCCGTTTCCATTTCCTTAGAATGAGAAAATCTGAATCAGGTGCAACCTCGATCAACGTTTTCGAGTGACTTGATTTGGTATGATTCTCGTAAAGATGCATGTCTTTAATATTTGTAAAACTTAGTCAATGATTAGACGTTTATTTCAAAACATACGCCATCAACCAAATTTTCCAAACGTGTTACGATTGCCTACTTTTTGTTCACTTCCTTCTTATTCCTTATCGAACTAGCAATGTTCCCCTAAAACTTCTCAGAAACCAACAATAAGTAGTAATGCGCACGTTACTGCGATACTGCTGTGTTGTTCTGGGTATCTATTGCCAAGGCAATACTTCCCAGACATTCAAAGTGTAAAGTCCTAATACAGTGGAAAGCCTGAAGTGTACGAAATGACAACATGCGATTAATTCTCATGCGAAAGTCGGGAGAAAATCTGTGATTGTTTGCAGCTAACTATTGCTTGCTGGTGATTGATCGAATTCATAAGCGTTGATATTTTCGAAGAGAAGATATGAACATCGCGCACAGGACTTGTTTTTGTAAAATTAAGACGATTATTATGCTTGCCTGATTAAATATGAAGCATAGGGACGAATAAACAAATCTTCTAAGATAATTTCATAGTCCAGGATATGGGCAAAATTTGCGATCGTATTCGTCGCAGCTTTCTGGAAAAAGTTCGCATTGAGTTTATGTAAAAAGTCTTTCATGTACTCAATCTTGAGGTCCCAGTGTAGATTTTCATTCCTAATGTAGTAAGGGGCGTTTGTAATAGTCCTTAGAAACTTATTTTGCAGGATTTGTAGCTTGCGGATATCACCGTTAGTTGCACTTGCCCAGGTCGGTGCAGCATACGTGATAATCGGCCTAACGATGGCTGTGTATAACCGTCTCTTGCGGTTGAGGCTGAGGCCAGAGTCTTTGGCGAGTAGCGGATAAAGTCGTTTAATTATACCGTAGGCTTTTCCACACACGTAGCTTATATGGTTTGTCCAAGTAAAACTTCGGTTGAAAATTACGCCGAGATATTTTGCCGTCGTTACGATGGGAACTGGTTTCCCAAACATAGTGATGTTACAGGTGAGTCGATCTCTGGTTTTGTATTTCCGGATCACTAGGACTTGAGATTTTTCAGGATTTATTTTTACTTTCCATCTTTTGCACCACTCCTCTATTTCGGGAATTGCTTGTTGTAGCTTTTCTAGTGCATGGTTGGGGCGTCTTGATTTGGCGATGATCGCTGTATCATCCGCGTAACAGGCTAAGATGGTGTTCATTTTATCTTTAAAATTAGGAAAATCGTTAGCGTAGATTGTATAAAGTAAAGGCGAGAGAATACTGCCTTGTGCTACGCCTGCTTGAATGGAATGAGGTACTGAAGTGTAGTCACCTTGTTTTACCGAAAAAGTCCTATTTTTGAGGTATGATATAAGCATGAGGATAATTTCACGGGGGATATTCATGTGCACGAGCTTGTAGATTAATCCCTTATGCCAGACGCGGTCGAAAGCTTTCGCCACGTCTAGCATAAGGATAGCCACACTGTTTTTGTTATGAATCGCCGCTCCGATGTATTCCGTAATCCTAATTAGCTGATGAGTTGTTGATAGACCTTTACGGAAGCCGTGCTGTTCGTCTGCGATGGTGTCAATGTGTTGTTGAAGTCTGTTAAGTATGAGTCTCTCGAGAATCTTCCCTAAAGTAGATAAGAGACTGATCGGTCGGTAGCTTGAAGGCTCATCTGGGGGTTTGCCAGGTTTTTGGATAAGGAAAATGCTGGCGTGTTTCCAGGCAGTAGGAAAATATGAGCGTGATAGGCATGCGTTGTAAATACTGGTGAGTTTGGTGATCAGGCAATACGGGAGATTCTTAAGCAGTTTGTTGTTAATCCTATCAGCTCCTGGGGCCTTTTTCGCATTTGCATGCTTGATGATCTCCTTGATTTCGTGAGGAGTAGTGAGTTTGATAATGTTACGTGGGGAGGGAGTGTTAAGCCATTGTTGCACTTCATTGTCGATTAAAGATTCATTTCCACTTGAGATTTCGTTTTGCATGAATTGATCGCTGAGATGTTTCGCGAAGGTGTCAGCTTTCTCTTGATTAGAATAGGCGAAGCCATTCTGAGTTTTGATTGGACGGGAATGATAAAAGTCCTTTTTTAGATTTCGAGTGAATTTCCAAAAAGAGCCATCCTCCAGATTTAAATTATCAATTTTATAATTCCATAGTTCTTTTCTATGTTCAGCAATCAGGCTTTTAATTTGACGGGTGAGTCTGTTGATTAGCGTTTTTGTGGTTGGATTCCAGTCTCTGCCGTATTGTTTTCTGAGTCTGTTTCTTTCGGTGATAACTGCTCTGATGTTAGCAGGCAGGGTGCCGTCCGCACGATTTGTGCTGACAGTAGAGGTAGCCTTTTGTAAAAAGTCCTGTATTTTAGTAGTAAAATTTTGGATTGCTTTGTCGATGTCAGTCTCTGATCGTAGCGGTCCTAAATTAAAAGGTGAGGTTAGGGCAGTGTTATAGAAGAGATTCCAGTCCGTTGATGTTTGTTGTTTATCTTTAATCTGTTGTACTCCACCTAAACGAGCAATCACCGGAATGTGATCGGACGATAAGTCGATAACTGTCTCGAGAGACATGGGGATATTTTCGGTAGCTAGAAAAAAGTCCAAAATGTCATGTCTCCTTCTTGGAATAGAGGGGCAGTAAGTAGCTTCATCCGGCACATAAAGATAGATAAGATGGTTATTGATATAACTGTGAATAGATTTTCCATTTTTGTTGGTGCTGCGACAGCCCCAGTCTGTGTGTTTGGAATTCCAGTCACCTCCAGTTATGCAGGGCTCTTGGCTGGCTAACAGTTCGTTAAGGTTATTTTCTGTCAGGAGGTTGTCCGGTGGATTATAAACTGCACAAAAGTTTATTTTCCCCAGTTTAGGAAGCTTTACTTGTACTTTTACCATTTCATATGGTTTGGAGTTATCTGAGTTTAGAAGGCAGGCCTCGTAAGATTTCTTCACGTAGATGATTACTCCGCCGCCCCTGTGGCGCCGTCTGTCGCATCTGTATGAAGTGAAATTTGAAATATTCAGCTTTTTACTTGGGATGGCATGGGTTTCGGTGATCAAGCAGATGTCCACATCTTCTCTTCTAATGAAATCTTCCAGCTCTGGGATTTTCGTGGTGAGGTTCTGCGCGTTCCATAGTAAAATTCTAATCGGCATGTGCGAGTTTGGAGAGTCTCTATTCATTTTGGCTGGTTGATGGCCTGGCTGAATTTCCAACTGCAGTAGGCGTTTGGAGGTCTTTTAACATGGTCAGTACAGCCGTGAGTTTGGCTATCATCTCTTTTGCCTCCGTGAGCTTTTGATTTAACTCCGAAATTTCGGTGGAATTTCGGGAGTCCATCCTACGAGAGCTGTTTGTCACAACGCGTTCCGAATACAGTCTGTTTCCTTGTTGCTTTGGCTTCGGGAAAGCACTGCAAGCTCTATAGCTTGCGACGTGTTCTAATCCGCAGTTTGCGCACTTAGGGGGAGCATCTCTTGGTTTTGAACAATCACGGGATTCGTGTCCTAAGCCGCATTTCACGCAGCGTGGTGGTAACTTGCAGGTACTTTGAGCGTGGTAGAAGCCCTGGCATCTATAACATTGCGTCGGGCCTCTACGTCCTTTATAAGTTTCTACACTGACTCTGAGCCTCATGAGGTATTCGAGGTTGTGAATCGTCCGGCTTTTATCATTGCGTGGCATGAACACCAGGTACAAGGGCATTTTGATGATGTCCGGACCTCTGCGGCGCGTCAGTTGTACAACGTTATCCACTTGATAACCCAGGGCCGTGAGAGCTTCTCCCACGTCTGTCGGCGAAGTGTATGAGGGAATGCTTCTGATGACAATTTTTAATTTTTTCTCATCGGGCAAGACATGAGTATAGTACTTAATGCCTTGTTCATTGAAAAAAGCCGTGATTTTACGGTGAGTGTCCGAAGAGAAGACGTTGATATCAAACTGATAGTCTCCTATCATTCTGGCTTTGTAGTCTTCAAACTTTTTATCATCCAATAGTTTAATAAGTTGTTTCCATGTAATGTTGTCATCTTTTACAGTGATCGGAGGAATTTTCGATTTCCTACGTGGGTATTGAAATCCTTCCATATCATCGTCGTCAGGAGCTTCGTCATTAGCTGGGTATGCAGCGGGTGGCTCCGGATTTGCTGCCGCGATCGTTTCTGTGGCCGACGCCACGGGTACGGGAGTGGTGGTGATCTCCTGTTCTTTCCGCGTAGGTTTGAAGGAGATAATATCTTTCACACTTTCAGGGAGTTGTCGTGTTTTAGATTTTTTCCTACTGGATTTTTTCTTTGCTTGTGAAGCAGTTGAAACGGGGTTTTCGTACGGTTCTAGATAATCGTCACTTTCCTCTTGAAGAACAGCAAACCGATTCTTCTGCAGGTCGGGCGTGGGCTCGGCTGAGTCGCTAACAGAGCTACGCGGTCGTTTGTTTTTAATCTGCTGAAATTCCATCTCTTCCTGAGCTGGCTTTGCAGGAGTCAATTCCGGGAAGTCCTGGAGCTTGAGACCCGGGTATACTGTTTGAATAGTTGAAGCGTCATCCATCATGAAGGACATAAATTTTGTGAGCACTTTGAGGGTAACAGCATCCTCAGGAGAAAGGCTGGTGGTTTTCCGCAGTTCTCCTAATCTGGAGAATTCCGTTATCATCTGCGTCAAAAAAGCCATGTCAGATCAGTCATCAAATGGATGAACAGATGAGATTGCGGAAAAAAAAATTCACCTTTTTTAGGAAATCGTAACAGAACAACAGTCAGTACAATACAATATAATCCCTCAAAATGATGGTAAAAATACCAATCGCGTCTCAAGAATGAACCTGTATCCTAGAGAAACGGGCCGTAAAATCCGAGTAGACACAGAACAGAAGTCTGAGCGCCACTTGAAATGACCAAGTAAATCTCACGAGAGTCACCTCACCCCTCTTCAATGCGCACGTTGCAAGCAATGGTATATATATATATATATATATATATCATATTTTGGACTCTTTTCTCGGACGTACGATTACCATATAAAACGCAGAATTTGCGAAGAGAAAGAAGGAACTTACCACGTTGATGAGCTGGATAAAAGAAAGGCCGAATTGGACTTCAACTGTCTTATTCATAACTTCGACGGGTCGGATCAACTTGTTATAATCGCGAAAGAGATCACGAACTAAGCGTTCTTCGTCTTCGGAAGCCATAACTGAAAAAGAAGAAAAAGACATTTTTATTTTAACGCCTGCCATTAAACAGAATCAGCAGTCATAGTAAAAGACCTCTCCAAAGAAAGGTGAGAGCATAAAATGACCACTTAAACTTATCTCTAAAGTAGATATCATTACTCGTTACAAAAAAATTAAAAATGGCTCGATTTTTTTGGAGCACCGATAACAGCCTTTTGCTACGATAATGACCTTAAAAAACCTATTATGTGATGAATTAAAAATGGTGTAATGAAACGACAGTGTAATGAAATAGTTTTCTTTTGATATTTTAAATGTTAATTGCTGCCATTATACAACACCGTTATGTTCATAAAAATGAAACGAGTGAGGGTCGTTTTCTGGAGAACCTTAGCTTTGCAAACATTTGCAATAATAAAAGAAATCAATTGTTTCCAAAACCAATCAGAATTAAGTGTATAAATATTATGGAATAGTACTTCTAAATATGTGCAAATATATACTTAAAATATAGAACTTTATAATTCAGTTTTCGAATCCTAAAAAAGCAATTTGTATAAATTTAACATTGGCATAATAAACAAACGCTATTATTACTGTTACTTTTTACTGTAAACATTATCTAAAATCTTACATATTTCCTAAAAACACATATTATAATTCAAATGTCTGGTGAATTTTTGCATAAAAGGCGAGCTAAATTCCCAGTTCTGTTGAAACCTGCGTTTATGAAAAAATTACTTTCTTTAAAATTAATTCTTATTAAATCACTTTGTGGTTTTTTTTCCGGCGATAAGAATAAATATTTTGTTCTAATGAATCTCAACATCTTCAAAATTTCGTGAACTTTAGAGTTCTAATATTGATAATCCAAAGAGAAATATATAAGTTTACATATAATTTAAAAATATCTTCGTAAAAATAATGGAACTTTGACTAATATAGTCTGCTTAAATTTCATTACACATAATTATTCTGATTCTAATTTAGTTAATGAGATTAAATTCAAAATCTTTTGCAGCAATATTTGTTTAGCATGTTAAAACTGGAAGAGAAATTAATCATGTTAAATTAAATTTTAGCTTTACCTTATATTATGTGCCCAAGTATTTAAATTCATCGACTAAGAAAAGGAAATTGAGATTTTTAATCACAGAGACATATTTCTTTTAATACAGCCGGCCCTCAGTCAAACTACCTAGTATAACAATGTGAAAATTTTTTCTTAAGAATATAAGAACTTTAGAGAGTAAACTGTAAGATTAAAAGCCAAACGAATAGGATGTAAAAGATAGCCGACAAGCCGATAGGACATTTTGCCATTGCATCGATTTAACCAGTTTGTTCATTCACTCGACTGTGAGTTTAGCTTACGCGTACATATGGAATTGTTTTACCTACTTTGATACCACTGATTCAACATATAGTGAGCCAAAAAAGGATTGAACCGGAACAAACTTTTAAATATCGTTTTTAATTAAATATTTAATTCAAATGAAGTACTTTTATTACATGCCAACATCTTGAGCTAAACAACATCGAAAGATTTTAAAATTAATTTAAAATAAAATAAATATTAAATTTTACAGTTTATGAGTATAAACAAGAAAGTAATGGTCAAAATGCATTGGATCACACAAACATATAAAATAAAACTCTACAAAAATTCCTCTAATAGTGTGTTGGGACTTTTAAGAATTCACTGGAACATAAAAGAACCTTCTAGGCATGGATTTCGTAAGATTTTGATTGAGATTTGCTTTGATGAAGTTCTTTTATTTAATTTATAAACATAAACTAAAAAATGCCAATGAAGATTTTTATCTCCAAATGTCGCCAAGGTAGTCGTCATAGTACGTAAGTACCAAAATGTGTTTATTGGGATTGAAGTCTCGACTAATTACAGGCATTACATTTTGATTACGTGGGGATAAATATCACATGTTTAATAATATATAATAATATGTTGTAAATAAACAATATATCTTGATTGTATGGGGATAAGAACTTTTAAAGTTCATAGTTTGCAAATATGAGTATGCTTCGGATTTATCGTCTTGATAAAGTTTTAATATGACAATATGTCCATATCCTTGTGTGCTGTATTTCAAATTATGTTTTAAAACAGGTTTGGTTTATTTAATTATGGCAAAGCACTCGAGGGCTATCTTCCTAAGGGAAGGGGTGCCTTTGTGAAGGACTTTATCAGAGAAACTGGCTCGTATACGAGCATTACGCATAGGGCAAAACACCAACTTAACCAGCCCCTTTCGCCGAGATTCGAACCTCGGACCGAACTAAAAATGTTTAGCGACTTTACCGCTCGGCAGCTGGTAAACCGTTGTTTTAAAATACCCAAATACATAATATTATTAATTTTGCCATCCATAAAATTCAGTATCTAAATTCTGCAAGCACTCGTATATAGCCCAATACCACCTGGCTACCTCCACCAGCATTTTCTGAATAAATAAGATATTTCATTGGAAGTTCAGCATTAGGTTTTCCTCACATCATCTGCTAAACACTCAAAAAGTGAAATTTGCTTTCATCTACAAATATATCCGAATTTAAAACAAATTGCATGGTATTTATTACAAGCCTTTTTATTACAGGTCTCCATGAATTGTAATCATGCCCTTCAATTCGTTTTACTCAGGATTTGCTTTCGTAAAGCTATTCGGCCATAAAAGTTTTATTTTCCTTAAATAGTTCTAACGGTTTCTGCTCATTAGTTTTCCTAAGCATTCACTGTGTTTTTGAAGCTAGTCTAATTTCTTATATTTTAGGATTATAAGTAACATTTCTAATGATCAACTTTTCTTGGCCTTCAATGAATCTCCCTAGATGCCTTGTTCGTGGTTTGTTTTCAAGCAAATTTGTTCTACAGTAATTCAGAATTAAACTAAACACTAAATTTTCAGCCACACTATTTTCAGATATTTCACAATTATAAGAAATATTTCTAATATTGCTTGCATTAAAAGAAATCTCAATTTCTTTGACCCATGTTAATAAAGTGGCTTATTAACCTTAAGGTGTATCTTTTCCAGTTTTAAAATACTTCTTCTAGGTGTTCTACAAGAAAAACCGCTAGAATTGGCTCCTTATAACATTTGCAATGCAATGTCCCAATACTTCTTTTCACTTTAATATCATATTTAAATACAGAGTATTTGAAATATCTCATCATTTCAATAGTGTTATTTAACATTATCCCTTGTAATAGATTCAGCGTTCATTTATACAAAAAGCAGTGAAAAATATGTTGTTTTAAAGAATAGCTAAATTTTATGCTGCTAAAGGTTTAAAAGTTTCTTATGGCTCAAAATATTTTTGGATCACTGCATGTACCAAAAAGAAATTTTGCTCGATTCGGCTCTGACTTCTGCTACAAATGCTTTAATCGAGTTTCCTGTATAGAGTGCATAGCTGTATTACACATTCTTGTATCTTCTTACTAACCTTTTGGGTTTTCGGGGTACTGTATTTGCAGCATATTCAAGCGTTAATCAGATGCACAGACGTTTCTCTGGAAAAACTTTGGCTACCATTTGGTAATAGTTTGCAAGGTACAACAACATTTGGCGGGAAATTAAATCCTCAAAACTGTAACTTTAATGGCTTAATTACTTTAAACAATTTGATCTCCAAAACTTGACATTCCATTATTCCTATAACATTAATTAATTCTTGGATCATTTTCGTTACAAAGCTACACACGCCAAACAATTTTCTGCATAAAGATAAATATACAAATCTTGCCGTTTGCTTATCGTTAAATTATGTTACGTATTGTCAGCAAAAATCTGTAAAGTTGTCTTTTTCTATTTTGTTTTTGCAGTTACGTATTAACACAAATTAGTTCTGCACTTGCGTATTAACGCAAAACCTTTGGCGTAATTTGGCGAATATTTTCAGATGAAACTATTAAAGTTGCTTTTCAGGTACAAGTTGGTGAATTTTTGTGAGTTTTTTTTTACAAAAAACTGTTCCCAAACTATTAATATTTATTGTAAGTCGTCAAACATAATCAGTCATAAATAAAAAATACTTTAGCAACTTAAAATACAAATTTTAGTTATTAAGTAAGCGTTATATAAAAATTAAAACATCAAAAATTAAAATATCTTCCGCAAAATCCTCCCGAATTTTTTTTACGCTGTTCTCGTGTTCACAACAATTTGTTTTTAATTAAAATAATTAATTACACAAACACGGCATCGCGCCCAACTTCGCATTGCATACCGGCTATTTATCAAACGGTTTCCAGCATTGTTCCTTTTAGCGATTTTGCAACAAAATACTGCATTCCTTCACCGTAATTCCAATAATTATAGCTAATTCCACAAGCTCATATTTTAAAATACTATTTAAGGCAAAAAATATCACGGTTTCTCATTAAACCGTTGGAACTTGGCAATAAAATCTAAAGAACGGGAACGAAAATGGCGACGTTGTTTAAATGAAGGATTGTTATGAGCAAGTGGAAAAGGGTTAATCGGACGATTCCATGTGCTTGGCAAATTCTGAAATTTGGGCGACTGCTACCAAAATTGTTGCAGTAATACGTAAGTATATTTATTTGTATTACTGAAATAGAAACCTAAAAGATATATTTCTTGTGCTTAGAAACATTTTATCACAATCGAACCGAACTAATAACGAATTTTCTCGTTGGAGAAATCAAGTTTTTGAATATATATTTTTAAAAATGTTTGGCGCTTTTGTCTTTAACGGGAAAGTTCCTAATTCTTTAATTCTATTGCTACCGTAATCGTGAGCCGCAAACGTTCCATAAAGAAATACATTTGATATTTAAGAAAAAAGCAATTGGTTAAAATTATGTTTCATGTTAGAATACGCTGACTAGCAAATCTTTCTATCTTAAGAACTTATGCTCACCTTTTGTTTGAAAAATGATCAAATAAAATATAAATTTAGAATTTTATAACAAAGTTTATTGACGGAATTTGATAGGCAAACAGCTGTGTCGTTTTCAGCATGAAACAACAAATGCATAAAATATTAAGTGAAGCAAAACTAATGCGGCCTAATTTTATATCGGAAGTTTCAAACGATCATAAATGAAATGTGGTTGTAAGAATTCATTTGAAAATTATCAAAATAATTTGCGCACTTTGTTTCAAATTAAATGATATTGTTACTACAGAGGAAGCAATAATCTATGTTAATAAAAACGTTTCACAGAATAGAAAAGGAAAATATTGGTACTTCTTTCAATCGTACGACAGATAGGTCTTCAACTTTCTTTCCACTTTTCTGTTAAATAAAACATTTTACAGAACACTGATCAAATGGTAAAGCTTCAGCTTATTTGATAATAGTAAAGCCTTCGAGAGCTGTTTGCCTAATGGAAATGATGCCTTCTAGGAGAACGTTTTAAGGAATGTGACTCGTGTCCACGTTATTCATGAATAAAATAAATGGGTAAAACAAGTAGACCGTTTAATTTTTGTAATTCTTTATTAATTCGAATCTGGAATTAAATCTAAACTGAACTAAGGTTTAGTAGTTTCTTCGTAAGTGATATGAATAGTAGTTATTTTCCTTTGCAAAGTCCTAGCGAAGTCATCTCTCTTCTTAGACAGATATCCCTGGTATGCTTTGTCATATTTCATCAAAGATTATTTGCATATGGCAAAACAAGCGAGGAATATCTGTCTAAGGAAAGACATTCTAAGAGAAACTGGCTTCTATTCACGTTACACATGAGGAAAACCACTAAACCCCTCATGCAGTCCAGCGTTTCTTCTAGATTAGAAACAGACTTAACTCTCAGTATTCAACGGTCTTGAGAACTCGGCCACTAATAGGGCTATTCATCAAACTAATCCACGAAATGCAGAAGCTAATGCTATTTTCTGTCAAACAGTTCTTTAAAAATTACGTTTTATTATTTATTTATTTTATCATTTTTGTACAATTTTTCTTCCGCAATATACAACGATTTAATACGTACAATATTAAAAAATTCAAAATTAAGTATAGATACAGCCTGTTTTCAAAGTCCGGGAGCATGTTAAGAAATTTATTAGAGCCAGACGGGTAGCATTACAAAATAACGAAGTACATCATTTTAGAGACTAAAATTGTAAGTTTTTTTCGACAACGCTCATTTTACAAACACTGTATGTGGGAACCATGTGTGATCCTACAAACGTCGATGCGACAATCTAACTCTTGCCGAACACGGCACAAAGTGTCATCCAAGACTGTGGGTGCTACTTGTTCAATTTTCCTTTCCAATTCCACAACATCACCTTGAAGAGGAGGAACATAAACAAGGTCCTGTACATAATTCTATAGAAAGAAATCACAAGGGAGGATATCCGAGAACCTAAGAAGCCATTTTAGCAGACATTGGTCTGTTGCTCTACGACGACCAATCCAGCAGGTAGATTAGTGTTAAGATATGCCCTAAAATCATGGTGAAAATATGAGGGTGTATCATCTAACTGATGGGTAAAGTTCTTTGATTCAGTCTGCAACAATGGCATTAACCAGGTCTAGAATATCTGGAGGAAGGACTCAGTAACATTTGTTGTTCAAAGAAGAAAGGCCCATAAAGTTTCTTGGGAAACAAGGCACAAAGAACATTGACCTTTGGAGAATCTCGCTCTGTCCAACAATGTTAGGAATTTTTTCTGTTCCCCAAATTCTACAGTTGTGTCTATTTACCTTCCCTTTTGCATGAAATTTTGCCTCGTCCGAAAAAATTATTGAAATCATAAAAGCATCGTTCTGCATTGCACAGCAAAACGGAATCTATGGTCTGTAGGATATAACTTTTGCACTTACTGTAGTCTGTTTGGTTTCATGTTTAACTTTTTATGCAAACACGCTACAGAGTCGTTGTTGACATTACTAACTCATGCGAAGCTCGGAAGACACTTTTTGGCGTGTCTTCCAAATACAAAAAATCTTACAGAGTTAACTTTCTAAAATTCCTTCGTATTGCTACTCGTTTGGCTACAATAATTTTTTAAAGCGTTCCCAGACTTTGGAAACTCTTAAACGACACACTTGTTTACCTATTAAATTCGGTCAGTAAATTTTGCCATAAAATTCTAAAGTTATATTTGATCATTTTTCAAACAAAGCATGAATATTAAATGTCTGAATACTAAATAAATAATGCTCTAATATTGAAAAGCAAAATATACGAAGTTTTATTCTTATTTGGTTACATACAAAGCAATGTCTGTTTGCTTACAAAATAGAATTCCTCTATTTTTATTTGGATCTTTATCTCTATTTGATGCTGAAATTTTATTACAAATTATTTATTCACTTTTCAGCACAATTAGGAATATTTTTCTTTTCTAGTTCTCTATTAACAATCAAAATACTTTACTTTTGTATTTCTCATAGCTTATTTCATTCTATCAATAAAACCATCTTACGAAAACTAGTCATTTGGGATCCATCCAAGTAGCATTTAAATACACTTTCCGACCAAGAGTTCTTAGAAATAAATAAAAACGCACTTTAACGAGGTTTAGAATGCTTTAAAATGTTTACTTTTTTAACTAAGTAAGCACTAAACAAGTGGTACTAAAACATTACGGATTTAATTGAGAAGCCATTTATTATAGAAATTGTTTACATAGTGAGTAATATTCTTTCAAACGCGAAAAGGTTAGGTTGTGTTTTTTGAATTTGTATATGGAAAAGCCGCGACGACTCTCTGATTAAGGGATTCTCTTCGTAGACGGTTTTCTAAAAGGAACTCAAATGTCAAAAGAAATTGACTAACTGTATTTATATATCAGACTTCTTAAAATAATTATTTTACATGAATTAATATGTATGAAAAAATCACAATTCTCAGTGTGTCCTTTAAGTTAAATTTAGAAAAATTCTTTTATGACAAAAATATTTGAATTTTAAATACTATTCAAAAATTAGGAGGGAAACAGATTGAAACCAAATATATTAAAAATGTAATATTATGACAAATAAATCTGCTCTTCTGGAATTTTCTTAAAATTCCTGCAACGACATATCCGAACTCAGTAGCAGAAGGCTCGGCATTAATTTTAGTGCAAAGCTTGGCATTAGTTTTTAATTCATCAATACCATTTCAACTATCGGTTTCTCTATGGAAATTCAATAACCTGTTTATTCACCTTTAGATACATTTTGGAAGCATATATATATTTTGGTACTTAGATATATTTTGGTAAAGCTGCTTCCGCGTAAGCATTTGGCGACATTTGAATTCACACATTACAAATTGAGAGTTAAGTTTGCCAATTTTGGCGATTAAGCACAGTGATCGCTTTAACAAGGAAGTGCTTTATTTAATAACCATATTTCATTGAACTAAGCTCTTTAAAAAACAATATTCTCTGCATTTTTTAATCTTTCCAGTTTTCGTTTTTCAGCAGCTGTTTTATACGCATTTGTAGATTTACTCTTTTTTTTTAAAAAGCTTCCTAAATTAGTGTAACGTAACAGTCATTAGCTTCAGCTGCAAGTTTGCTTTAGTTTTCTTCTATTCATCATACATAGACGCCAGAACTCAAACACAAATATTCTATTACTAATCTTCTAATTCTTTTATCCATTAAAAATACGAAATTGATATTCAGTATAATTTTTAAGGCTGATTTTTTACCTCCATAATTTGTATTATATTGTGTTAGTTTAAAAACAAAGGTTTTATGCTACTTAATTTCGCAATCATTTAGTTTTTCTCAAGCGCAACTTAGTGCTTGATCTGAAGCAATAACTCTTTTACGTCTTAATAACGAGCTGACTAATGCAATAACTTCTTATAACTCTAATGTAGCAGCTCAAAACAATTAAAAAAAGGACTTTAACTTCCGCAATTAATTTCATACATAAATGTTAAATTTTTCAAAATATTCTAATATTCAACAGCAGTAATTATAGTATTCTTCAGCATTTTTAATATTCCCTAAAATATATTCCACGAAAAGGTGTTAACGCTACGCTAAAATCGTATTTGCATTTTTCCAGATAAGGAAGAAAGATTTCATTAAGAAAATTAGTTGCAGCAAATAATGATAAATACTGTTTTGCTGGGTCATCAACGGAGATATTTAACTGCATTCTATGATTTCCAAAGATTCTTTAAAAATGCTGTAATTATAATAATATGCTGGATAATGTGAAACTGAAAATAATTACAGTTATATTTCGAAGTTCATTGATTTTGTTATCGAAAATGTTGTAGTTCCTGTGAATTTGATTTATTTTTGTTCAGCAATTAGGCAGGCTTAAGAAAGGAACGTTAGACCGGAAGAAAATTTAATTACACTGTATCGTATAACAGATAGTAATGTAAGAAACAATTTAATAAGGTGCTTTCATTTTTCCGAGGATTACTTTCATGTTACTGATTAAAACTTTCAGAAGTTTGCCTCAAACATTTTTCGATTTTATTTAGTACTTGGTAATTTAAATTGTTTTTAAAAAATATGTTCTTTTATTTAATTTATATTTAGTAAAATTAAATATTCTACTTCCTTCGAGTAGAATTCTTTAGTTAGTTTCAATTAACATCATTGTATTTCTATTCATGTTTTTGTTCACTGTTATTTATTATTTTTATATAACATAATTTTACTCAATTTAAATTACATGATAGTACAATTTTGGGATTCATAACTTAATGTTTTAACATTTATTGCTCTTTACTTATTATTCAGTCAACCGCGAAACCGTCCACGAACAGCGAGATTCATCGCTAATTATGGAGGAGAGAGACATAAAAACACACCCATAATATCTGCGCTTTCATTTGATATAACCCCGACAGATTTTATATAAGCCAACTTTTGTTTCTATAAAGAAGGATATAAATTAACTGTTATTGCTGTACCTTTTCCCTCCATTTTGAAGAAAAGACTATTAAAATGTGAAACATGTCTTCTGCAGGTTAACAAGCAGGGAATTAATTTCAAAATTAGGGAATCTTATCACTAAAAAAAACGTGATATGGTCAGCTGAATATGATCGACATAGTAAATAACAAAACAATAATGAAGTAATTTCTTGCTGGAAATGTATACTCACAGCGAATAGAGCTTATAAAGTGCTTTCGATAAAATAGGGGCCCAATAAAATAGTAGAAATCAACGAAAGCCTTTTTACGAAATGCAAAAACGAAATGGGTTGTATGATGGTTGCTTAGTAAATAAATAAATTCATTTCCTTGGAGATTCTGCAGAACCGATTGCCACAACTTTTATACGATCTCCGCCAAGTTTTATCTGTAGATGGTTGTCAACTTTCACGGTCCACGGTATAATATTTAAATTTGGTTTGGTTTATTTGATTACGGGAAAGCACTCGAGGGCTATTTCCCTAAGAGTAGGGATGCCTTCGTGGAGTACTTTCTAAGAAACACTGACTCATATACACGTAACTCATGGAGGAAACCACGAAAATGCTCATGCAGACAACCTGTTCGCGGGATTCGAGCCTCGGACCGACCTACCATTATTCAGCGACTTTACCGCTCGGCTACTGGTGAGCCGATAATATTTAAGTACACATTTCTTTTTTTTTAACTTTCAGTTGACGATTTAAACAATAATCTTTTCGCCAACACCAGACGTTTGAATTATCGCAATGGGTGATTAAAGCGATTTCAGGAATAAAGTTTAGAAAAATTATGTAATGAATAATAAATTAATAAAATAAATTTTTAAAAAATCTCAAAGTTTTCAGATTTATATTATGCCCGAAGGGGCGTTTTTTAACGTTTTGTGTGTTACCTTTATTTATTAAATATCATGTTCTTCGCACTTAAACCATTAAATTCAATTCAATTCAACAGCAATATCGCAAACGCATTTAAAAACGAGCATATCTTTAGAATTTTCGATACACAGTCACGTGCACTGGAGATAATTTTCCCCCCGTACAGTTTTACCATTGCTCGCTTTGAAATCGGTGAGTTTCTTAATCAAAAACTGATGAATGCTTTACAAAATATGAAATAGATAATAAAACAAATTCCAAATTTGGGCTTCCAGATGACCATATTAGGGTGGAGACGTACGTTATGCAAGTTTTGATGGTTCCAGGGTACCGTTGTTTTATCACAGTGCGAGAAAGATACATACATTTAGTAGATTCTTCATTATTTAATTTCTTTAAATACTATAATAGAGGGCGATAATATTTGGTCGCAACAGTTTGAAAAGTGATTCAGAATTTTAAAGTGTTCGACGCAAAATGCCAAAACGAATTAAATGCAATGAATCGTGTGCAAGGCTTTCCGGTTGCGAGAAGAGAAAATTCAACCTGGTGTCGTAGCTCGTACAGTTCCGTGGTCGTTGACAGCTGAAGTGTCACCTAGTTTATTCCCTTGGTTTCTCTTTTCACTAATTCTATATTTTAGAATTTTTGATTTCCGGGCTTCTTCATTATGGTTCTGCAAGATGTCATTTTTCTTGAACTTTATTCTGGAGCTGATTACTTATAGGACGAATTCATGAGTTCGATGGGGGAATTCTTCTGCTGACGTCGCTTGTAGCTTCTTAAGATGATGGATTCCGGTAGTTCAACTGTGAGTTATCTTATATTTTTATTGGTACTCTTTTAGTATTTGTTAAGTGAGAGTAACGTAATTTTAATCTTGCGTAACTGATAGAAAGCGAATTCCATTTGATAATAGAGAAAATTGTTTGTGTCTTAGGAGAATTTAAAATTATTGTCAAAAATATGAAATTTATATTAATTGTAATTTCTGTATTAGTTTAAGTGAGATCCAGTAAATGATTCATTTAATGTTCTAGTTGTTCCAAGTAATCGTTATTATGTTAAATTGCAAAATTTTATCTTGATAAATGACTCTTGAAGGAGACTTAATGTGGAATATTAATTGCTATTGTACGTAAGGGTAGTCTGGCCAGCTCTCCTATAAATACATCCAGAATATTAATAAATGAGTTTGATTTTATGTTCTTACTTGCATTTTTGTGTGTGCCCGCGCGTGTGTGTGTGTTGCGTAGTTAGTTTGTTCTGTGACTTCATTTGTTTGAGCAGCAAGGCTTTTGAGAAACATGGAGATTTTATTGGTTATGGAAAAATGCTTATGCATTTTTAGGGTACTCACAACGCGCTCTGTTTTCAGAAAATATGTACTAACCACGTCTTATTAAATATTTGATAGTTGTTTTAGGTGCCAGAATAGTTAAAACTATTACTTGATGTTTCTTAGTGGAACTGATTGATTGTGTTTGAATATTTCTTCTCTGGTGCTTATGAGGTATTTAATGAACCTGAACGTGTGCTCTTGACTTAATTTTGAAATGAGTGAATTTTAGAAATGTTTTGGTTGAGAAATAGTATTCAGTTCCACTGAGCACCACAGAAGATTTATTCCTTCTTGTGTTTTTTAGGTAAAGATTTATTAAGATGAATTGCTTTGCTTTATGTGAGTTAATTGATTTAAGGAAAAGTTATATGTAATATTATTTGAAATAGTCTAGTCACTCAGTTCCGCCCTTAAGCTTAAAAGAATTTTAGTAGTAAGTTCTTTTAGTTTGTCTGGCACTAGAGTAGGTCAGAGTATTTTAAAAAGTTTAAAATTAATAAAAGTTAAAACCAATAATGTTTTAGCTACTTAATAGCAATTTTACTTTGCAAATTGCCAAATTCAATTCCAATTGGCTGAAGCCGAACAGAGAAGTTAGTCGTTTTTTTCAGTCGTTCGAATGTGCTAGAAGGCTGCAATAAGATTTGGAGGCGTCGGCAGCTGTAAGGCAAACAAAGGGTTACATTCCCTTCGGAGATCCTTTGTAAACGCTTCCTTTCACAGACAGACCATTGGTTTTTACGTAATTAAAATAATCCAATCCAATCTTAATTGTTCATTTTGTTACACTATATTTTGGAGGAAAAGCGATTAGAGTGGAATCCCACGTGGTTGCCCAAAGTTCCCAGTCAGGCGTACTGCCAGTAATAAGTCACTATCACAGACTGCTAATGTAAACAAAACTAGTATTAAGGTACCTGGAGTGCCTACTAACAATGCTGTGGCATTCCCCATTATCACATAATACTGTAATACCACAGCTTCTTGTAGTTGAGGCTACTGCTATTCGCATCACAACAGACACTAATATAACATACACTTTCGTCTCCACTTATATACCACCATCGAGACCTATGGCTGCCGTTCAGGCGGACCTTGAAACATTAATTACACTTGGAACACACACTGTCATAGGTGAAGACTTGAATGCACACCACCGCGCTTGGAACTGCAGTAATTCTAATACCACAGGCAAACTAATTTAGAGATTGGCTGGCTCGGCTGGGCTTAACATTGCGGTTCCAAAACCCCAACACGGTACGCTGCTGGGTCCATGGCAATAATTGACTTCTTTCTGCTCAGAAATACCAGTTCTCCACTGGATATTTCTGTGCTGGATGACCTGTCATCTGATCATAACCCGGTCAGAGTTACCCTGGACGTCAATTGTGTTACCACAACAGACAAAAGAGCCTTTCGCACTGACTGGTAAATATTTGTCAAAGCTCTATACAACATCCAGTACACTATCCCAACAATTCACATCAGGAGTGACATTGATAGTAAGGACTTCACCAGTCAAATTCAATCAGCACTCAACAAAACCAGGGTGGAAATCAAGCCTGGCAAAAACTTCCAACCACCTGAACGACGACTTCTACTTAGCCAGAGAAATGCTGCCAGACGGCAGTATCAGTGAACCAGGCACCCTGCCAACAAAAGGCACCTCAACCAACTTTGTAAGGCAGTCAACTCTCTTACCAATAAACTTACACAAGACCGCTGGACCAGCTACCTTGGATCGCTTTCCTGCGAGGATAACTCCTTGTGGAAAGCTGTGAGAAGGTACAAAAAATGCTACAAATCTATTCCGCCCCTTAACGGGCCACAAGGGATCCTTTACACTGGAGCTGAGGAAGCAGAACTCTTAGCTCAGCATCTGAATCTCAATTCTGCCCGAACAACATTTCAGACACAAGCACAGAACAGCTTGTTGCTGACTTTCACCACAATTACACGGCATGCCCATACGCAGACAACATTATCTCAGTCATGCCATCGGAGGTCTGTGGATACATTAGAAGGCTAGCGAACCATAAGAGCCCTGGCATTCACGGTATAACAAACCATATGATCAAAAGGTTTCCTGTGAAAACCATTCTCTACTTCCCTAAAATAGCCAACTGCATCCTGAAGTGGCAACACTACCCAAATTCTTGGAAGATGACACAAGTTGTTCCTATTCTCAAGCCTCAAAAGTCAGTGACAGCTCCTGAATCCTACAGACATATAAGCCTGTTGAGCTCTGTCAGCAAGCTAATGGAAGCGGTCATATTGGACAGACTGAACACCTACCTTATGGACAAGAAGATTATCATACCATATCAATTTGGATTCCGCCCAAAGCTCTCGACGACCCACCAACTATATCGAGTGGTGGAATTCATAAGTGAAGGACAGCAAAGGAACAAGGTGACTGGTGGATTGTTCCTGGATATTGCCAAGGCCTTCGATCGTGTATGGCTGGATGCTCTCACGTACAAATTACACAACCTGTGTCTACCAGGCTACATCACAAACACAATTAAATCCTACCTAACAGGTAGACACTTTGTTGTTCACGTTGAAGACTCACTTTCCACAAGCCGGCTTATACTGGCAGGCGTACCACAGGGGTCCCTTTTGGGCCGCACCCTATTCAACATCTACGTGAATGACATACCTACTACACCCAACACTACACTCGCAATGTATGCTGGTGACACTGCGATCCTTACACAAAATGCATTTGCTGGTCTAGTTCTACAACAGTACATACAAGCACTAGAGGCTTGGCTAGTCAAGTGGAAAATAAAGGTTAATGTAGATAAAACCTGTGCTATACTCTTCACGAGGAAGAAAAAAACTCCTGTTTGCCTGCATATGTATGGAGAAAACATCCCCTGGGTCAAGCAGGTCCCTTATCTTGGGGTGATCCTCAATAAATCTCTCACATGGGATCCACACATTACACATATTTTTAGTAAGTTTCGAGCGCGTAAAGCATCACTATTCCCCTTAATCGCTCGAAACAGCGTTCTTTCTATCAACAAGTTGCTTATTTATAAATCCATGTTGCGTCCCATCATCAGTTATGCCTGCCCAGTTTGGGCGTATTCCTGCAAATCTCTTCGCAAAAAGATACACGTTGCCCAAAATGTGGTACTTCGACAAATATGCAATGCCCCTTAGTATGTTCGTAATAAACAGCTATACAAGGAGCTTAACATTGAAGAGCTTAAGGTGTTCTACAGCCGCCTTGCGCGGAAATTCTATGATAAGCAGGAGTTTGTTGACAATCCTGTAATTGTTAATTATAATTATGACGTCAATGATCCAATGTATATAAAGCGACCTCGGCCTATTATGAGTAATAATTTGGATTGATATTTATGTTTTATATAGTGTAGATGTATATGTTATTCCTGTATTATTGTATTTTGTGTATATACATTGCATGCATTATTTCACCTGGCGACACCAAAAGTTTCGCATATACCTATGTTCCCTCGCCATGCCTGTGCTTTCTTTACCGATCTATGCCACTCGACGGCCTACGTGCCTGACCTGCTTTCTTATACAGCCACTAAGTTAAGATAAGTTATGATATGTTTTTCTGAAATTACTTTTATGTACATGTTAGTCGACAATTAAGTATTTCCCTCAATTTATGATTTTCACTTGTACATTTTGTTAAAATTTTTATAATTCGAAACTATACGTAATTGTTCGATGGGGGGTAAGATTTGATTACCCAGGCACCCTAGTGTTAGGCACCGTAGTTACATAGAAGTAGAATTCCAAATATCGGAATTAATTTAACCACAGCCCCGCCTACTGAGTTGGTTTGCTCTTCTTCTGTTAGAACATTCTTCTTACATTCTATACCTATTTAACAAATTTCAAGTGAGATAATTTGTTCTAATTTCAAGAATTTCACATATAAATGTAAACTTTCCTTTTATTTCCGTAAAATACAATGCAGAACGTATGTTTACTGTAGAATTATGTAACAAAATTATTTTTATTTTCGAATTAAATTATTAAAGTTTGCGGCGAACCACACAGAGATGAGAAAATAGTGTGTGCGATCCCCGCAATTCAGTTTCCAACCTTTTACGACGTGTCACACGACATGGTTCTGACACAGAAGACGCAATAATTCGTTCCAGTTGACAATACAAGAGACATAATTTCACGACCAGTGTAAGAGATTTTAGCGTTCTGCACTGTGTCTACCGTCAAAGCCTCTTGATTTCAGGAGGGCTGACGGGCCAATGATCTTGGATCCAATCCATTGGAACAACACGTCAGAATGCTCCTGAATTCTCGACTAGAGAGATCCAGAATGCTCTTGAACTCTCGACTAAGGAGACTATCGTTATCAGGATCCTCAAGTCACGGGAACTATAATTCACTTCAATAACTGTTCTATGCTATCCATGAACTATATATATTTGTAAGGAACTTCTCGTATTTGTAATAAATATGTTTTGAATTTAAAATGCAGTTAGTATTACGCAACATCACAAATGTAAAGCTTCATTAACTGCATCTTCACGTAATTCGTCTGGCAAAGCTTCATTAACTGCCAAACCACCTGCAACTTCATGTAATTGCTGAGTCGACTGGAAATTCATCTGCACAGCTAAACGCTCCCGACGGATTTTACAGTAAAAGCTTTTACAATATTAAGAAACACCTCTTGTGTAGTCTGACGTAACGCAGCCGTTAATAAAGGAAATATCAAGCTACTGTCGTCGCAAAGCGGATATTAAATTCATTGTCAGTCCTGACACGGATTTTAAAGCCGAGATACTTCACACACTTCCGTTTTCCACGGAAAACCAGAAAAAGGCATCCATCTTCGCTAAAGGTTTTCTTCAATGTAGTAGCATCTAATTCTCACTTTCAACAGTGTTAGTGACTGTGTGACAACTGTGTAATGATTTTGTGTACAGCATCGCATATTCAGTGATTTTCGTGAGATAACCGTGTTCTTCATATTCAACTGCGCTGCTTCAAAAAAATAGTTTCCGCAAGTGCGCGCTGTTTCGCTGAAAAGAAGCAACGCAAGTAATGTTTATTCCTTCCTTCCCTTATTTTGCCTTGTCTATAAATAACGCGGTCAAAAACAGCTGATGGGGTGAAGGCCACTGACTTTTTTCCCCTTCAGACACTGTCTCGTGATTCTCCCCTTTTGTCTTGGGAGGCAAAAAGCTGTTCCCGCTGTTCGGGGAAAATGCAGCAGGAAATTGCGACTGATCGGGTTCATAGAATAGCCTTGAAAATATCTCCCATGTGGAAATCAAATATCGCGTTATGGCTAAGACAACGTGAAATCCAATTTGAAATGCCTGCAATTACCGATAATAACACAAAAATTTGCGCAAAACTGTAGTAAATTTAAACGCACAAACTTAGCCATATGTCTCAGATTTAATCTGAACACTTCCTGAATCTGACAAATATCTAACTTTTAAAGACAGACTAATGTTTTTACGCAGAGTTTCAAGATTCTGAAGTACAGCAAATCCATAAACTTTTATCGCAATTGCAATTAGATGACAAAAACCAAGTTTCTTTTTGAAACAAATGAAAGAGGTAGCGTCAAATAAAATACAGGATGGTTTCCTAAAAAATCTGTGGATACAAAGACTTCGTTCGAATATGCAAGCAATTTTATCCGCTTCGGATGCAGATTTAAATCATCTATTCCAGATAGCAGATAATCACAAATGAATTTCGTAAAATCACAAATGACGCACAACTCACTGTTTGAATATTGAACAAAATTCAGAGTTAAGTTCAACACTAAGCTTTATGACAAAACAAATAGGGAATCTCACTAAGAAAGTTGAATAATTGTCTCAGAAATAGTATAATAAAAATGTAAGATACGGCAATCATTCAAACCGTAGGCAACGTAATTTGCACGCAAATCATGCCAACACTGGTACCACCAAAAGTTTAAATCTTATGATTGCAAATTTACTTCTCCATGCTCATTTCAGGCGGTAAACTAAATCCCGTTGCTATTCCGAAACAAGTCATGGATACTCGAATAGCAGAGAACACCGTAGCCAAAAGGAAAGTATTTCACTGCTGCTACTCTATAGTTATTTGCTGCAAATAATACTAAAATTGAAACATACGGCCTTAAACAACTAAATTTAACTTTCGATCTTAGACGAAATTTTAAATGGGATTTCATAATAGCTGATATTTTAATTCCATAATATGCGCCGATTTTCTCCCCCCCCCTCCATTTTAGATTGCTAGTCGATTTACAAAAAAAAAAGGGGGGGAATCGGCGATATATTAATAAGTCTTGCCACTAACGGCAAATTAGAGCACATCACTCAACTGAATGTTAGGACTGTTTCGGAATGCTTTCAATATCACCAAATTCTTAAAACATTTCCCGAACTAACTAATCCTTCTATTCATAGCTAAGCAATTAAACAGGACACAGTTCATTATATTGAAACTGAAGGACAACCAGTCCTCTCCAAAGCAAAACGGATCCGACCCGAAGTTTATCAGGAAACAAAAAAGGAGTTTGAATTCATGATAGAAAAGAGAATTTGTCGACCCTCTAAAAGTAACTGGTTATCACCTCTACACGTAATACACAAAGCGCCTACTGGCATTAGACCACTTGAAGATTATAGAGCAGTTAATTCAGTTACAGATTTTGATTCACATCCTATTCAAAACATACAAGGTTTCCTTAATCCCTTCATGGGAAAACAGTGTTTTCTAAATTAGACTTTGCAAGGGCTTAATCATCATATACCCTTCTATGAACCTCATATACCTAAAACAATGGTAATTACCCCTTTCGGTTTTTTTAGTTTCCTTACTTAAATTTTGGACTCAAAAATGCTGCTCAAACTTTCCAGCCTTCCATGCATGAAGTGTTACGAGGACTATATTTCTGTTACACACACTTAGATGACATTCTAGTATTCTCAGAAAATGAAACACTTCATAAACAACACATTTTCAAAATTTTACACAAGCTAAATGAATACGCATTCAAGTTAAATACTTCCAAATGTGTTTTCGGAAATAGAATTCATTTAATAACCAAGGATGACACTAAACATATACCTGAACGGATGGACGCAATCCTGAACTTCAAAAAGCCAGAACATTTTAACGATCTAAGAAAGTTTTTAGGTTTACTAAATTTTTACCCTAGGTACCTGCCACGTGCAGCACATAATCGAGCACTACTCAGCGAATATTTAAAAGGTTAAAAAAAGAATGACAATGAAGCGCAAAATTCCTTGGTCTGTGCAAACAAGTGAAGCTTTTGAAAATCTAAACAACAGTTAGCAAATACTACATTGTTAGCTCATCCTTCGTCAAATGTATCTATCATTCTTCAAGTCGATGCATCAGACTACGTTATTGGTGGATCTCTAAATCAAGTTACTAAACAAGGACTCGAACGCCTAACATTTTGTTTCTAGAAATCTTACAACCACTGAGGCAAAATACAGTGCTTATGATAGAGAATTATTAGCAATCTACTCATCCATTCGCATATTTAGATACATGCTAGAGGGACACAAATTTACAATATTTACTGACCACAAACCATTAATATTTGCTTTGAAACAAAAACTTGGAAAATGCTTCCTATATCAAACTCACCAACTAGATTTCATTTCTCAATTCACAGCTGATATTCAGTACATTAAAGTAGTTGATAATATTGTTGCCGACATATTACCTCGCATTCACAAAATTTAAATTATTGATCCTATTGATTTTTACGCATCATCGCGTTGATACTGTAGAGGGAGTATAAGACGGGCTTCGCAGAAATGAAAAAATCGTGTGTGCGGTTCCCGCAATTTACTGTTTCCAAATTTTTACGTTGTGTCACACGACATGGTTCTGACACAGCGGACGCAATAATTCGTTCCAGTGGACAGTCCAAGAGATAACTTCACGACCAATGTCAAGAGATTTTAGAGTTCTACATTGTGCCTGTCGTCAAAGCCTCTTGATTTCGGAAGCTCTGGCGAACCAATAATCTTATTTTTCCGCTCATATCTTTCCAGATATAACTAATCAGAGGATGTAAAATACTACAGAAAGGATGCGTGGCTAATTCAGTCTGAAGAATTTTTCCGTCGGAACGACAAATCAGAATGCTCCTGAACTCTCGACTAGAGAGAGCCAGAATGCTTTTGAACTCTCGACTAAGGAGACCCTCGTTATCAGGATCCTCACGTCACAAGGATTATAATTCACTTCAATAACTGCTTTATGCTATCCATGAATTATATATATTTGTAAATTACGTCTCGGAATTCTAATAAATATGTTTTGAGTTTAAAATACAGTAAATATTATGCAACCTCACAAACGTACCAACCATTATACGGAGTCAGATGCGCTACCTGCCGCCAATATCCAACAAAATCAATTTAAATAACCAATTATTTAATATCAATTATTTTCTGGTCTCTCTATTTTCTTGTCGATCTTCATCAGAAGGCAAATTAGACAGAGTTTAAATCGTACATGCAGTCTTTACTTAGTTACTGTAACCCTAGAAGATATTAATAAGCTGCAAATTATCCAAAATACGATGCTGATCACTAATGATTGCATTTTCATTAGAATTTTGATGCTGTATAGGGTCTTAAAAGTCGCTCGGATTAGCGAACGTTTCAGAAATACCAACGAAAAGTTCTCTACTAAGACAACTTATACCTCTTTAGTCATTAATATATGTTTGTATATATTTCTCTTCATCCCAACAATTGGTTTGTAGCAGATTTTGCTGCAGCTTTAACTGACATTTACTTTATTATCTGTATTGTGGTCTTAGTGTTTGAGAGTTCTGTAGAATATTGTATATTTTGAATTGTTCGGGTGCATACTCCTGTTGTACATAGTCGGATTCTACTTCTTGGTTTCGTCTCTCACACTCCTGTCATCCCCTTTGTTTCGTATGTTTCATATTTACATATCTGAAATTTTACAACTGAAATTACCTTTCAAAGCTATCAAGTGACAGCGGTCCCACCAGCGGTCGAGTGGTAAAGTAGCTGAACACTGCTAATTCGCTCTGGAATTCAACTCTTCGCGGGAGTTGCTGTCTGTATAGGTGTTTTCGTAGATTTCCTTATGTGTAACGTGTATAAGAGCCAGTATTCCTTAGAAAGTCCTCCAGGACATCCTTCCCCTTCAGCAAGTAGCACTGAGGGTTTTTCCATAATCAATTAAACCAAACCAACCATCACTGGGATGAGGGTAAATGTCTGCAATTTTCTTTCATCTCCTTTTCTTTGGAAACATTCACCTCATCGAAATTCAAAGTCATGGCTTTATATGCACATTTGCATTGAGCGAGTGATGGCTTGCACATCTGTAATATGTATCCATATCTGACTTAATTACTGGCAGTAAGCATACAGTGTTTGTCTTGCGAATAGGCTGAAGCCTGACACCATTCTCCTTTGGGCTCTAACAGAATTTTTTCATGTACCTACATCTGTTGTTGTGAGTTATCTTATTCGCCTGACAGGTACATCAGAGCAAGCTCACGAAATCTATCATGGCAAGGAGTGCAAGACAGAGACTGTCGTTGGTAATAGCCTCGAGCACCATACAAGTGACAACTCAATTCCGCCCCCAATTTTAAAGGAGATGCTGGGGAA
>KK114156.1:29188-48155 GCA_000611955.2 Stegodyphus mimosarum | reverse complement strand
ACCCATGACTCGAGGACTTTCGACTCGTCACTTACTTAGAATTCTCCCGTGCTGCTCAAGCACTTTACATTTACAAACATCCATGCTTTCTCGGGTATTCGAACTCGGACCTGCGGTGTGGTAGTTAGGGTTGCTACTCACTATCCCGGTTGGGCGGCGTTCATAGGTCTTGTGAATAAAAGTTTTGTTTGAATAGTAGTTTTCAAAGTAGGATGTTGTAAGTGAATTATATGGAGTTAGATTTCTAACGTAGTATATTTTTGTGTTTTCTAAGTTTATATTCTGCTGCATTTATTTCTTCTCAAATAGCAGTCGATAAGTTTTGAATAATTGTTATTTGTGTAACTATGCGAATCGTAAAATAATGCTCTAAATTTCATTTTTTAACTCCTGAGTTGATATTTAAAGTTCACTACAGAAGAGTTTAGTTTATATTGCTATTATTCACTCGAGCATAGTTAAGTTAGTACACGTAGTTAGTTACTCAAGAATTGATAATTTCCAACCTTTATAAAACACCGTAATCATATTTACTCTAACCAAAATAAAACAATAAAATAATTTTTTATACAAACCTTCATTAAAGTAAAGAGGTATTCTTATTTTTATTTTGCTAAAATTAAGCTATCTTTATTTGGATAAAGAAAATGCAGGATCCAATTCTAGTTAACCAAATTTGAAAAAAAACCAGACAGCTAAAACCAATTTTATAGGCATAAAACACTATAATTTAATACACGCTATTAAAATTTTAGCTTCTAGTGTGTAACAGATTTATGATTTTGAAAACATCATTCTTTTAAAAAATTATTTTTTAAAATGCACTCTTATCTTCACGTTATTAAAATCAACAGAAACAAAGCAGACACTCAAAAGTAAACGGCAAATTTAATTTTGCTTCATCTAGAAAGACAAATAAATGATCCGGATAATTAGAATTCTGGAAAAAAAAGTGAGTTCGGATAATTGAATTTTGACCATAAATTATCCGTTATTCTTTTACCTGTTTTTAATCTAAAAAATAGCAGTCATTTTAAGGACCATAAAATAAACACTCTTCTAATTCATTTAGAAGGATCCGCACTGAAGGCTAGCACGTTCATGGCGTGATGAACTGGCGACGGAGAAGTAAATATCTCGCCAACTAATGAAGCGATAAATTATTCAGTAATGAGACTTTTGGCGAGAGATGAGCTTTTGTGATAAACCCTTCTTCGATGTTATGAATGGGTGACTAGATTTTGTGAGTTTGCATTAATGAATCTTTGCTTCGCTCTCAGAAATTTGACGGCTGGGGATTAGGGCTTCCTGAACCTCCTATGATGCAGTAATTAGGAATCCTTATTTCATACATTGCAACATCTCATCTTCTGCTATTATTTCACGATGGTCCTTGGCCCATGCGCACTTTCACAAAGTTGCTCTCTTTCTTTCTTTTCCCCTGTTCTTCTCGTTTAGTCTTTTATTTATTTATTTAATAAACTTTTATTTAGCTTATTCATACTGCTTGTAGCTATGGTCATCGATTTTTAAATTAGTACTTCCTGATAATCTGTCGAGTTCAAATTTTATAGGCACTCGTGTATGGATGACAACACCAGTTGATCGAGGATCTTCGGAATTGGTATTATTTCTTTTTAAATTAATTGTTGAAATATTTTTCTCACACACACATATATATATTATTTAACGAGAACAGAGTTGTTGAAAGTAATAGAAATTACTCAATGTTAAAAAAAATTACAGTTGAACGATTTGATGAATAACGCGTGATTATGTCTAAAACGATGAAAATAAAAAAAATAAAACAAGCATGAAATAAAATAAAACACAACATAAAAAGAAAGAAAACCAAGATTTAAAATCTGAAAGGGTTCAGATTTAACGATCACCCAAAAGGATTTGTTCACGTTTTTTACCCTCGCGCTGAGCTCGCGGCCTATTAGTTTGCTGTTGCACTCGCTCCTATTAACCTATTTCTTTTTGTCTTTTGAGCTTTATTATTAACCATCATTGTCTTTGCACTTACACCATATACAATTCAACAGCAAAATTACAAAACTTTTAGCAGCACCATAGTAGCATATATTTAGAATCCCCGATGCAATGTTAAGTGTTGGCATACATGTTTCTATTTTTTTCAGCTTTTCTCAGTTCATCAATATTCAGTTTTCTTAGTGAGATGATCTGCAATTTTTTTAAAATTTTTATTAATAACGTTTTGTGTATTAAATATCATGTTCTTTGCACTTATGCTACATAAAATTCAATTCAACATTAAATTCAGGGATTATTTGAAAACAGTATATATTTAGTATTTTCGATGTACAGTTTTGCAGGCTGGAGATAAAATTGTTTTATTCCTTTCACTGTTGCCGCTTCTCGTTTCCAAAATGTTGAGACTGTTAATCAAAATTTCATTAAAAAATTTACAAAATATGAGATATAACACTCGAAATTCAAAATTAGAGGTCCACCAGATGCACATGTTATGCAGATTATTCCAAATTCCATGTTATGCAGATTATTCCAGATGCATATGTTCGAGTGGAAGACTATATTATTTAAAATTTGACGGCTCTAGGTACACTTGTTTTCCACATTGCGAGAAATATACATGCAGATTCTTCATAATTTAATTTCTTTAAAAATAATGTATGGCGATAAGATTTGGTGGGAACAATAAAACTGATACTGCCATTCATATTCATCAAACTATTTCATTTTCAAACTTACAAAGCTAAAACAGTGCTAACTTGAAGGCTTTCAACACATCTTCCAAATCAAGATCTTATTTTTAAGTGCAAGGACTTTCTCACTCGACATTTATTTTGGCAGTATAGGAGCGCAAAGACGTTGCAGGAGCAAGAGATTAAGCAATTCTCTTTAAAAAATTCATCTACAGTTTTATTTTAACACGAATAATAAACGCGTGAGCACTAAATAACCAATTTAATAATCGAATTGCGTTTGCAGAAGTAGAAGCTATTAACTGTACACGTATTTCAAGGGCATCCCGCGCTCTTATCATTCGTGCTATAAAATAATTGAGGAGTTTTATAAACAGAATTATTTAGTCTA
Source organism: Stegodyphus mimosarum (assembly GCA_000611955.2). NCBI lineage: Eukaryota > Metazoa > Arthropoda > Arachnida > Araneae > Eresidae > Stegodyphus > Stegodyphus mimosarum. The sequence continues at coordinate 45,074 of KK114156.1, read as the reverse complement.
TTGTTCTCATTAAAATATATGATAAATTATTTTTTTTTTTGCTTACAGTTCATTTATTATTTTATGAGCGTTAAATAAAAAAATATTTTACCAAAACTCTATTTTTATTTTTATTTAATTATTTTATTTATTTGTTTCGTAATTTGTGTTTTTTTAATCAAACTTTAACACAGACTTATATTTAGCCGATAAAATAAGATCATTGTCAATTAGAACTGATAAACGGATTGTGGTTTAACTGATCCCTATTTAATACATACATAAATTTGCCTTTTACGGCTTAATGATAAAACTGCTATCAAATATCATTAACGCAAAACAAAACTTATTCTGGTAAACATAAAAAGCAAAATAAAAATGGAACTCTCTTTCTTCATTCTAGTTTGTTTTTTTGTTATTTATAATGCATCTTTAACGCTGATTTAACTTACTTAATAAATTGAATTCTTCATATTTAACTGCTTGAAAATACAAGCAAATTGTTATTACTGTTTCGTCGCTAATTATAAGCAAATTATTAACAATAATTTTCCATTGTAGGAAAAGGAAATAGCCCTTATTACGATTATGTAATAAGGGCTATTTCCTTATCCTGTGTTTCTTTCATTGCTCTGGTATTAACAATCATTTTATGGGCATCAGCCATAACATTACTATTTTTAATCGTTAGTTGACGATATTCTCTGAATGTAGTTTTCTTAAAACATACCTATGCAAGCCTGTTTTGTGGTCTTCTCTTGTAATACAAGCTACTTTTCGTAAACACTTTCCTGATAAGGGTAGTCACTGAGCATTATGTCAAGTAATGTACCATTTAAAACACAGCGAAAACTGAATTTGGTTTCTTAATAATATTATTTGGCGATAAAATGACATAAAATACTCTTTCAGGTTAAAGTTAGAATTATAAAAACGTTTCCTTCAGCTAGGTGCGTATGTTAGAGATTTTTTTAAATATTTAAATTCATTTCATTACATTGTTGGTTTTGTCTGCTGCTGTAATATTTTGCATTTTTTATTTAGTATTTATATATCTGTTGCTGCATTAAAGTAATAACTTTGTTTTAATTGAATTTTGGTTAGGTATTTTGTGTATAAGTATTTATTTCTTATACAGTATTATAAATCTTCCATTTCTGAGTTCAATAACATTTAAATTATAAAAGTAATTCAAGTAGTACGTGATGAATGGGTACGTACACTTCTAACGAGTCTTGGCGATAATTTTTATTGCCAAGTTGGCGACATTTGACTTTTTTCGCTAACAGGGATACTTCTAAAAGATTCGAAAAAAAGCACTTTTTTGAAGTTCTATCTAGCAATTAAAAATAACCAAATAGCCTTTCTGTGCTAGAAAGACTGGATCACTGCTTTGATGGGTGCCATCACATACTGGGATCGTCAGCAATGAAGTGGCAGAGAATTCGCAAAGCAAGCCTCAGTTCTGGTCCCTCTGTGTCATACAGCATACCATTACCAACAGCTTTTATAAAGAAGGACAGATTTCATAGACTTCTTGAAAATGGCAGGAAAAATGTAATTCACGCTTCACTGGTCGGAGAACTTACATGTTTATTCCCATAGTTTCGATTAGTGAAAGGAGGACAGATTCCAGAATCTGCTCAGTCTTCTCAGGCCATGAGTTGTTCCCATCATATACGTATCGTTTCAGCATTAAAGGGAATGGTCTCAGTGGCTCACATCACTATGTTTTTAGCTGTCCATACACATATCTACTCAGCTGCATATTCCAGCTGCTGCGCATTGGAAGTGTGTATGAAAACTACTAACAAAAACATAGCAGCGATAAAAAAATAATCGCAGCATTTACTTATTTTGCATCATTTACTGATATAGAATAACAAATAGCATGCAGCTGCAAATGACCTTTACACGCTCTTAGTTCTGCATGATTCTGTACTTTGTATATTCTCATTGTTTTTAATCTGAACTTATATAGACGGCTTACCCGCACATATATTCCTTATTAATAATGCACATTAAGGTAAACTGCGTAGTTTTTGGCAATGTATATAGTTTTTTGATCTTGTTGTTCATTCTTACAATGTACAGTTCGCTTCCAGTCTGTAGCACCTATTCCTTAGTGTAATCAACTCATAGTTATATACCCATATCTTATGGGTATTTGCATTAATTGTTTTCTTTCTCGTAACGTTCTTCAGCCTTGCAGTGTCTCTGTTTCTTACGCTCCGTCTCTGATTACCCGGCCTAAGAGTTAGACTGTTCTCCTGGATTTTTTTTTCCATTAGAGCGAATTATCTGTTAATCAGGTATTTGCAGTTACAGGAGAATTGATTGATCTTCGTAAGTGCTTTTGGCAACTGACGATATTTTTAGAGCAGTAAGTAGGAACTACTTAATATCCGTGTTCTCTTTGAGCTGTTTGTATTTATTAATTATCATAAATTTTATTATGAATTCTAAATTTCTCCTGTTAATCGAGACTTGTTATTTATAGGGACATTGACGAAGCAGTAGTTCGCAACAACACATGTTAAAGAAGGACAGAAGTATACTATTGAACCTTGTGTATGAACACTGCCCTGGGTTCTGGAACATTTGGTTTTCTGTGGAAGCAATCGTATTAAAGAAGACTATTGGTGAATGGGATTGTCGATTTGCCTAATGGATTTACTTTATTTGAGAATCTTGGAGCCTGTAAAAAATTGTAAATCGAAACGCTGTATACCAGTTTATTTATGTAACTTTTTATCTGATCCATATGATGTATTGATACGCGAATTTGTAATGAACGCTATGTTTATGTAAATTTCACACTTTTGAAAAGTATGAACTAAACAAATGAAGGTAATGAATATTTATTTGATTGTTTCCCCCAAGAACTTCGTCAGCAATTTTCTTTCAAAGAATATGGTAACCCTAAAATATTTTAAACAGATTTTATACTCTTCTAACTCATAATGATTAAAAAATGAGGAAAAAAATTTTTTAAGGCGTAACACTATTTCATCCCTTACGAGTTTATTTATTAAGGCAGTGCCATCTGTTTCCCATAAATCTCTTTCATCCACATCAGACAATCCTCGAAGATGGGCAGAAGTGGTGAAAACAATAAAAACTGTTATTTAATTTTTTATCTAAGTTTTAGTAATACACGTTTTGGGGCATTCTACAGTTCTTTCAGGTGAAAATATTTTCTTCAAGTTCAGGGATAAAAAAGAACTGTTATTGGTAAAACCAAGGATTTTTAATTAAGATTGTTGGAAATAGCAATGGAACATTTCGAAAAAAAGAAACGTTATTTGTTGTTTCTAAAAGTATGAAAATGATATGCGATATTGATTGCAATCAAATAAAATACTGGACACGAGCGCTTCCCGTCTTACTTCTTAAAGACTTAAATTGTAAAATAATAATTTTTGTAATGCTGAAAGCGATTCACTACATTTCGTAGAAAACTGTTTATATTTGTGATATGTTAGGGAAAAACATGGCAACATTAAACGAATTTTCTGTCACAAGAACGAAGTTAAATTTGCAAAGGAGTTGATGAGTTGTATAAATAATAACAGAATAGTATTGGGAATTTTGATTTGATGTTCTGCGTTAAACCTGAGGCCGATTAATATTGATCAAGAGGGTTGCAGTTCACTAGTGTATTAACATTACATTAATTTTAGCAGCGGACCGAAAAGGTCTTTTTAGGACCTCATACGGGCATAGCCGGTACGATCTTTTGCGGCGCCTATTTGTTTCCAGGACGCGATGGGTGAGGAACAAAGGTCCCCGGTAGAAATTTTTATAAAATTTACATTTTCATTTAAAAAAATTACAAATTTTAAGAGATTTAGAACACAACAAAAAAGGGACGTGTTCCTATTGGTCTTTTCGTCTTTTTATTTCAATCACATTCTTACTGTTTAATTTCTAAGTTAAAACTGCTACAAATGCTACAAATACTATGTTCTTCAGCAGATGCACATGGTTTACAACCTATCTAGAGCTCTTAGCCAAAGTTGATCGCTAGTATAGCTGTAAGTAAAGCGCTGGAAAGAAAGAAATATTTTTAAGATTTATTAAGGTTATTAAGATTTATTAAGAATTTCAAGATTTAATAAGATTATTAAGATTAGTGTGCTTAAAATTTGTAAAAACACTGTTACAATAGCAGGTTGTGCAGCTGATTTCAGTAGTTTTCGTCAAAATAGACATGGAAACTTTGTTGCTCAGGATTTCATTGCGAGCCGGATTAAGCGATGAGAAGCGCTGCGTTCAACTCACCAGCCTGTTTTTGTTACCGTTGGTGTAGACGGAATCAACAGAATTTACCATTTCAAAGACTACATTTTTTCCCCAGCGCTTTTCTTCAAAGGGTATCCTTCTCAAACGCATTCAAACAGAATAGTTACTGTCAAACGTTAGATCTAAGCTTTGATGCAGGCTTTTTGCGATGTAATGCGTCAATTTATCGAAATATTTAAACTCATAAATTCACTCTTTATCCGTTGGAAGTTCAATCAAAATGTGTGGTTGGTTCACATTAAACCTTCGAACGCGATATCCGTGAATAACGCATTCACCTTTTATCCTGAGTATATGGAGAGAATTTTCTTATCGCGTCCGCAGAAACTGGGATTTCAGCTGCGATCAGTTTCGCGGAAAGAAAAGGCATATATATTTAATTTTTTTTATTTTTGTTACCCTTTTATGGACTTTTTATCCCCTGCCAAAGGGTAAATTTCTTTTGCGTAGCTCAAATAGTGAAACATCTTCTTTTTATACCTAGGTTTATTATGGTAAGCACAACTATCACGAAAGAGTATAAATGGAGTGAACAACACTCCAAGATGCCAATACTACAGGAAAATGAATAGAATTTTAAGTGCAACTATTTCATTTTAAAAATCTCTGAAGCAGCAGACAAGAGGTTTTGTAACTAAAAACTGCTTTCATACTTTAAGGGGAGAAAAGGAGGAACTTTTTATTTTAAAGAAATTTATTTTTTGAGTTATGATACAACCCTTTGTCTGCGCTTGCGATTACTAATATATATATACTATAAAGAATGAAATACTTTTCTAACTTGCTTGATTCATACAAAGCAAACAAGTGTTAAGCGCCTGAGCTCCATCCTCGTTTTGACTATGGATCTCTCGCTATTCCTTTACTACAGGCCTCGTAAGGACTTCTGATTCGACAAATTTTGAATGTCTTAATGCGACATAGAGAACACAGTCGCAAATGTCGAGCCTATTGCTGAGTTAGGAACACTGAACAATGCAGTAATTCATCAGCCTATGCTAGCCACCATACTACCTGTGAGGACCAAAGATGCTTGCAGAGCTATGAAAAGCCTAATATGATATCCGAAGTTTAAAAGCATTAACATTAACAAGATTCGGCATGTGAATAATTGAAATTAGGCAAAGTCCAGCATGACAAGATGATAATTTGCAGATAATTTGCGAATTTTACTAGCTGATATCAGTCACGTTCAAGAAATAAAAAGGTTATAATGTACTTTAATTTTACATATTCTTAAAAGCGATATACGCGTACGTATCATCTAGTTCTCTGAGTGAGAGCGGGAAAAAAGAAACGAAGAAAACATTTACACATTTTAAACATTTCTAAAGTATTCAGGAATAAAACTGAAATCATTGAAGTTTAAAATCATAGATCTAACTCATACATTTAATTATGACTACAATTACAGTGTAATTGCAATGCAATTTCAGTTACATCTTAAATAGATTGCTTATGTAATTACATTGCAAAATATTGTACTTACTAGTATGTAATACAATGTACAAACATACAACGTACTGGTGTATTTACAACGTTAGTGAATTAATCATTGTAATTGAAATGTAACTGCAACTGCAGTTGCAATTTATAATGAATGCAATTATAATATAATTGTAATTAGAAATCCTTTAATTAAAATATAACTGCAATTACGAATTGTGCAATTAAAATATAATTGTAATTACGAATCGTGCAATTACAACGTAATTTGATTTACAAAGTAATTGAAAGTATACGAATAATTATTCAACTACAGTGTAGCTGTAGTTGCATTTAGTTCAATTCCGATGTAATTGCAATTTCACGATCATCAGGAAAAGCACCATTTTAAACACCCAGAACCTTAACATTTCAAATTTCGGCCAACGGCGCTCGCGCGACCCCTGGAAGGTTCTTTCTAAACGGTTATTATGGGGACAGAATAGCTGTAAAATATTATAGTGGAAGTTATGGCGTCTCTTACGCTCTCACGTATCCTGTCACCCCCTCAAAGAGAATGCTTATTATCGCCCGGCACCAACGTTTTGCCATTCATCAAAGCGTAAGATATTTAACTTCCAAATTTATTTTTTCTGAGGCCCACCAGAGGCCAAGCAGTAAAGTCGCTGAACATTAGTAATTCGATCCGAGGCTCGAATCCCGCGCACGGGCTGGTTACGGGGGCGTTTTTGGGATTTTTTCCATGTTTAACGTGTATACGAGTCAGTTTCCCTTAGAAAGTTCTCCAAGAAGGCATCCCTTCCCTTAGGCAAATAACCCCCTCTTATTTGTGTTACTGAGTAGCAAAGCAAGTGACTGAAAAGCAATAAACGCATTTCTTGCAAGAAAATGTGCAAAGAAAGTCGTTCTTAGTAATAAAGTTATAAAGACATAATAATTATGTTAGCATGAGTGACTTCAAGAGCAGCTTGGTAAATTACAATGTTCAGCGAGAGCATAGAAAGCCATAACATATCCGCTATTGCGACGTAAATGTATTAATTCTTTCAGTTTTTTTAATATATATATATATATATATATATGTAAGTATAACTTGACATTTTTCTAGGGCAAGTCAGTTTCTCAAATGAAATTAAGAATATAAAATTTCTATAACTCAAAGACATTTGTGGCAGGTTATAGCATTAGCTAACTCTTACAAAGATTCATTGCTTGATTTACTCACAGTAGCAGTGCTGTTAGAAAATTAGAGGTTTCAAATATGATAAACACATACACTGACTGATTTGGCGAAGAGGTAAATTCAGTTCAAGCAATAAAAGTCAAAATAATTCTCTAACTCTTTCTGAAAGAATCGAAGAATTTGTTTTATAAACACTTACTAAATTGTAACTACATTCACTTTAATAGGGAAGTTGCAGTTAGCTTATTGTTTCTAAATGAGTTCCATGGCAATATCGTTTTACATCGATTGTGCTTAATTTAGCAAAAGATGGCAAAATTTCCTTCTCTTATTAAAGAGTAATTTGAATAGTTTACCAAAACCTGCAATTACAAATTTGGCGAAGATCTTTTTACAAATGTAATAATGAGATTCTTCTTTGATAAGGATTTTTCAAAGCCTCTTTCTTTACTTACCGCCTGCGAGAATATCTTCATCTCAGGGACCCAAAAAGAAAGAAATCATCTTTTAAGTAATGCCTTTGAATAATATTATGTGTAAACAATAATAAGACCACAATTGAAGCGAATTCCGAAGCTAATCTTTTATTTGGCTAAAATAAATGTTCTATAAATAGATAAAGTTTCAGTAAGAAGGACTAACTCTGCAATTTAAATATTTGCGAAAAGGAATTCATGATGGCCTCAGCTACCCAGGTGCCAAATGGATAAGACAACTGAACTCTGATGTTCATTCCGGCTCCCGATGAAAGGGCTGCTTGCACAGAGAAGTTCACTTTTTTACACTATGTGGAGGCAGATGTTGGATGCTTCCTTCGTTACAGTCAATTAACTAATGAGCCAGGAAGTCTTGATTAGGAATGAATACTAAACACTAATTTAACATCAAAGGACATTGTTGCTGAATTATAACGAAACATATTCTTAAACTGTTACGCAGAATAAAATGAATTATTTTACAGTTATTCCATTAAGTTAAGCAATTTAAAGGTGCCAATTAAGTTCTGAGGAACTCCCAAAAAAGATTATTCGGACGAATTTGCATCCACTGACGGCTATCTAAAAGTGCGCAACCAGAATAAACGTTTAAATAAAAGTGCTTATTATCACGGCCTACCTGACGGTTTCACATACGAAGGAATTAACCGGAACCAATATTCTTTTGACTTAAGTTACATAAATGGCGTTTAACACAAGTTCAAGTTAAATCCAATGCAGAATATGTAATTAGCAAAGCCTAGCCTGCATCTTGGCTCCCCCTGACAGAGTGTTCGCGAAGAAATTGCAGCTAGCAGTTAGACTGCAACGTGATTTGAGAGTTTAACAGCGAAAAAAAGTCGCCACTAAATATGTCGCTAAAATATGAATCAATATTTTAAACAAAGAGAAGCGAATAATAGCCTCATAGACTTTGTAAAGTAAATAAATTCTAGCCTTATTAGTAGTAAAGTGGAAATTATTTAAGTGAATTGGAAACGTATTGATGATTTAACATCAATTTCGTTTCCAGAAAGCTAGAATGTTGATAGATCTTTAGGGATAAAAATTATGATTAAGTTTCAAAACATATACTTAAGTTCGTGACAAAATTTTCAACATCTCTGTTACTCTTTGGAGCTAATAATATTTGGATCACAGTGAACAAAACTAGTTTGAGTCGAGTTCATTGTGATCCAAATATTATCAGTAATACAGTAATCAAGTGATAGACAGTTTCCTTCTATGTATCAGGGCTATATTTTTCTGCCTCTGTTTTGGTGGAAGCAATAATTTGAAAGTGATTTAGATTTTAGAAGTCTGTGAAAAGTTGCTTTAAAATACTTTCTCTTGATATTTTAATAGAATAAATAGCGAGTGAGGAGTTTCCAAAAACCTTACTACTCAGTTAAATTTTATATGAAATTATTAAAAATTAATTATATTTTTACAAATTATAAATCGAGATGAAACATTAACATCTGAATAAAGCTGCCATATTTATTGCAATGTAGAATTCAAATAGACGATTTTAAATAATTATAAAAGTGTCTTTAATTCGAACTTTCTGACTAAATGATCGACTTTGATTCTAACTGGTAATAGCATAGTTTAACTGTAGCAAAATTAAATTCGTAACAGGTAATTAAGATAATAGTAGTTGCTCAGCTATGATATCTGTTAATTAATATAAAATATATTAATTAAAAGAATTGCTTTTGGTCTTTTATAATCTAATTCATAAGGCTTCGTTATCTTGGACGATAAAATTTCTTTTAAAATGATATTCTGAATTAAGTACTGAATGAAATGAGATTAAATTTCTAACATTTCATAAAACTTCTAAGTTAAGCTATACCCAACAGATTGAAAGATCTTTAACAACTGTTTTCTCGATCGTATTTAAAGATATACAGTTTCTGTAAATATAAAATTACTTGCAATCTAAAATACATGTACAAAATTTAAAGGGCTTGCCCATTAGCGGTCTAGCGGTAAATTGGCTACTTTTTCGGCCCGGACTCAAATCCAGGAAAATGGGCTGGTTGAATGAGAGTTTTCCTGGTTTGCCTGATGTATACCGTGGATACGCGCCGGTTTACCTTAAATCGTACTCCGTAAAGGAATCACTGGCCATAGTTAGATAGACAACCAGTTGCTTTGCCTTAATCAATTAACCTAGTATAAACAGAGAGAAAGAATAATACTGAAAGCTAATTAGGTTGGCGTCTCTTAGAACTCAACTGTCAAAGTGGCGAAGAAAAAGTGTGCATTATTACAGTTAATCATGAAGGAAAAAACATTAATTTAAACTTTGTTCAGGTTTTAACAATTTTGAAGTTTTTTAATGCATTACACATGTTTCTAACATTTACTATACTTCAGAGACAGCTATTAATTAATATTTATTAAATGAAACGTTCTTAAACTTTGTTAAAATAAAGTTCTATATGCAATTTGAGTAGTTTATCACATAAAATTCAAAGCAAATAATTGCGCAGATGCTTATTAAAGGAATATCTTTTATATCAGATCTCGGTTTTATATGATAAATACAATTAGGATAATAATTTTCTCGTCAAAAGAAAATGGTGAAATTTGTGAAATGGTAGCGGATATAATAAATTCTGCGAAATGGTAGCGGCCTGGGATTTACACTAAAACTTTTGCGAAAATCATCGTTTTAGAAGATTTATTCTAGCATTGCAAAGGAAAACAATTATCCATATGTAAAGCAAAATTTGCAACACAAATAACTATCGTAATTAAAATTATCGTAAAATTACTAATCTAATATGTAATTAAATAAGCTTTTTATTACACTATTATACATTTTAATTAAAAATTGTATTACATCGTTACCGTTCTAAAGTTATGAATCTGCAAATAAAGTTACGAAGAAAAGACATTTAAAAATTAATCAAGTCTTTGATTTCTGAGAAATGTTGAATTACGATTTATTTACAATAACTCTTCTGCATTTATCCATAAAATATATGCTTTTTAGATAAATTATCGGAAAATGACATCTAGATTGATGCAGACTTGAAGAAAAATTTTGCAGATTCGTCTTTTGCTAACGATTTATAAACTACTCAGATTCAATTAACGCCTTCACAGGAGACTTAAAATTACATTTAACAGATTTGAAAAGCATATTCTTCAATTCATATATGAAAAGCAAGCACTGATAATTTGCTTAAAATTCTGGATTGGAGTTTGGAACAAGATTTATATGTAGTGCATATTTAGCGCAAGTTATAATAAAAGGGAACATTAAAATTATTTAAATGCAAGAAAGAATCAGACAGTTGGGGTAAAAAAAAAGTAAATAAAAATAAGTTCAAGGATATACTTTTTACAGCTGCAGAATATTTTGATAACCACGAAATCTCAGAAAATGTAAAATTCAAGCAACTAATCGGAAAAACTCACATCACTATAAAATTAGTACCCAAAAAATAATCCATTCATTTCTGTGAATTTATTTTAATTATTCATAATATCAATTTGTTTGAATGATTTTGAGATGTGAATTCAAAAAAACAGTTTAAAGTTATAAGAGCAAATTCTTACATCTTCAAGTTGAAAGAATATCAGAATATAATGGCTACAGCAAAATCCGATAATCCGGTATATTCGGAAATTTAGCGATTCTATGTTATTAAATATGACGGATTATTGGACTAAAATTACTTAATACCATTTTCTAAAATATAAAATCTATTTTTGTTAATTCAGAGTGTTTGGCTACTGAATCATTAATATTTTCCTTTTATTTGATAGAATAATGGTTCGTGGCATTTGACCTCAATTTTTGCCAATTTTTTGCAGCGTTATGTTGTTTAAATATTTCAAAGCAATAACAACCATGAAGTCTGCATGTTTTTTATTTATTTATTTTTATTATTTTACTGAATTAGGGAAGTCTATTAAGCTACAATCACAGCTAATAAATGTTTGGGCAAAAGAATGTTTATATTTACGTTCAAATTTTGAGCAACTCCTTGATCCATAGGTTAGATTATAATTTTCCAATTGCTGGTAAATTTTCATAGCTTTTCTATTTTATTCTTTTATCAACCTTACAAGAAAGTTTCGAATATATTCTATATAAATGAATATAAAAACGGATAATTTATAAATACGAGGTTTTCAATAAAAGACTAACGGAAAATGGTAAAAAGATGGGAAGTATAATTGCAGACTCTTTTCAAATATCGTTGAGTGTAATACTAATACTGCCAACTTATTGAACGAATATCAGTAGCCGGATTATGGGGTATGCCGAAGTATTGGATTCCAGATTATCGGAATTTTACTAAATTCGTATTTAGAAATTTTTTCAAGCAAAGATTCTAACTTAATCTCATTTTTGCATAAATTAGTTTACTATGAGTTAACCCGCAGAGCGTTACGGGTTTGGCACTGAAATTTCAAAGTTTCCCAAAATGTCACGATTAAGTGGTGTATTTATGATTACAGCTCTAAAATGACCCTCTCATTTGTAACTCGACTCCTTTCCTTCCAGTCTACATCCAAACCGAAACTGGATAAATTAAGAGCTGGCAGAAGCGTTCATGTTTAATGAATAGGAAACTTTCCTTCAATACGGAATTTTACGTCCATAATTATCATTTATGTCACAATTTATTAATTTCCACAATTCCAAATAATCATAATGGCTGCTGAAGTACAAAATCAGTAACGAAAGCAAGAAAAATTTAATTAGACGTTAGAATCTGGCACATTTTTGTTTGTCATCACCGTCCCCCTTTGCTGTTGCCGCGGTATTGAAACGGTTCTAAGCGCTTCTATCGCCATTACTGCCAAATTAAATGACTCCCAATACCCTCTATTCTGTTTGTTCAATTTGTAGCGTATTGCTCAAGATCTTGTTAAGCTGTTTTCCTTATTTCTTTCACATAAACGGCTGTTTCACCATTCACATACTGCAGTACAAACAGCAGGTTTTGTACTTGATTTTAAGAAAATATCCTCCAAACACACGTGCCGTTATCTTGAGGGTAATCCAGCGATGGGTAAAAGATCTAATTTAATTAGTGTCTTCGATGCCACTTTGCGTCAGATGGTAGTGTCGGCTCCCGTTCGCTAAAACGAGATTCTGCTCGCAGCATGGAAGATCTTCAGCTTTTACCATGTGCAGTTTTGTTATAATTCCGTAAGCTTTCCGACACGGAGTTAGCGGGAAACTGTCGTATTAGGCTTTGAAGTTTAATTATACAGAACGCAGAATTAAAGCCGAGCTGCTGGTAAATTCGGTCTGCTTTCCAACAGATGTGAAATATGTGAATGGAACAAGAGAATGAAATTAAGCATTATGAAAAGTATCTCGAGCAACGGTGGAGTGTCACAGAGACTGCTGCATTTAGGAATTCGATTAGATGAGATATTGCAGTGCTAGTAAATGCGTTTGTAGACACATTTAATTTAAAGGTTACTATGAATAGTAACAAAGCAGTACTAAAAATTGATCATGTGTGTGATGTATAAATTTTGAAGTAATTCCTTTTTGTGCAGAAGTGTAACATTTACTTCAAGGCCTCATATACTTTTATTAGTTTACCAAAAAGTAAGATTCATTTTAATTTATAGTCCGTTATTTTATGCAAAAAATAAGATTCATTTTAATTTATAATCCGCTATTTTATGCTAACTCCCTTTTTTATCAATCCTCATTTCATTTCCCTGCCAGAATGCAAATTTCCATATAGCGCTGTATTCAACTTTAGTAAGAAAGGAGAAAATATTTAAAGAGAGGTTTTCAAGGATGAAATCAGAGCGTGTTCTGTCTGCTTGAAGGCCACATTGCTGACTTTTATTCTCTTGCGATTAGTACTCTGCTGCGTTGAGTTATTCCTGCCATTAGACTTGGTTACGCCGTTTTCGGTCAGACCCAGCTTGCGCGCTAGTTAAACTGCGAAGCAGTTAGACTGTACTTAAACTTCATCAATTTTAAGTTTATCCATTATTTTTCAATTAACCCAAAAGTGTGGGCTTCTGTAAGCACGATTTGGCGCAGTCTCTTAAACACTATTTGGACTAATAAAAGGGTCCTTTATACCCTTCTTCTGACTCCGTTGTAATTTCAGACATACAATCCGCATATCGTCTTTTCATATCGTCTGGAGTTTGGGATCTAGTTTATGTTACCAAAGAATACCATGATTATCTTTATGATATGTTTATAATTTTAACGAATCCATTGAGACGCGTTTTTCTAAAAAAAAAAAAGAAAAAAATGAATCTGAAAATATTCTCAAATATTTCTAATCTCCAATGTCTTGACTTTCATGTAAGAACAGTAATAAGGAAGAAAAGATTTTTACTTAATATTAAAAGCTCTTAATTTGACCAAACTTGAAAATTTACATTTAAGGGAAACGAAACTTACGAATACAGTTCTAAGGCTTTGTTTTAATTAAACCTGTTATCTTATTCTTTTGGCTTTCTTATAACTTTATTTTGCGAACTTTTACAGGAATACAAATTAGTTAAACTGTAAAATCAGCTGAGCTGCGAGGTTTCCAGGCATTCAGTCACCATTTGTCATGCATTTAATTAGGTTTAGATTTTGCGAAATGAAACTTGTGAATGGCATGCTATTGAAATTTAGCATGCCGTTCACAAGTTTCATTTCGCAAGTCATGATTTCAACGATAACATGTATTAAGGTAGAATTAACATACTCTCATGCTTCACCTGTTGACTAGACAGCTATACGAATTTCTGTGAGTTCTGGATTTTCGTTAGGAATTCGAGTTTATACTAGGGCCAGGTTGTTTAGTTCTACTTTATTGCGGGTTTCCAAAAATTGAAAGTATTTTTATGTTTTTAGGTCCTAAGAAGTAGTTGTTAAATTTTGGTTATCGTTTTAGATTTGCAATTTCCAGGCGAAAATTCACACAAACGTTTAGTCTAGTAGGGCGATTAGATATGGTGAAATACACTTTAGCTTTATATTCTGCTATTGGAAGTCAATGAAATTAATTTTTCCGAAATTCTGAGTTAAAATGTTGAATAAATTTTTATTAGAGAAATTTTAAATAGATAAATTAATTTCCAACCAAGAAAAACTGAAGAGTAATATTAAAGAATTTCGAATCCTTTTCAAGATTCATGGAATTCGAGGGTGAGATTATTCGGTCCATAAGCTGAAGCAGGATGGAATTCAATTATATTATTTCGAAATTTGGTGGAATGATCATCTGTAGTAGTAACGTTTAAATTGAAAAGATTATAGAATTGACCACATAGTTTCATTAAATTCTTGAATTCTATACCTTCGAATATGTTGTCCTTAATGTGCGTTGAATGGAAAGTAATGCTTAAAAATAGGAATTTTTATAGCATATTTCTCTGAATCATGCATCTCTGCATCCCTGCGTTTCAAAAATTAAATATGTCACTTGTTCCTCCGACCAAAAAAATATTTCTTGTTTAAAATATCATGAAGATTTGCACATTTCAAGACAGAGAGATTTAATTTTAATGTAATTTACTTTACTCAAATGTTTTTTATTTAATGATAATAAATATGTATTAAGACTTTGTTCTTTATGATTTAAGGTGTGGCGTGGTATAATAATCGATTTTTGTTAATACTCTAATTCTGAAAGATTCAAGACGTTTGTCGCTTTTCAATCATTTTATAGTTGGTCATTTATTTTATTTTATTGCAGAACTATATTTTACACGAAGCATTCTCACAATTTCATTGAGCAAATTGAGTACAAATAATTTTTTAGAAAAGAAATGAGGACATGTAGCCTTGACAATACCCTCCTAAACTATTACATAAAATTTCAGAAACCTTTTAGCAAACATCCGCTATTACAGTATATACTTGTCTTGTAAATCACTTGCTTTTATCAAAAAAGTCTTGGTTAATAGACAATGGCAATATTTAAAAAAATATATTTAAAAGAAAGAAACAATACGAAAATGCGACCTTAAGGTCTCAGATCACGGTTTAAAATCTCGAAAACTAGTTCACCATTAATAACTTAAAAACTTAAAAAATGTAAAACATCGTAAAACTTAAGAAGTGTTTGCTGTACCAGCTACTTGCACCAGCGTATGGCACTAAAATACCATTTGTAAATTACGTATTATATTAAAAAGGTAAAATAAAGATTTAAATTATTAAGAACTGCGATTATTGCTTTTAAGTCACTTAGTACATTTACAGGTTAGCGGAAGAACGCCATACATCAACGAAAAAAAAAATCAAAAGGCAGAAAATGAAACGAATCCAAAAATATAAAAAAGTAGCTTGTATCCGGGTGCTACAAGATAACTCGACAGAAAAGTACAGCCCATTAAATTCTTGTAATTTTGCAACCAAATAGCTAATTTTTCATTAATGTAATTCAAATTCTATACATAAATCAACTGCAGCTTTTAGCATATTGCTTAGCTAGTTAATTCGTTTAACTTTATTTCATTTATTAATCATTTTATGATATATATATAT
>KK114156.1:0-28353 GCA_000611955.2 Stegodyphus mimosarum | reverse complement strand
TTATGTCTATCGAGTGGATGAGAATAATTTTAAAATATATCTACAATTATTCTGAGCACTTTTCTGTACGTCTTAAAATAGATGGAAAAGATATGAAAATTTATTCGATATGTGGATACTTAGATTATTAAACTGCTTATACACACTTGCAATTATAAAATAAATATATCTAAAGAGTAAGTTAAAGACGCTTTTGAATTAATATAAAAGAAATATTAACATAGTTAAAAAACATTGGAGATCGAAGATTTTGAATCATGCAAGTATTAAGGATTCGAGATTAGAAAATTCGAACATTTACAATCTTATTATTCTTCGAAAATTTCAAATCTTAACCCAAAACCTATCAACCAGTTTAACCCAGAACTTTAGAGAGCTTAATTTTAAAATGTCTACTAGAAGATTCTTTTTACAACAGAGCGTGATGGTTGCGGTTCCGGTTGTACCTGGATCAGCAATAAGTATGGCAAGTTGTGACAAGTATAAACAAGCTGTTTTCAGTTTGGTATTTATCGCGATCTCGAATGTCGTGGTAAATCTGGACGTAGAATCTGGATATTTTCAGCAACATCTGGATATTTGTAGAATGGATGTTAACACCTGAGCCACCCTGAACTGTGGCTGACGGAGGGTGAATGATAGTCATAACACAAGGATGTGACTACGAGACAGCTTCTCTTAGAATGTCTTCCGCATTCTCCCTTTAGGAAAATAGCTCTCGAATGTTTTGTCATAATTAAATAAATCAAACCCTTGTAACATCCACTTGCAGCTTCTGTTAATTTCTGATGTCTGCTATAAATTTTTAACAGCATCCAAATGACATCGTATGTATATATACATATATACACACTTCAAAATAAAGGTAAATAGGGATGGACACTTGGCATTTTTTGAAATCATAAGGGAAAAATTAGAAAATTTATTTTTTGTATCAAGGATATATTATTTTTATAATATTCTAGAGCTAATTACAAAATATTAGCTTAAAATTCAAATTAATAAACTTACAAAAATTAATTGAATTTTCCAACCCATCTAAATGAAAGACAAAAGTGAAAGAAAAGTGTTGCGTTCAATGCAAATGGAATTACATTGAGTTATTCTGTATATACCAATCAGAGTGATATAAAACAAATTATATTTTTATATATCTGAAGTAGTGCTAAAAGCTTGGTTATTTCTGCTTGATTCATTGAAATGGCTACTAAGCATGTAGACACTACGATTGAAGAATGAAACATAATCATCCGTTTATATAATCAGAAAAAATCACTGAAAGAAATTGGTGAAATAGCGAGTAAGAGTCGATACACAGTAAGAACTGTGAAAAAGTATTTAATATCGCCTGCTTGTGGTGAATGCACGAAGAAGTGTCCCCAACCAAAAAAAAGTTGACTCGCAGAGAAAAGGTGCCAATGTTGTTAAAGTGAATCTAAAAATTTTTTCAGTGTTATCGCAGCAACACTCAAGGAAGAATAACAGAAAAATTCATCCAAAAACTATCCGCAGAATTCTTCTTTGGCATGATTACAACTCATTTACAAAGGTAGTGGTAGAATTTACTTTTTTCTGATGAAGGTGAAGTCCTATTAATTCGTTTCACTAAATTTAGTTTGGAGACAACCGAAAACTGAGTTATGAGAAAGTTGAGAAACGGTGACAAAAGTCCATGAGCCAAAAGTGTGATGGTTTTGGGGTAAAGTGACGGGTGGACAGTCTTAAGTTCATTGACGGCACAACGAACAAGCATGTCTATTTGAATATCCTTAAACGTAATCTTACGTAAACTTTTTTATGCAATAACTTCCACTAGGACAATTATCCCACACATACGGTACACATCGTCCATCTGTGGTTGCTTTATCATATGTCCCACACTTTCAGTCGTCCACCTCATCATCCCTGATTTGAATCCAACGGAATATTTATCCAAAGAACTTCATAACAGAATAAGGAAGCACAATATAATTAATGTCAACCATTTGAAAAGGCTTCTCCTGCAAGACTGAGAAAATATTTTTTCTGAAAGATAGAAAATAATTAGTAATGCCATGTGAAATAAGCTCAAGGCTGTCATCAAAAACAAAGGATTCACCAAGAAGTATTGACTACATTTTATTAGGATATTTTCGTCACTGTGCTTTTACTTTTGTCCTCTTGTCTGCCATAATACCGTAAGAATCGAAATTTGCAGATAACATTTAGCTACCTTCCTAACGAATTGACTAATTCATACTTATTTGCTTTCTCGATTGATAAAGATTGATGAATTTTATGAGTTTCTAAAGACGATAGTTGCAATCTGGAGAATATTTTCCACAAAAACGACGTATTTTCTTCCTGGGGAGCAAAGAATATTGTGCACATCCCGAGTTTACCTGTGATTTGATAACCGGAGTCATCACTGGAAAAATGACTTAACATCTACATATATTGCATAGAAATAAAGTAGTAGGAATTGTAAATAGTTCAAGACAGGAAACAAGAAAAAAAATAATTTTTGAAACAGCTGGGTTGCCTTTTTGACTGCTAAAGCGGTTTGAAGGGAATAAAAATTGAAATAAAATATTTGTCGTAAAAATGCAAAATTTGTCGTTTTCTTTGTTAAAAGTCATTTTATAACATATTTTCAATTCTTCTGTATCTTCCCAGGCGACCATGGAATTCGGCTTTTGAAGGAACAGATCTTACTCTATATAGTTATGCATAATCGACAGATACAAATTACTGATACGGCATAAAAAAGAACATTAAGAAATAAGGTCGTAAGCTTTTCTATTATCTGACGTATACATTCGCTAGGTTTTCTCCAGTCATTCCGGCTATGAAAAGTCTTTAATAGCATTTAAAATTGTTACAAAATAGACATCTCCTTTGTGAAATGGGCGCTATACAAATTCGCTTAAATTCGAATTTAAGTTGTGTCCTGATGTTCTTTGTTGCGCCATTTTTCCAAATTCTGGAGACTTCATAGACTGAGCATGATGACAGTTTTCAGTGACCAAACGCTGCAATACTTTCCATTCTGTAGAATACAGGTCTCATATTTTAATGATGTTCTCAGAATAGAAAAGAAAAACAAAGAAATTGCGTTAATTCATATGCTTCTTCACCAAAACAAAATTAGTTTATCTTGAATTAATCGGGGCTCCATGAAACTAAAGCGAAATAATATGCATTTTTTATGAAGTCACACTCATCTGTTATTGGCACTAAATCGCACAATTTGGTGATAGTTTCTGTTTTCCAAAATGTTCGACGAAAAAATAACAAGTACCAAATTTTTGTTTTTATTGATAGTTCATTCAAGTTATCCTATTTTTCCATAAATTGTTTTGCTTTTAATCATATTTTACTAAAATACCTCTAATACTACATCTATTACACATCTTCGTCAGATTTATATTGAAAACTTCCAGCTCCTGTAAAACATATTTTGAGAAATGCATCTGTTTTTACAGATGAGACAACAGGGCTATAACATACCACGAAGTGATGAGCAGCTAATAACGCAGCTAGAACGCATACTATTTGACTTTTTCCCTTTCTAAGAATTCTGAATCAAAGCCAGAACAGTTCCAAATTAGTAAATTATTTTCCTCAGCATCGTAGAACATTATATTAGAAATTTCGATGGAGGAAAAACTTCTCACTCTTCATCCCGCCGATTTCTTTAAGTGTTTACTCATTTCTCTCTATTTGTACTTTATCTCAAGTTCTCCTCCAGAGATTGCCTGCCTCCAGGGCACATCTGGCAGACGAACGCCAAACACACATTAGTAACCTTTAATCCCCTCCATTAGGAGGAGAAGGAAACATCTTGTTATTATTTCCTGACAACTGGCGTTTGTAAAAATAAGATTCGGCCACTTGGATAAAGTGCAGATCATTGCACAAGAATATTTCTTCAAAATTGCTTTTTAATGTAGCAAGGAATTCCTATCGTATTTTCCCGCTAAATAACATTTATGAAGTTAAATATAGGAATGCAAAGAGAAATAATGCTTCCATGCTTAAATTTATTTGCATTCAATTTAATACACAGGGAAACAACAGAAGAAAGTGAGTAGAACTGGTTAAAGACAAAGCGTATGAGATTCACCTGTTTAAGGATAGAGTTGCTTTGGCGGAGCATCTCTTAAATGGTTCTTAATCACGTTATAGATGGGTAGTTTGGTTTATGCATTACGGCAAAGCCTTGAGGGCTATCTGCATAAGGGGAAGGATGCCTCTGTGGAAGACTTTCTATGGGAAACAGGCCCGTATACACAATACACATGGGAGAAAATGTCCACGCAGCCAGCTCATTCGCGGAATTCGATCTTCGCTCCGAACTAGCAGTGTTCATCGACTTTAACGCTCAGCCGCTGGTGGACCTTATGGTGGTGGACCGCTGGTGGAGCGACCGGGGTAAAATATTAAAATAAAAAGTGTCGTTAAGTACGCTTACAAAACCGATGTCTGGAAGTTTGGAGTAAAATATGAGGTGGCATATATGAATGTTGATGAGTAAATACTGAAGCTGTTTATTTTTTAAAGACAGTATTTAGTACTTTTCTGTTACTGAGGTGTCCCGCACCCAATATACCCTAAAGTGTCAAACGTAGCAGTTTCTTTATATCGCGTCATGAACAGCGTGCATCGACGTCGTTTCGAATAAGCTGGAATAATGAATAATAAACCCGTGCTTTCACTTCATTGATCTTTGGTTCCTTAGGTGGGTAACTGCCGGACATGAATACCTGAAGCTAAACTAAAAATATAGAGTTACTATTCTTGATATGAGATGCTGGGGGCAAAATGTCGAGAAAAATAACATCGCGGCACTGGCCGCCACCATCTACGTTCCTGTTGCACTAAATTCATGTCGCGGCAATTCCCTCAAAAGACGCAAATATTTTCGACGGTGGGAAATGAAATCGAACGTTTTATGCTTTGTGTGTAATCTGAAATGAGTCTGGTAAAATTTGCTTTGTATTTTCGCATTTCTTTTTATTTTTTGCATTTACTCTTTATTTAATGAAATTATCACTCTTTTTTAATGAAGCTTTACGTATCGTTATGATTGCCGCCCTCTGATTAGATTTCAATCTAATCTTTATGTTTGACCTCAAGTAGCATCCCATTAATAGAAACGTTTGCTTTGTTTTACGTGATTACGGCAAATCCTCGAGGGCTATATGCCGAAGGGGAAGGATGCCTTCATGGAGAACTTTCTAAGAGAAACTGGCTTATATACGCGTTACAAAAGAGAAAAACAACGAAAAGCCCATGCAGCCAGCTCGTTAGCAGGATTCGAATCTCGAACCGAAATATCAGTGTTCAGCGAGTTTGCCGCTCGGCCGCTGGTGAGCGCTTTAATAGAAAAGTATCTAGGATATTTTTCGTCTTCTGTCTTTATAATTTTAGTAATCTAAGTTCAGCTTGTAACTTAGTTTGCGGTTTCCTTTTTCAAAAACAGGTTTTTTTAAATCGAGTTTTCATTTTCACATCGAGAAATCTTAAATATACCACCATCGATGCAAAATAAAATTATTTTGCTTCCTTTTTTTTTCTATACTGTGAGTTTTATTCAAAACTATTTAAACTCGAGAAAAAAATGTTGTATTACGTCCATTTCTACGAAGCTTCAATAGATCCAAAAGATAATTTTAAAAGTATTGCTTTAATTCACCAAGAGATCAAGTACTTTTTTCCTGAAACAATAATCAGAACTGCTCAATATGGCGAGCATGCACATTTATGACCTTGAAAAACTGGATATGGAAGAAAATTGAGAAAATCTGAAACATGCTTTAACAAACACAACAACTTAGCGAATAGCCACCAATCTAATATTACTAAAGAGATGATTACAGAATTATACAGCTTACATTACATTACAATATCCTTTTTTTGGAGTTGTTTCCTGCTTTCATATGTACATTTATATTATTAATTTATATTATTTATATTATTACCGTGAGAAGTTTCGTGTAGCTGTATCAGAGAGAAATGTAAAAGCGTATTTTGGTTTCAAAAACCAGTAAGCACAATATGTAAAAGAGTCAAGATATTTATCACTAAAGGCAACGAAAATGCTGGAGTTAGACCCGCTATTAACATAATCTTTAGCTCTAAAACGAGTGCCTCTCACCAATAATGCAAATTTGTAACCATTTCTAACAAAATCACGCATTTAAACTCTGTAACTCGGAGCACAGCTGCCATGCAACTGGAAACGACTCACTAATTGCTTGTTGAGCATTGCAATTATTGCCCATGCAAGCTATTTTTTTGTTAAACTCTACATAATTTTTAACTCTGGTAAAGGTAAAAGAGAAACAGAAGGGATTTAACATAAAAACAATTTTTTTAAATGAAATCTTTTGCATTCATTACACAATACAAATAAACATTGTTAAAGCATAATCAAAAAATAAAACGTACGGGCGTAATATACAATTCATTACATCTAGATATACTGACAAATTCAAATTTTTGGAGATATCAGTTATTCATGGAATTTTCTCTAAATGCTGTTTCAAGGAGAACAAAATCTATTATTGTTCATTGCCTTTTACCGAAAAAAGAGTTTAACCTCTTCTTATTTGAAAATTCCATTTTCCAGTTTAAATGCAGCCAGATATTAGATTGTCGCACAGAATACTGATTACTTATTTTGAACAGTCAGTCACCTAACAGTTTTTATCTTAGAATAATCTATATCCCAAATTGCGATTTTAAGTAGTTTGGTTTCAAATTGTATGAATTTATAGACGTTGGTCGTTTTCCATTTTAAGAATGTTTTAGTACATTCAAGAAGGTCTCTTTGAAAATGTTTCCATTTGGACTTCAGGTATTTTCCTTAACAGCTATGAAATGATCAAATTATATAAAAATGTCCGTCCCCAAATAATATTTTTGTTTTTGGGTACTGTACGAAACTACATTTTAATAACAACATTTCGCACGAAACATTTGGACATATTCGATATTTTATATATGTACTACATATGTAATATTTTACGCGCATACTTTTGTGAAATTGCCGGGATGATATGCACAAAAACTACAATATTTCTTCGATTCTAGGTCCACTAATTATAAAATGCAGCTTTTAATTTCAGTACAATCAACTGAAAAAGACTTTCATTCTAAGAAAATAAAATTAATGAACTAGAACACTAAAAATGCTCCTAGTGAATACTATTTTTATTAATCAATTTCACATTATCAACAATATTATTATTCTTATTTAAATTGGCAATTAGAGAGTATTAATTCCTTCGGAAACTGTCGATTTTAAGATACATCTTTCCCAGTGACGCTTACGTCGGTAGAATTACGTCTTAAGCTCAAAAAAATTATTTTATGCTAATAATATAAAATATAAATAATTAATAAATCTGGCAGTAATCAGTTTGTGATACGAATTTCTGAAATCCCCAATAATAATATAAAACATTAAGCTAGTGAGGAAACTAGAATTGAACAGCTCGTAGGTTAATACGTCATTTTTATTAGCTCCAAAGCAATTATTGCCTAATTTTAAATTCTGTATCATATTGATAAGAATTAACTCGTTGAATAACAGAGATGTCGGGCATAAATAATTATAAAACTTATAATTTCTAAAGGCATAGTAATGGGCGAAAAGCATTGTAGGTCTCATACGGTAGTTAAAATCAGATACAATCAAGTAAAAAAAAACCAAGTACAATCAAAATGAAATTTTAACACGAAAACGTTTTCACTCACGAATGCGTTTCAGTTACATATACACCATGTCTTAAAAAGGAAAGTAAATAACAATCTAAAATTTTAGTAAAAAATCTAAAATGTTAGTATTGACAAAGTAAATAAAAGAAATTACGATAACAACGTTGACCTGTAAATTGACTGGCTAGGAAAGATATCATCAAATACACAAGAAATATACAACTTATTTAAAATTAGAATGTTATATTTTGAATTAATTAATTAATGTGTACTATTTACTATTTTAGGTAAATCTGTCTTATCTTTTTACTGTAATTCGTTATGAAAAAAAAACAGGGGAAACCTTATAATTGCCGTAAGTGCCTGAATGAATTTCTCTATATTTCTAATTTCAAACAGGATTACCACAAAATTTAATTTTTACCCACGAGCGTCACCTAATCTTCTTCTCTTTCATTATACCCTTTCTCAAATACAAAAAAGTGCACCTCATACGCAAAAAAGTGTTAAAATAACAAACAAGATTAACGAGAGCTTCAATTTTTGGGAGAGCATATATCTGTCCATCTATACCAGTTCTACCGGCATCCAGACCGTGAAGTTTTTACTTCAGATATCTCCTCTCTTCGTTGCACTCGAATGCCTCTCAACTAATATAACTCATCACTCACTCCGCAGTTACGCTCATTAATCATGTGGAGAATCCGTCTCCGTCACGCTCAGAATCCTATCAGCTGTGTTTTCAAATGAGATCATTCGAAAGCTGAAATCGTTTACCGTTTTCTATCTGTTTACTGGCAAGCCCTGCGGGAAAGCATTACCGCAAATTCTCATTAATTTAGGCTTAGTTTAACAGGAGGAATCAGTTGGCAGATAGCAAATTTTGTTAGAAGTGGTGCTCATTTATGTTCTTAAATCTTCAGAATACAAAAAAATCCATTAGTATCTATGATAAAGGCTCACTTTGGTGTCCTATTTCTTTAATACAATACAATAACAAGCTTACAATTACATAAACGTAATACTTTGTAAACTTTTGTCGTTGTTCCTGCAGATGATGAGGGTAGTATTCAAATACGAATTTTAAATATAACTCATCATTTATCATAGTTCTTCAAAAGTGGTTTTATTTTCGGAAATACAAGTATAACCCTGAAAACTCTTATGTAAGAAATTTAAAGGGAACGAATTTCCCGACTTAGGTGCGACTTTGGCTATTCATATTCTACTAATTATACAAATATGCAGTTACGCTGATTGAAATTGTAGGTTACTTTTGATGGTCTCTCTGACTTCTAAACCCATTCACAGCTACTGAAGCGAGGTTACTTATTTGCTGAATTTTTGTCATTTGCAACATTCAAGGCTGGCCATATAAACTTTCATATCGCGTTCGTCGCTACTCCGTGGAGTAAATTTGGAATATGCATATTTACCAGCATTTGGCAGCTGTATCCAAGAAGTTGGAATCTTCAAAAACAATATATATGTGATAATATTTTTTCTGAAACATCATATTGCCTGTTTAATATAAAAAGAAAGAATACCATAAATAGTTATCTATCTGACCCCGCTCTAAGTTCTCGATAGACATACTTAACACTAAATATCTGTTACATTGATGTAAATCAAATTTAATTGATATTTCAAATTACAACTTACTTCCTGTGTAAATTATTTCCCCTGTGTGTAATTTCAAATTACTTCTTATGCTGCCGATGAATACTGTCTTACCACTTTAACTTCAGGTCTAGAACTCTAGAAAATATAGACAAGAGGTAGCAGTGAACTAAAGTACTATATAAATGAAGCAAACATTTCCACTGCGGCTTGGCTTGCAGGATTTTGGAAATTTAAATTATTAAATGCGTAATATCACAAGTGGGGGTTTTCCAACTAATCAAGATTTGTGATCACTAACCACACCAGTAACCTGTAATCGCATTCATCTCAGTCAAAAGAGGAGAAATGCACGAGAGAACATGCTTTCGCGGTACATTTTGTCAAAACACTCTAAATTACACATTTTGTCACTATTTAAATCTCATACAGTTCGCATTTTGGTGAGACTGACAGAAGAAATACAAATAACAGGAAAAAATTTACATAATTCGTCGAACTATTTTAAATGAATGTTGCAGATACACCGCCGGTTGATTATTATAAAACAGTGGACATTTGTAAAATCTAAAGAGCATGGTTTGTAATAATTCACGTCAAAAATATATTAAATTTTTCCTTTGAAAATTCAATACCCAAGTATACAGGCCATCAGATAAAATTTCTTGGTGAATAGCCTGCATGTTCAGGAAGGCTGGCAGAAATTATCGGCTTTTTTATTGGAACTAGTTGAATCATAAGGGATTTAATTCGCGTGATATCTTCCCTTTCCAGTAGCTCCTCAGTAGCAAGAGTCCGATGTCGCCGTGCATTGTCATCCATAAAAATTAAGTCTGGGCCAATGGCGTCTCGGAACATACGCACATTTGAAGAAGTACCTCCTCACAATAGCGATCCCCGGTTAAAGACCCTCCGTCGAAAACGTGGAGCTCAGTTCGCCTGTTCAGCATAATGCCTCCCCAGACGAGAACTGCAGGACCACCGTTACGGTGTCTTTACTTGATGTTACTGGGTTAAAACCGAGTCCCAACCTCTCTCCAAATCAAAACGCGTTGAGAATCGCTTCTGGTAATGAACCGACTGTCATCTGTAAAGAGGACACGACTCCAATGATCAGTTGTCCAGTTTTTGTGCTCTCTGCACCAATGTAAACGGTGGCCAAATTTCAACGGGAGGCAGCGTTTAGGACGGCGAGCGAATAGGTCCCCTTTGTGAAGGCGTCTGGCCACAGTAAACTGCGACACTTGTCGCCCCGTTGCTGTACAGAGTTGCTGAGCAATGGCGCTTGCTGACTGCTGTCGGCCTCTTTTCGCCTGCAGGACGATATATCGGTCATCCCCTGCAGATGTCGTCCTCGCGCGGCCACAACCAACCTTTCTTACAGCTGTACCTGTCATTTGGAACGCTTTCCAAGCGCGTGAAACGACACTTTTTTTGATTCCGAACTCTGCAGCTACACTGGTGACAGTACGCCCCTCCTCCTGCTTTTCGATCATTCTTCCACGTGTGAAGTCGTCCAGGTGATTTCTTCTAGCTATATTTCACGAACGGACTCACTGGCACTTCCAGCGAATATGTTGATTTGCGTCTCCGTCCTTCCTTTTATTCTATTGTTGAGCTGCGCCCGCCGACATCACGCATTTTGTGTACGCTCACGTCGCCTCTGACGTTTCGTTCCTGATATTTACATACGCATGACATTTCTACTGACTTACGTGTTCATTGTACTGATCTCCAGACCTCCTTTTCTGCAATTTCATGGCTATCTGCTAAATTTTTACATTGTTGCTTAAGTTTTGCACACCAGTGTAAATAAGTAGTCTACTTAATTTAATAAATACCAATGATACTTAGAGAATTAATTTGGCACAAATTTGCTTCCTGTTGCCTGTTGTTTACATCAAACTTAAAATCATGTTCACAATAAAACTACAAAAAGTTGTAAAATTTCAAATAATAATAAGCAGATTTTTCAGATTACAACAAGTAAATTTCTTTTATCTGAAAATATGGCGGCAATTCTCTTAAGTAGCTCTTTTCACGTAAATATTGTGCCATATGCGACTTAACTTTAATAAAATATATATTTCACAAGTTTTAAAATACATCTAGAAAGCTTTCATTCTCGGAAATCTAAAAATGTTGGTGTGTTTTGTTAGAATTTTAGAAAATGTTTCGCAGCACATCTTTAAAAGCATAAACCTAAACATTAAAATGCAAGCAATAATCTTAAAGATACGAAAATATGAAGTTTATTTCAACTGAATTATTGCCTTAAGGGAAGAAAAACACGACATCTGCAGATGAAGATATCTGTTTAGATTAAATATGAGAGATCGGAATGTTTACAATAAAGCAAAAGAATTTCAATACTTCATTTTAATACCTTGCGGCGACGTGAAATTCATAACGTGAGTGAATTTCTTAAAATAGCAAGCTGCTGTTAAATAAATATACGAAAGGGACGAAATCCGCTTTTTCTGATATTATATATATATATATATTAATATATCGATTTCTACAGGAAGCGTAATAAAGACTTTTTATGTTACATAAAAATAAATAGCTTAAATTAAATGACAGATTTATGCAGTATTTCAAAAGACAGATGGATATTTAATTCTAATAGGCAAAGATGCTTATATGTTTAGAAATATCATAAAATATATTCACTTATGACACCGAGTTTTAGGAAAATCAAGGTACATTTGATCAGACTACATTTTAATTATTGTTTAATCCATGTGTGATGAACATATTATTAGTAATCATAATGTTTATTTTATACTTACGCATTGTCTCAAACACCCTAGTACAAAATCAAAGAAGTTTCAGAATTACGCCAGACTCTGGCAACCATGCGCATGACAATTCAGCTTTGGTAGCTAACATCGCCATTTTTTTCTTTCCTTTTATTTCATTCCAATTTCATTGGTTCTGGTAGACAAACAGTCATATTTTTTGTGTCATTTTTGTTGCTCACCTTTAAAATATGTGCAAGAAGAACTTGCCTAGGTGAAGTAAACTGCAATATAATTGCTGGAGGGATTCAGTAATTTGTGGCAAAATCGCCAAAGGGGTAATTGTTTTATATCTCTTACGCAGACAGCCAAGAAATTTCCTGTAGATCAAAAGAAGTAAAAACTGCTGCAAATAGATTTTTTATTGCTTTAGAGAATAAATACTTAGCCAATATACAAAATATAGATTTAATAATAAGGAGTATGCAATTAAAAACTTTTACAATCAATAAGTCATCATTTATATTCTTCGGTAAAATACACCGAAGTATGCTATAGAGATTGCGTTAATACTTTAAATACCAGCCTTCATACGAAATGCTGCATGTTGAAGATAATTTATCAAAAGTTTCTTACAGGAGTAACATGTCTAATTTAGTTTACCCAAATACAGTATAAAAATTAAATGAGCTTAATACTGACCCCTATCGAAGACAAGGGTAATGTAAACAAAAACAAGCAGCTTGCTAACTATGAAGTGAGGAACAAATGTAGTTAAGAACACAAAATTACAAAGAAAGAGAGTCTGAGCATGCTTTAGAGCAGAAATAAACTTTAAATACTGACAGAAACCTTAAATACTGATTTAATATATATAGAACGTATTTTCCAGATTATATTATTTGAAAATGTTAGCAAACTGTTAATGATATTTTATAATGTATTTATATTTATTATATTATAGTATGGGTTATTTATCTTTCCTGAATTTTTAACTGCCCTCGGATTAGCTGTGATTTTCAGTCAACATGCCTTTGGATATCGACAAATCATGTGTGTAATCGTAATCATAATAATATAAAACTATTTAAATGTGTGGTTCGAGCATTCTGTCAAGCTTTCAGAAATTGCCTATTACTTATCCGAAATAACACTTTGCTTAGTAATGCACATTAGTAATTTACGATATTAAATTTTACGGGAGAATTCAGGAAAGTGCATTCGGATGATAGTCTTCAGATAAATCCTCAAATGCAAATATACATTTTCTTCCCTTCTTCACAAATGTCTTTTAGTTTGTAAAGACATTTAGAAATACATTCAGAAATTCGAGAGAACCTGCTTTCATTTTAACACATACATATTATGAAAGTTAATGACATTCTTTAAAGTGCGGTATAATTTGAAAAGCTAAAAATCGGAAGCATATTTTGAAACACAGTAAGGATTCAGTGTAAAGCAATTCTTCTTGGAGGTAAGGAAATTTTAGAAGATTCACTCAGTACATTTAGGTAAAAAATGCTACATAAAATTACTTTCATATTTGTTAATGGATATAATTTTATATTTACCTATATGATATGAAAAAGAAAATTTAAGAATATTCAAGAGCTGTAATTCAATTAAGATTAATTTTAGATTGCAAACGTCTCTGCCCCAAAAATTCCCTTGCAGTTAGCGTTTTGCAGTTTTGCTTTTTTTTTTCGTAGTCCACGAATGTTTTTAGGAATCGTGATTCTTTTTTGGCATTTCGAATGCAAACAAAACTGTGTTGATGTTTAAAAGCTCTCAAATTTTACTATCAACATTAATTATTTACTATCAAAATTAATCTTTCAATCTTTACTTCCGACTGCAAACATCTTCTTTTTAAAGTATGTAACTCTATTTCTTGCTCCAATTTCATTATACGTTTTTATTAACAAATGTATATTTACATCTTCAGAGAACCGAATTCAAACGAACATTTACCGAAAGATTCATGAATTCAAAAATGTTTTCACCGGCGCGTCCATGCATATTCTCAGGGGAAAGCCTTTTTGAACTCACAGCTCTGAAAACGTTTTTCTTTAACGCTAAAAGACATGAGAAAAGGCGTAATTTCTCTCATATTTTTAACTTGAATAATGCGCGATAGTTAAAAAATATATGTATTTATGAATTAATGTCTCTGAAGTTGGCCTTCCAAAATAGTTCCTTTAGAGATAATATCTCTTTATGACATTATCGCAATATAAATGTTTGATTCTTCAAATCTAAATATGTTATGTTATTGCTGTTACCTTGTTCATGTAATTTCGTGGAAGAATGACTTCCAGAGTTTCATGGAGGTTAGACTTCTACTTCCACCCCACTTTTGAGTGAGACCACCCCCCAGGGGAAACATGTTATATACTAAACGAATTAGAAACATATTTTATTTACTAACATCATTTACTATTTATTTATTATTACGTACGTATTTTATCTTTTATAAATAAATTGAGAAATTGTTTTTTGAGATGCAAATGGAAATTTACTTCCTTTTATCACCACAAACAAACAATTTACTTCCTTTTATAGGAAATTTACTTTCTTTTATGACTAAAAACAAACATTTTATAAAAGTACGACCACTAGGGACTATATGGGAGTGACTAATATAGTTTTCATTAAAATATTATGTATTCTCTTGTTTATTTAATGTATTTGAAAGGATTTTCAGCAATATTGTACGACGAGTTTTCTTGGTACCCCCAATTATTGAATTACTGAACAAATTGAATACTTTTTGCATATGTATTTTAATACACTCATTTCCATCAATTAAGAGTAATTCAGACTCACACGAAAATCGAACTCTAAAGTAAAAATTTCACCTGTAGAATTATCGCAGACACCTTCAAGAATAATATGCAATTTGCAAGAAGCCATCAGATGACGCCGATAGTACGTCACAATGACGAGAGTGTAAGATAAGTGCATATAAGGAATGGTAGCAAAGAATAAAATTATAATAAACCCATATCTCATGATTCGTTGAACGAACTTACCTGACTAGCTCCTAAGCGTCCGGTCTGCTTTCAAGAGATAAAGTCATCAAAACTTCTTTCCCGACAAATTCACCTCATCTAGAGGATATATTTAACTGCCGATTTCACAAAGGTCAGGCCCTAAACGGGAATCTCTAAGGTACTGGTAAGAACAGGGAAAAATATCTTCTGCTGTAAGCCAACATACAGACGAAAGTATCAAAGTAAAATTGTTTACAAGCATTCTGTAAGCCGCTGAGTACCACAGCCGATTAGTCATGACAAAGAGTACGCGTTGGATGATTTTTTACGTGCTAGAATTATCGGCTGCCTGAAATGTGGGCACACTCAAATGGAAGTGTTCGAGGAACTTGGAATAGCCCAAAGTATCATCTCTAGACTTTGGCAACCATTCCAAAATGATGGAAATGTCAGTAGACGTTACAGTACAGGCCGCTTCTGACAACGCCGAATGACGACCGATATTTCGCAGTAACTGCCAAAACAAGCAGACGGAGCACGGCATCAGACCTGTCTAGTCAGATAAATTCAGCCACGGTACGACAGTTTCAAGGCAAACCGTGTACAAATGTTTGGGACAGATTACTGCTCACAGGCCTGTCAGATGGGTTCCGCTCACAGCAACTCACTGTCGTCAGCGGTTAGCCTAGAGTAGAAAACGTACAATGTGGGCATCGTCACAGTCGGCTCGTGTGATGCTTTCCGATGAGTCCAGGTTTAGCTCGCAGTCTGATTCACATCGAACTTTCATATGGATAACTTCAGGTACCCGAGCACCAAGATAATATCATCTAACGAGGTGGTGCAAGATTGCTAGTTTGGGCTGCAATTATACTGTGCTCCAGAAAGGTCTGCACGTTCATATCGGAATATCATTCTGGAACAACGTGTAAGTAAGAACTGCCATGGGCGGAGAATTTGTGTTTATAGATGATAACGTCCATCTTTACCGTGCAAACACTGCAAAGGAATGCTTTCAGTCGGAGGATATCACCCGTATGTAATAATCAGCATTCTCATCTGACTTGAATCGGATGGATCATGCTTGGGACATGCTTGGCCGACGAATTGCAGCCCATTAAGCAGGGAACTTCGTAGAGCATTGCTTGCTGACTGGAGTAATCTTCCTCAAGATCAGCTTCATAATTTTTTACTCAGCATACCTAGGCTTTGTAAGGACTGTATTTCATTGTCTGGGAGACATACCATGTGCTAACCATCATACCAGCCATGTAATCTTAAGTTTTTTGTAGGGCAGCTATTTTTGGTAATTGCTCCCAGGAACAAAACTCGTAGTTTTTATGAGTGGTCTCACATATACACTATCTTTTTTGCTCTTTATCTTTTGTTTAATAAATGGACTTTATGAATATGTCACGTTTGGTTTGTTTCTGAACCTTTATTTGCCAGAACTATCATTATCCTTAATTTATGGACATGAGAGTAATTTTCTTAATGTGTGATGCTAAGAGCCAATTTCTCTTAAAATGTTGCCTTGACAGCATGTGTTCTGAAGTTAATATTAAACATGTATTTTTTCATACAATTAACCTACCTTATCATGCATGTCCTTAGGTTTAGCAACGTTAATAGAAAGAAAATGAAAATAATATAAATTTCTCCCTGAAGTGATGTAATAAATCACAGTTTAGTTATAGAGTCTTAAATCATTTCATTTTTATTGTTTGAAAGAATTTTCTTCTAGCAATGACTTTTTATGATGAACAGTTTATTAAAAACAGCTGTATGCTCCATTGAATTAAAACTATTCCAACACTAATTCCTTAGTTTTCACTTATTAAATAATTGTGTAACGTATTCTTAGGAACTTAATTATTTTACTCTTGATATTCTGATACTCCGTCTGGATATCGTCTCTATGCGAAACTGAGTATACAGACATGTTTCAAAGTATATTCAACTATTATGAAAAAAATTACTAGAAATGCAATGATTTTTTGTGGTAAAAATTTTGAGTTTTAAACGTAAGCGTTCGTGGTGGACTTTCTAAGTCAAATTGGCTTTCATGTATGTTACACACCGTGGAAAAACCACGAAACGTTCACGCACCACGCTTGTGCAGCTAGCCCGTTTGCCGGGACTCAAACTCGGGTCGAACTGCAGTGTTCAACGACTTAATTGCTCGGTAGCAACTAGTTGTGTCATCTGTTAATTGAAGTTGGAAGCGTTATACCTTTTCACTTTTTCTTTTTCAGCTTTCCATTTTAAAAAGCATCTCGAGCAAAAATGGTATCCTATCTTACAATTAATTAACAGTTCCAAGTTTATGTTATCGTAACAGTCGCGATAAATATAGAAACATTTAAAACAAGTAAAATTGACATGAGATAAAGTTTATGGAACGCGAAGCGTAGATATTGATAAAAAACGCAAAGAATTGGGGTGCATATTTAGTGAGAACGTGCAATCCGGGGTTTGATATACTGCCTTAAATTAAAGACCTGAAGATTAACGCAATATGTAAGCATCAATGATACATAAACAATAATACAGTAACGCAGCATCAATAATACATATATAATCAACAATACATATATTGGATTCAAATACAAACTTATTTTTGCATTTGAATCCAATTTTCACCACGACTTACTGCTCGTTCAGTTCAGTGGATAACTCTTTTTTTGAATTCAATTCATTATTTGTAAAAAATTTCTTTACAGAAATTTAACGGCTTATGAAGAGAGATTTTCATTGTAATTACTCCTAACGTGGTTAAATCATAAAGAATTATGTTTCAAATCAGGTCTCTATAGAGATATCGCTAGATGAGAATTTCGTATTATTCTTAGATTCACCAATCGTATATACTATCTACTTGCAAATTTAGAAATATGACATATTAAGTTCCCATAAAAGACAGAGGAACGGAAAAAAGGTAGAGAACACAGTTGCCTACAGGAGGGGTGAGCGGCACGTTCACGTTCATTCATGATACTAAAGAACCTTTTTTCGAACACAGAAGACTAATCATTTATTACTTAGCCACAGGCAAAATGTACCGTGCACAGATGTCCGTAACTCATTGACTCGACGCGGCATAGCTAATGCATATCGTTTGCTTGAATCAGCACTATGTTGCAGACATTATTTAGCCAATCAACCGTCTGAACTGTTATTGTCTACCACACGAGTACCAATCGAAACAATAAACATGGATAGCATCACGATAAAAACTAGAAGGAATGAAAGAGAGAGGAAAAAAAATCAAAGAATATATAATCAAACGTCATCTTCGATATTCGAAAAAGCATCACAATAAGGAAGGATAGTTTAGTTTAGAATATATGAATAATGATAAAGCACATGAAGGTCATTTATCTAGGAGAAGGAATACCTTCTTGGAGAACTTTATAATGGATTAGATTGACATCGCACACGGCAAAAGCCACGAAAGTCAACCATGTAGCTTTCTCGTTCGATTGGGATCGCACTCAGGTTGAACTTCCAACATTTAGTGGTCTTAATCACTCACTCACTGATGGAGTACAAAGAAGAAGGAAACGACGACGAAGAAATACATCTCAGAGAGAAAGTCAAAAGTGGCTTACTCACTCAAGGTTGCAAGCGCATATTCACGATACATGAAATCCCTGAAGAGAACAAATTTGAGAGAGAATATAGGATTCAAATATGGCAAGGCGCTTAAGCGGTATCTTCCTAGAGGGAAGGATGCTTTCGTGGAGGACTTTCTAAGGG
The DNA here is from genome assembly GCA_000611955.2 of Stegodyphus mimosarum. NCBI lineage: Eukaryota > Metazoa > Arthropoda > Arachnida > Araneae > Eresidae > Stegodyphus > Stegodyphus mimosarum. The sequence goes on along the minus strand of KK114156.1, from coordinate 9,536 downwards.
ACCTGGCTCGTATTCACGCTATATTTGCGGTTAACCACGAAACCAATTATGCACCGTTCTGCCACCTTACGTTCGTCTGGCTTCAAACCTGGGTCGAACTCCTAGTATTCTCAGTATTCATAAAATTCAATATAAAGCATATAATTTTCCTTCTTGATATTATTATATAATCTAAAAATTCTTGATATTTAATAGTAAGTAATCTTTGGAGTAAAATTCTAAAACATTTAGAATTTGCAGTGAAAGAAACTCTAAAAATAAATATTTTCAGATTCAATTACAGTTAGGATTCTCCCCTTATTATCTGCCATTAGCATTACCATCTAATTAGAGCAAAGGTATCTGAAAACCATATTTGGCATATTCTAATATTGGAATACTTTCATCAAGTTCCTACATGCTTTTTTCAATATTGAATTCTTTTATATTTATGAAATTGATTCGTAGATTATCACTAACACTTTTGAGATTATTTTCAATTAACTTTGAATTTTGTAATTTCCAAGTTCAAAAATTTTAAATAAGTCAGAAACACCAAAAAAAGTAATAATACGTAGTTTTTCTCTCTAAAAGGATTGTTTTAACAATTCCCTTCAAGAGACAACTGAATTTAAAAAAATATTACGTAATGTTTACAAGATAATTTATTTTAACATCCTTTTTAAAAACGTTCCTGCTTATGAATACTGGCATGTAACTCTCAGTAACATTATTTAATAAGTACATTACGTTTATTTGTATTTAATATTAACATTATTTTACTTGAATATAATATTTTAAAAATGAATATCACAATAATAATAGCAGGTCATTAAAGTAAATATTTTGCAGGGGTTCGCAATCCAAATAACTAAATAATTTGATGGATAACTGAAAACGCTTCGAACATGAAAATTCCTAACTTCATATCCAATAAATAATGTATCTGTTTTTACTGCGAACTTTAATTAAGAAAATCAGATGTACACTGCGTTGTGTCCCGACTAATTAAGTTGGGAGCTGCGTTTGCTCCATTCTTTATCCTACCTATGTACGTTCCTCTTTTAATTTCAGTGAAATATTTTGGCTAGGCCGGATGGCGTGGAAGTTATTAATGGCGATCATTACGCTATCTCGGTGCGAAATATTTATTGAAGTATCATGTATGTTAGTTAGTTTAACGATTGTAGTCACGTTTGTGGGTTTTCCACCTCAGAATTAGGATAATGCAATTTAACTAAATTTTTAATTTCTGAAGATTTTTTTTGGAGTAGAAATCAGGCATTATTAAAAATTCACATTTAATTAATTAAAGCTTGTAAAATACGGGATAAATATTTCATAATAATATGGCATAAAGTTTTCTTTACGTGCGGAATATGGCTATAATCTTGAATTATATGTTTTATCATATTGTAAGCTAGACTACATATGGATTATTTTTTTAGTGTAAATTTGAATAGTACTGAAAATCTTTTATTATCTTAAAACCAATAAGAAGGTTTATATAAACTAAATTTTTAGAAAATTCACTTATGTTGGGAAATTTACATTCTCTCTTGCGTCTGCTAAATACTGAAGATGAGTAAAGTTCAATAATATTCTAATAATCGTGTGATAGAAGCCAAGAAAGTGTCTGTGTGTGTGAAAGAGAGAAGAATGCCTGTTCTATCAATATCCTAGTTATCAAAGGGGTCAGTACCGATGATTCTGTTTAACGTGATGCGGCGATCTGATGAATAAAAAGGAGCTGTCGAATATTGTAATGGAAACAGGAATCTAAACAATAGTCCCAGACAGCATTTACATGAAGTATCACAACCAAGTACCTGATGACATACTACGCAAAATCTCTCAACGTCACCCAAATTAAAATTCAGCAATTTGAATTCAATTTTAAGAAGAATAAAATGGTGAAAAAATGGATCATTTTAAATATCTTTTTGAAAACATACGCTTGTCTAATGACTCCATCTGTTCCATTGGGAAGTTAATTTTATTTCTGAGTCTAAAACGTATTAAAAAGTGCTTATTGAAGGCGTTGATTTTCCGTTAGAATTGCGCGCTGGGCAGATTTCAATGAAGAATAGTTTCACATGCATTTCATAAAGCATGATAAACCTTTGTACTGAATCTATATGAGTACGTAAATTCTGAAAATAAGCATCTTTCGGAAGTATGAAATCAGCTGAAAAAGAATTTCAGTTTGAAATGCTCATCCATTTCTTTTTTTATAGTATATTGATATAATCAGAAATATGGCAAAATATTTTTTTTAGTATTACCGTTTGAAAAAATTTTAAAGTGAACACACATAAAGTATTTCAGTTTAGAAATAAATATGAAGTTACATCATAAACATTATATTTCGTTTCGGATGCAGATGACAACGTACATGACAAGTAAAATACAAATTTTGCAGTTTACGTATATAGGATATTAGAAACTTACTATATTTACAATAATTCTGGTATAAAATAAAATTCTTTGATAAAGTGACTTTTAATACCTCACGTTGTATTCACGAACGTCCTTATGAATTATCCGAATTAAACCAGCACGTCAATTTATTACCGATTGGTAACAGCATCTATTTATTGAGGACATGATTTTACCTCGAAGTGGAGAAATGAAGACTTTGAAGAGGCTTTTATTCGCGGTATTAAATAGTTTAGAAAACGGTACGGGGTGACCCAAGAGTCGCGCACATCCAGATTTAAAAAGTTGTGGAAATTCCAAAATGGATATTGATAACAAATTGTTTCAATGGACGCCCCCTGTACTGTTGCAAGTAATATATCGTTTGAAATTTCAATTGTAATTTATGCTGATAGCAGATATAAGAACCGTTTGTTTGGTACAAAAGGGAGATAATTTCTTTCCCAAGCAGAATCAACTTTTGTGACTGAGCATTACTTCACGACTCACTCTTGCGAAACTTTCTTGAAGTATTTAAAAAGACCTTCTCAAATATTCGTAATCTAACAGGGTAATGTTTTTTTGCTTATCAATCTGCTTTCGAGAACCTGGGAACTTCCATTGTGATAAATGAAATGGCTGTACATCTTCTATAAATTCAGGCAAAATCAGCGATGTTAGGAATAAAATGTTGCAGTCAAAAGCAAAGAAAGATGATATTGCAGTCACACTTATGGAAGAAGGATGATAGGAAAAAAAGATGATATTGCAGTCACACTTATGGAAGAAGAAGTGATGCTCAAACATAAAAATTCGTTTTATGTGGTAAAAACTCATCTTCATCTTGCAACAACCGAATGGTTTTTAAAGATATCAGCATTAACTGCAACTAAGATTTCAAATTGGAGTATAGAAATGTTATTTATTGAAATAATATGACATTATTATCAAATGTGGAACTTTCCAAACTTTTTTAAATTGAAGATGAAAATTGAACCAATGTTCGACTATTTTCCAAAGCGAATAATATTTATTTTAATCTTAAGATATTAATCAAAAAACTTCTTAAATAAAATTCCCTGATACAGTTTTTATTTGCTTGTAAATCGATACGCATCAAATTTAAGATTCTGACTGTAATTTCAAATACAGTTGCACTTGAAATTATTGTGCGTTCAAGCAATCGTTTGGAATGACATTCAATTCAATTTATTTTCTCGCTTCTCTAAAAGCAAAGAAAAGAACACATCTGGGTATCGTCGGATATTTTCTCAAATAAGTGCGAAACACAGCTCATTCCCTTTCTACCTTCTTCTTTAGTTCCACTTTCAAACTAGATTCTGTTCAGTTCTCATTTCGGTGAACGGATTTAATTGCTCCGCTGAGGAGAAAAAAGTTCCTTCAGCCTCCATAATCCTCAGTGGTGCCTCAACAAATAAATACGGCACGAAAAGATAAGATAAATGCACGCATATGCATTCTTCAGTTGCCGAAAGGCAAATATTAAATGCTAGTCGTGTGGGGCTCATTTTCAAAATAATTAGTCTTTTGTAAATGTAGCCATTAATGAAAAGCAGGCTTTGAGAAGAGTCCAGTTTATTAATAAAATTAAAGAGACTTGTTAATTGCCCGCTGCAAGTTTCAAGGTCAGAATAGTGAAGGAAATCCAGTGTTTAGTGAAGATGATGATAATATTTTTGCATAACCCAAAGGAACTTTTATTAAAAGTTTGAAATGTAACATCGGCAAAAGATCTGAAATGAATTGTGCTTTTAAAAAGATACTGTTTAATGAAGTTTTGCCATGTGGAAGGGGAACATCTTCTAGGAGGTTTTCAATTAGCTATGATTTTTAGTCATTTGATATATAATAGTATGCTTACAGTATTTTAATAATTTTTAATATCATACGAAATAATTAAAATAATAACTTAATTCAACAGGCTTGTTTAATAGAAAATATATTATTAACAGAAGAAGCAGTCAGTTGATTTATTAAATAACTACACGCAGGAAACACACCCATCCTGCATGTTTATTTTTGCATATTAAAATAATCTTTCTTAACTATAACAATCATATACAAAAAAAGGTTATAAAATGTGAAAGCTTTCAGATTTTATATTACATCCAAAAGACGGGCGTTGTTTTAAAGTTTTGTGTGTTACCTTTATTTATTCAGTATCACGTTCTTCGCACTTGAAAGATGAATATGAAATGTTCTTAAATCACATACTGTGATGTGATTTCTTCAGTTCGACGCTTTTCATAGACGTCAATAGAAATCCAAATTAAAATAGTTTAAATATTCAGCAAGAATTGACTTAAGAGAATGAACACTGGCAACTCAGCCAGCAGCACCTTATTTATCGTAGTTCGTTTCAATGAGAAGCATAACTGGTTTCCTTTGAGTATTTAATTTTTCCAGTACTCGCATTTCGAAGTAGTACTTAAAGTTTAATTTCTAATCTGCTGTTTGATTTTCAGCTATTCAAAATTTTTGCATGCTCACACAAAAAAATGTAATTTAAATTTTGTTAATACTTATAAATTTTTGTTGTTTTTACTGTTGTTATATTCACTTAACGCTCTTAGAATCCAAGCTAAAGGTGGGACGATTATTTATTCATCTGATGTGGAAAAGGATTAAACAGATCAAATAAAAATGATTTTAGCGTTACAATGTTAAGTTCATCATCACCAGCCATTACAAATATTAGAAAGAAATACTAGGAATACTTAACTTTGCTCAGAAATGTCGAAGATATGAGAAGAGTTTAGAGTGCTTTAGAAGTTTAATTATTTTATTATTATTAGTGTTGTTATTGCTGCATCCTAAATTCTGATATAATTATACCATTTCTATACCACTTTCAAAGTTTATTACAAATTACGTATTACTTCTATGTGCTACACTGAGAAAAACAACACGTTTGCGCTTAAAATCAGCTACTTTCGTAATTGACAATCACTTGATGTTGCTGACAGCGCAGTATCTATCCACAAGGAACCGTTAACAGAGCTAATAATTATACGAAAATGAAATATGTTTTAATGCTTGGTATCCAGTCTCGCAAATGCCAATTGACGATCTTAATCGAAAATAAACTTTGCATATGTTGTAAGTTTATTTACGACAGATGGTAGGATTTTATTTAGGACGCAGACTATCGTATATCTCGAAACTCAGTTTTATTCTCAAGAAATGCCTGAAAAACTCACGAATCATGACCACAGAAACTCTCGTGAATTTTTTAGCAATAACGAATAACGCTGATTCCTTTTCACGCTTAAAAAAAACTAATATAAAATGTGATCAGTAGAACAGTGTTTTATAGGATTTAGTTTAAATTATTAACCAGTATTTTATGTTAATGTGTTTTTCTGCCTTCTCGTTTCCCATTTTACTGCCAGAATGAAAATTTCTAGCTCTGAGTATTCAAACGAGGTAGAAAGGGGATAGTATTTAAAGGAAGGTTTTAGAGGGTAGAATTAGAGAGTGTTCCTCTTGCTGAAGGACACATTGCTATTTTGATTCTCTTGAGAACAGTATTTTGCAGCGTTACTTTATTCTCGCCGTTAGACTTGTCACGCAGACCTTAGGTCAGGGCCAACTTGCGCGTTTCTTTATCTGTGTTAGTCCTAGGGCTAACTTACATTTACTTAAGTCGGTTAAGTCAATTTCATTACCTTTGATTTAAGTCATAAATGCTGGCTATTTTTGTAAACAGGAGTGGTGCTTTCTATTAAGTTGAGTTAAATAAAAGGGTCTTTTTACACCCTTCTCAGTCTCTGTGGTATTTTACAAGACATAGTGAAAATTCACTTAAGTTCTTAGAGGTTTCGTACATTTGATGTTACCAAAGAAAACCAGACTTTATATTTTAAATAATAGCATTATTTAGGCAGCAAAATATGAAACGCGCATTGTATCTACAAAGTTTCAGGATAGAGTCGGAAGCTGAAGCTATAAGCGGAAGCTAAAATCCAAAGCAGAAGAAGAAAACATTCTGACTTGTTAGTTTATACCATACAATCTTTATCTTGGAACTTTCATTGCAACTACTCAGTTGCTAGGTAGATCTCATCTTTTGGAATACTGTTTAATTTTCTGATTACGATTTTTTGAGGTTCTTCAAAGCTATAAATATAATGACCTTTGCAGTTATTGAAGTGAACGCAAGTAAGCAACAAATGCTTAATCTCGTAAATAAGGGGATTAGTTGAGAAATTTTTATTGCTGGAAACTTTTAGAAGAAAATGGAACTATGTAACCATGCATTGTCGTGCATTAAAAAAACACAAACTATTTTTTTCTTTTTACTGTTGATTGTCATGACAATTTTTTTAGTCGTGTCGTTATTGGTATTAAACCCATCGGTTATCATTCGAAGAGAGGGGTGACGATCTTCAAAAGTTCTTCAACATTTTTTATGTTTTTAACCGTTCGAGAATGCAAGGGCAACCATTCAAACATTCATCATCATCTTCGGGTCTAAATTAAAAACTTCTGTACCGACAAAAATAATTGGATTCTGTGAATGCTTGATTCCTGCATAATTTATGTAATGTTTGAAATGTTCTCCATTTCTGCTTTACTTCTACTCTTGCTCAGCTTTTCATGACTGCATATATTCTCTGGATCAAACCAAACGATTAGTTATTAAAATTACCTGTCTGTTAGCAGACGACATTTTAGAAGAACCAAATTGAGATGTGACACTAATAAATGTTGTCAATTATCATTTTACCAGTTTGTTGGAATTTGTTGAAACACTCTTCAAACTTCGTAAACTTAGTGTGTAAATATTTTAAATTAATTTACAATGTGTATCTGCAAGAATGAATCTGGACAATTAAGAAAGAAAAAAATTAAATGTGGTTAGTTAGACGACAAAACGAACAGATGCAGTTTTATGAGTGATGAATGTGATTTAAAAAATTGTAAAAATGATAATACACTTTGATTTCATTTTAACGATTAACTTTCGCTAACGCTATCATAATTTTATATGCAGAAATCGAATAACGAAGCATAATGGCAAGTTGCGGTGGTGAGCTAGAATCTATTTAATTTTAAAACTTTAATTTGTCTGTTAGATTTTTTAATTGGGAATTTGAGTTTGATTACGCATCGCTGTTAAATTGATAACACTAAAAAATTCGTAAAGACTGAGTTATTGTTAAGTAAGAAGTATGTTATGATGTTAGTTACGACAACATTATAATATTCTAACAATTTTTTTATCTTGCTAATTATTTTAGTTGTTCAACATAATAAGCTCTCTCTTTAGCATCAAAGAAATTTAATTCTTTCAATGCAAACTAATTAATAATGCCTTATGTTTGATAATCGTAAATAGAGAACAAATCTACAGGATAAACATCTGCACTTCACGAAACTCATTCAGGTTTTCTCTCCTTATTCAAAGATCATTTTAATGATAACAATTTTTTGTTATAAAAGTGAAAACATTTTTTTTCTGAATTGAAAGCTCAAATGAACTGGGACTGTTTCCGTGGTTTAGAACGTAATCTCGAATATCGAATCCAATTGGATTAAAAATAGCATAAATACCTAGAATGAAGATTTAAAAAAGCATGTAATAGCGTTTACGGCTTTAAAATATGTATTTAAAACCCTCGTCTAACAAGTGAATAGATTTTTCACAGATTCTGTATAAATTCTATGATACTTAACTTTCTGAATAAATTTCTCCGTCTTTTCGAATCTATTTGATTAAATATAATTGCCGATATGTCGATGTTTTTAATAAAATTATATGCACGTTTGATTTTCTGATAAAGGCATTTGTAGCATTTTAATATATGTTAAATAATGTAAAAAGAATCGCGTAAAAGCCCAAACTATGTGGTAAAATTCTATAACCGCTATTTCGAGATCCGTATATTTATCAAAAAATGCTATTTGAGAGTAATCCTTGCATTGTTTGGGCAAAGATCATATGTTCGTTTTCTCAAATCATCTCTGTATGACGTCAGTGATAAGAAAGGCATGATGTCAGCATCGAATTATGTGACGCGTTAAGAAAATATTATCTTTCGTCTCGAGGTTGTCTCTAACCGATCTTTAACGAGAACGTTGTTTTAAAAATTCGATACAGAATTTATTGTCTCAAACAACAAAACGCAAACAACAAAACAGAGTAACCAAGTGCGTTGAAAATATACTGTTAACCTTCCTTTGTATTAATAAACGAATGTTGGGAACTTCAGTGTATCCTGAGGGATAACGATGAAAAACATGATAAAAGAATAAAATCCAAAAAAAAAAATTACGCATAACGGAACGATAAAGAAGAAGGGAAAAAAGTTATCTCTGCTTCTAACGATCGAATGAATTTGAATATTTTCTTATTTATATTAGTGATAGGAAATAATGAAATTAAACTCACTCACTACCTTCGCCTCAGGGCAGGTGACAAAAATGAGATATATTTTTGTAAGCGGGAAATATAAATCAATTATGCAGCGAATTTATGATTTATCATGGAAACTGCATTTATTACCAATTACGTTTTTTCCGATGTGTACACTAACCCTTACTGGATTGAGATGTAGATGAATAAAACATGCAAATAATGATTCTCTTTTTTATGCACATTATTTAACTGAAAGTGTATAAAATGTTTAATTCTGCTAAAGTGATGGTTAATAGATGTCCTATGTATTTGTTTTACACTGACTACCAATAAGTATTTGGACACCTGTGATAGAAAAGAAAAACTAACTTTATTCAAAATTAATAGTTCGTAGAGTCTCCACGAGAGATAATTACAGCGTGGCCCCTCCGGGGCATACTTTTCACAAGTCTTTGTATGACAGCTAGTGGTATTTTCTTCCACTCGGCTTGAAGAAGACATAGAAGTTCCTTCACCGATTTTGCACGGGTAGTGCACCCCTGAATTCGGCAATGCAACTCGTCCCAGAGGTTCTCGATAGGGTTCAGGTCTGGACTCTGGGTAGGTCAGGCCATTCGATGAACTCCATCGGCACCATACCAAGTTTTGGTTAACGTCGAAACATGACAACTGGCATTGTCGTCCTGAAACAGGGGTCCAACCCGTAAAACTGCCACAACGTAGGAAGCACATTGTCATCCAAAATAGTGAAGTAGGC
>KK114155.1:87818-106501 GCA_000611955.2 Stegodyphus mimosarum | reverse complement strand
AACAGTCTGAAAGCAATGGGAGTGTTGGATGAGTAAAAGAATACACAATTATACCAAAACTGGCAAAATGCATACAGCATCTTAAGTTGCAAAACTGGTAGAAAGAGCATGAAATTTGGGAATAATACCAAGATTCAAAGAAGCTGAAATTATATCTCCAGATAAAGAGGACCAACCAAGAGGATGAATGTGACAATTTAGCGGATATGGACTATTTATATCCTAATTTAGATCAGGATTTGCTAATTTTTTTAATCCAGATAGTGAATCAGATTTTGATGGCATCATATGATATACAGTTTGCTGTAATTCTTTTTGTTAACAAAAGTAAAATATAATTCGTTTTTGAGTTATGGTTTCATTTCATGCATTTTTCTTAATTGGTATGCCATATATCATGACACACATCAAGATTCTGCAGCTATGATGATAAGATAAAAAATGTCTCAGAGGTGATGTCATGTGCAATTTAACTTAGTGAGACATTTACGCTGATGGGATGTTTAAGTTTTTTGTGTCATTTTGCTCAAGTATGACATTTATGCTGATGTGGGCTTTTTTCTGGAAATTACAGTACACTTTTGATATTGTGAAAGTAAGGAGAGAGCAATGCAGCAGAAGTTTAGAAATCAAAATCTGATGTATTCAGGATGAAATTCTAATTCATAATGGATTATTTTCAATTTCAATACCTTTTGATCGGATAATTAATAAAGCTCTAAAATTATTATTGACTAAAGGCTTATGTAAGTTACTTTTGCTAGAGTGTTAAGTCATATGAATTAATCTAGAAATAACACAATCCAGAGAAAGTTATTGTGAGCAATTACTATTCTTATATTAGAGAGGGAAAATACACAAATAAAAATGAGAAATTAACAGGTTATAGCTAATTTAAGATATAATTTTGATTTACATATTTCTTGTCTTACACACATACACACACACATATATATGAATATATATATATATATATATATGAATATATATAATAACACACACACTTTTTTTTCACGTTGTGCGCACTAAAGTCCTTACCTAGCCTTTATTTTTGCAATCATTAATTGTAAATGTATACTTCCCCTTCAAAAAATGTTTTAAATAATATAAATGTTCACATTTTAGCCTATTTAAGTTTAAAAAAATCAATTTTATAAAAATTATAAGTTTCCCAGTTTCAATATCTATACTCAGAAAAATACTTGTGATAAAAAAAGAAATACAAAGTGTATACAATAAAAATGGACTGAGTTATTTAATTTCATTTTTATTTAAGTTTTATATAACTTTTTTTGAAAACTAAAGGGTTGTGTATAAATTACAGAGAGCAATATTTAAATCTGCATCTAATTTAAAAATAAAACAGCAGCTTATGAAAATTCTCTGACGTTAATAGATGAAGTGGCAAGCACTGATTTACAGACTGTTGTGAAAATTTTAGTTCAATACAAAATTTTTAGAGATCTTAATTTTTATTAGAAAATGCAAATGGCAACAGTCCATTGCAAAACAGTTCTCTAAATGAAAGACACAATCTGCATATTCTTTTGATTAGGACAAAAAATTAAAGATGGAATAGTTTATTTTAATAATCAATAATCAAAACATCGTATTTAAAAAAAATTATTGAAAAAAACACTTACAAACTTAAATGTAAAACTTAAACTTAACGTAACTCAAAAACTTAAAGTAAAATCAAATATTAAAACACCAGCAATTACATCAACTCTACATAAAATAAAATATAATAAACTATACATTAAAACGAGTGCAACAGCTAAACATGTCTCAGTTAAACATGCTCTTCAGTCATATCAGAAAGGTTATATTAACACTCAGTTTATTAACAGCTAGAGTATTTTATTACAGCTTCTAAGGCCTCACACAGCTATTACTGCACATTTATATACAAAAGAATTATAAAACGTTAATCAAAAGTAAGAGCTAAACAAGCACTGCCAATCAATAGAAAAGATTTTTCTTGAAGTATCATCAAACTACAAGTTGCAAACATAGCCTCAAAACATGCAAATACAATACAAATTTTGTAAAGAACTTTTATTTCATCCCCTGCATACTTCCACCATGATCATTTCTTTAGCTCAAGGGATGACACCGTAAAAATTACATCCTTCTCTTTTTTGATGTATATGAAAAATGTATGAATTCTTAGGAGGTTAGGTTAGGTTATTCAGTTATGGCAAAGCACACGAGGGCTATCTGCCTAAAGGGAGGGATGCCTTCGTGAAGGACTTTCTAAGGGAAACTGGCTCGTAGACACGTTACACATGGGGAAAACCACGAAAACGCCCATGCATGAATTCTTATGAAATTTGACTTTTATTCCCATTTGATATATTTACTTATCACAATGTGGGAACAATGAATAATGAATCATCAAGAAACTGTCTCAAAGTTGGTGATTAAAAAATAGCAGAAACATAACCAGTATAACAGATCTAATCTTTGTTTCTAAATCATTGCCCTCTTTCAAAAATTTTTGGACTTTATATGAATTTCTTGAAATTCGCTTTTAAACATATGAAGGTATTAAGCAATGCATAAGAAATATGCCTGTGCGTGCAACACGATAACTTTCCTGCATTTTCTCAATCTTGCATTGCTTATACACATACATAAATTATAAAATATTATACTATAATTATTTCAAATTACAGATGACACATTACTATTGTGTGTTATTTTTAACATAATTTGCTACAGTATTTTTGAAGAAAGAGATTCCGCAAATAGATTTGCATTAAATATACTATATATTAGGCAACAGATAAAGAAAGGAATTTCAAACTACACTTAGCTTTTAATTCTGCCCTAATATAAAATTAATTAATTGTAATTTTTTCAAAGCATATTTACATAACTAAAATATTTATAATTTGGATACTTGGATAATTTAGAAGATACACAGTTAATAAAGTTTTGTTATTTATAGTTCATAAAACATATTTTTATGTGAGTGACAAATTTATCTGTTATATAAACAAAGATCATATAGCATATAAGTTTCTGATATTAACATGTGCAGCCCCCCTCCAAAATCGAACAATTTTCAGAATCAAATCTAATGCAGCACCTCCCGCTTATTAAACTCAATGGCTATGAAACTCAGTTACTTACTGTGCTCAGATTTCCAGGAAAAAAAACAAATATATACTAATCAATAGAAAAACTGCTATTTACTATAAACTCTTCTCCACCACTTACAAAACTCAAAGTGGCAAAAGTGTAATCATTCAGATTCAGAATAAATTGTTTGTGGATGATAAAAGCAGCTTGTAGTTCATTCAATCTTTCAGTTATGTAGTGCTTCAATAAAACGGATTTAGCACACATTTCAGCCAGTGCAGTTAAAACCAAGACTCCATGGGGTGCTGGCTACACTTCCCTAGTTCCTGCCAGACACTGTTAGTAAATCTCTTTGTCCAGACTAGAGCTGAGAGTGACAAAATACATTTGTCTTATGATTAACAAAAGTAGTTCTCTAGAGGCACTGGAAACAATTTCTTTGATTATAAATTAATGAGTGCTTTCCAGGATTAAAGAATAGGTGGTGCTTAAGTGAATACTGGTTCCTTCTCTTGAACACCAGCTGATAGGAGATGGATGTGCATGCACACAATAAGTTTGCAAGGCGTTCTCAGGAATCTTCCTGTTGGCAAGAAACGGAAATTTTGAATTTGAACAAATCATTGGAAGAAACACTTTTTATTTTCTGTGTGCATGATTTGTAACATGTCGAAAATGCCTAAATGAAATAATTTAAGCCTAAAAGAATGCAGCCAAAGATAAGCAGCTTTTAAAATAGGGATTTCCCAAACAAAATTGTGCAATTTACTTAAATAAAGAACTAATAAAAAATGTAAATGTCGCAAGGAAATGCAAAAGGATGGAAAATCGAGAGACATTGAAAGCACTCATCTAGAATGTTTTCAAGCTATGAGAATGAAAAATGCTCCAGTTTCTAGAGCTCCTTTGACCACAAATGCTGTAGATTTTGCTGAAATGTTAGGAGAAAATTTTGTGCCAACTGATGGATGGCTCACAAGCTGGAAAGATACAAATATAATTGTTTATCTCAAGCTATATGGTGAGAAGCAAAGGGCAGATCATCATTCGGCTGAGAAATGGATAAAAGATATTTTACCCAGGCTCTTAAAAGAGTACAAGCCACACAAAATTTATAACACAGAAACTGCTGATCTGTTTTACAGAGCATTACTCAAGCACACACTAATGTTTAAATGTGAAACAGCAGCTGATTTTAAGAAATTAATAGAATGAGCATTGTATTATTAACAAGCAACAATGATGCAACAGTTGTTATTGGAAAGAGTAGAAAACCTCAGGGAAGAAAAGGAATTAAGAATTTACCTTTCATTTACCATGATAACAAGAATTTGTAGATGACAAGCAGTATTTTTTATAACTTTCCTTCGAAATGGGACAAAGAACTGAAAAACAAACACATGCACACAGAAAAAGCTTTGCTGTTAGATAATTATGCTGCACCCCCTAATATCATTCTGGAAAATATTAAATTAGTGTTTCATACCCCAAATACAATTTCTATCATTCAGACATTAGATCAAGGTGTTATAAAAGCTTTCAGATGTAATTCCAAGTCAAGAAAGCAAATAAAACTGAATCTAAAATGAAAGCACTTTGAAGGAGAGAACTAGGTTAATAGCTTTGCTAGAAGCTATGCATATTATAGTCAATGCATGGGAAGCAGTCTTTCAACACAGAGCTAAAAATTGCTTTAGAAAACATGGAAGCCACAGAGGAAGCTATTTCTGTTATTTTGAACATCAATGAGAGAAATTACACAGATTTGCTTTTAGAATACTTTGCAATTGATATTACTGAGACAACATGTGAAAACACTGATTATGATATTACAGGAAATTAAAAAAAGAGTTTCAGAAACTGAAACAAATGAAAATGACTAGTAAATGCCAACCTCAGCTGAATAGAGAAAAGCACTACAAACTCTAAGAAGGAGATCAGAAAAGCTACCAACAGCTATGAACTTGAAAATACAATTGAAAGACTGCTGACAAACAATGCAAAACAAATACAGCGAGAGCAGTTCTTTGTAAAAGTTTTAAAATTTCACCAGGTATGAAATTATAAAATTGTTTTTATAAAAAAAAATAAACAAAAAATTAGTTTTCAAGTTTTGTGAATAGTTTAATTTTTAATTAATAATTCAGATATTAATTATTTAGATTAAATGTTAGTTAGCATTTTACTAAATAAGTTCAAAGTTGATACCATAATTTGCAATATTGAAATCTCTATTTATGAAATTCAGTGGCTTAATAAACTCAAATATCCTTGGAACAAAAGAGATTTTAATAAGCAGCAGGTACTGTGAATCAGTTGATTAAATGTTGCAATCAAGTTTTGAAATATTCATTTATAAAATGGGCACATAAATGTCCTATGACAAAACTGTTGGAAAATTTAATTCTGACAACATCATGAACTATAATATATTATTAAATCCTACAAAAATTATTGATTGAAAGAATGCTACTCAACTTTTAAAAAAATACGTGTTTATGTATATATACATCAATTCAATATAATTTTATCTGTCAGTACTATGAGAGACACTGCTTAACCTGGCTTTTGGTGTATACCTAGTGCTAGTCCCATTCATGCTGACAATAGGTATCTGTGGAGCATGAAGACTAGCTCGTGCAGGATATCTTTTTCCTGCAACTTCAATTTCAAAATGAGCATCATCTGTAATAAAATCTGTTGTTACAGTCTCAGGTTCACCAGTTTGTTCATTATAGTTATGCACAAAACCAAGGCAAATAACTCGTTCTAAGGTAAAACCATAGCCAGATGATGTAGTTTTCCCCACATAACGTCCATTACGGTAAATAGGCTCCCTACCCCAAGTCCATATATCAGTTTCTGGGTTGTGGTTCTCAAGTTGAAAGTGAATTAACCTTCGTTTCAGGCCTTTCTCCAACTGATTCTGTAATGCATATTTCCCTAAGAAATAGTCTTTCTGAAAAAATAATTAAATTTTTTTTTAAGTGACACAAAATGCATCAGAAATACAAAGTACCTAGCATAGTAATAGAATGCTAATAATAACAATAATAATAATAATAATAATGACAACAAATCAGGATAAAATCAGAAATTGTGCCACTACATCACTTTCTGAGTAGTTTAGCTTGAATTCCTGTTTACATGCATGCAGATTTTAAATATAATAAAATTACTCGTTAAATTATAGTTTATATTTTAAAAATTACATGGTAGACAAAACAAATATGTAATCAGTACAGAATAAAAATGGTGAAAACATTTAATTTTATAAAAAATAAATAATAATAAAAAAAAGTTTTTATTTTATTTTCTTAATCACTAATTTCATGCACTAAAATTCTAGCCTTTAACTAAAAATCAGTTTTGATCATTTACAAAAAAACGCTATCTATTACCTCAGCCAATTCTTGAAATAAAATTTCTTTCAAGATATTTAAATAGAACTATCCATTAAGGTAATGAATGTACTCTAATAATAGATTGGAAATATTAAAGGATAAAACAATTAATTATATAAATTTGCATATATATAAATCAGTGATTTTTAAACAGTAGGAGATTCAGCGCCAATGACATGTATGTTCAATTTTAGACAGACAGAACTGAAATCATGATATACAGTTCATGACAAAGAATAACTAAACATGTACCCTTAAAGTGACTAAAACAAGTGACATTTAACCACCACATAAACTCAGCAAAATATTTAAAATAGAAAGAAAGAAAAGAAAAGTGAAATAAAAAAAAAAGGTTTCATTAAGTATTATTTCTTAAACATATTGTCCTTCAAACTTTTAATTTCGAAAATTAAAAAAGAATTCATGTAATATTCCCCTTCCTTAACGTGTTCAGGAAGTGAGCTCCCATAAATTTTAAAAGGCATTGATCCCATAATGATTGTTTTTTTTTTACAAGCTCGCTATACCTCCCTTTCTACTCTCACTAAGAATGGTAACATGTTATATGACTTAACGAAAGAGTGGCTCCAAATTATATGAACCTGTTGGTCAGGGATTCTTTTATATTAGAAGTCAATGCCAGTGTCGAACAGCTTAAAATGTTTAAAAAAAATTAATAATTACCACATTCCTGTCATTATTCAAGGATTACTCAAAGATTTCTTTCATTATATCACTTCTGCAACCACTGGATGCATCAGTGAAATAACCATTCAAAGAGCATTTGGAAAATTTTATAACGAATGGATGTCAGCAGGTTTGCATAATTTTACTAGAACTGAAAAAATCCTGAGATGTTCTATTGAATTGATCTGTGTGTTATTTTGGGACCATAGGCTCTGACTGATGAAGCAATAATAGTGAAAAGCTTCAAGAAAACCAGACAGGTAATGCTCTTGATTATTCTAATGATTTTCGCACATAAGAAGACATACTTTGAATGTTGACAAAGAAGCTGTAGCAGACAATAAAGACAACAGTTCCAGCAGCAGTGAATGTTGTGAGGCCAAAGGTTTAGCAGTGGACAACAATAAATGCACGTGAGGTACAGGGAAGCATAAATAACAATATTTGATTAAATATCACAATGTTAATATTTCATGTATTCTTACTGGAATGTAGGTTTTGTTAAAATAAATAACAATGCAATAGTTATTGATAGTTTATCTGTGAATACTTTTAATGTGTTATGCTTTTACTGTAACTGTCTTCTGGAAATTAAATTATTCGCATAATTTTTCTCTCAATCGTCAAACACAAAATTAATGGAAAAACATACGAGTAAATATGGTAATAATAATTTATATATTATGAATAAAGCCTGTTTATTAAATATAATAAACTTTAAAATTATTGGTAATTAAAATAAAAATTTAAAATTTTAATTTTTACTCATAATTTGAAATGCATCACTTAAATAATTAGATTAATAAAACTAGGAGAATATTTGAGAGGAATGACATTCTGATACATGGTGAGAAAGAGGAAAGAAGCTTAAAGACCAGTGACAGAGTTGAAAGAAACTCTGGAAATAGACCCCCCCCCATATTACAATCAAATTTATCTAGGAAATGAGACTTTTTAGAATTGCTGCAATTTGGATATAAATTCATACTAAATTTAGAAAGATTGAGGGGGGAGGAAAGATGTTTCAATTCTGAATATTACTACTTTTTCTTTCTTTCTTACTTTAAAGAACTGTTCTAAGCTTCAATTTTTGTGGTAGTAATACGTAGCCCAGAACTGAATTCAAATATAAAACTCAATACTCTTTCATATCATATTAAAACAATTTTGAATAAAACTAATTTTTTTTAATACTGACTTATTTTCTTTTTCTAAAATTGAAAAATGGAAGGAGGCATAGGCAAAACATGCCACAAAAGTGATCGTGCACCGAAACAATTTCGTAAAATTTCATAAATAAAATTATTGCCTTTAACTTTGTTTTTATTTTTGCTTTTTGATGATATTTAAAAATCCACCTGGACCTTTATTCTTTGCTTTCCTAGTTCATTATATTTTATTTAATATTAAAAAATGAGTCGTAGCCATAAGGAAACAACAAATATCATTAAAAAAATTATCATTTTTCCTCATAAGGTTGGAAAATTGATCAGGGATGTATCGCTAAATTAGTAAATTTCTCCCTTCTACGGTGCAATATGTGATAAAAAACATTAAAGAAAATCGGATCGAAACTAAAGTAAGAAGTGGTCAACTGGCAAAATTAACTCAATGTGATCATAGATTTAGAAAGTTTGTGAAAAATCCATATTTGAGAGCTGTAAAGATTTCCACAGAATTTGCTGAAAATTTTCTACTTATATTCCACCTAAAACTCTTTGATGAGTACTCAGATCAGCTGGATTAAGTGGGTGCTCTGCTCAAGAAAATTTTTAAGTGCAAAAAATAGAAAGCTTATTCTTTCCTTCATAAAATCAATGGTAAATTGGCTTGAATTGTATTGGAGCCATGTCTTACTTGCAGATGAAAGCAAATTCAACATTTTTGGTAAATATAATTGCAAGGAGAAGAAAAAAATGAGGAGCTTAATCCCAAGAACTTGCTTAGAACAGTAAAGCATGGTGGTGGAGGAGTCCATGTATGTCAGCATCAGGATTATGTAATTTAGTACTTATTGATGGCATAATGAACCATCATCTTTATTTAAATATTTTAAAAGATAATTTAAAATTATCTGCCCAAAATTTGGGTATTGGAAAAAATTTTTTTTATAAGGATAACAGTCCTAAGCACACAGCCCTCAATGTTCGTCTTTAAACTGTTCTTTAAACTGCTTCTTTGTCCACAAACAAACATCACCACAGTGTGTTTTCAGTTAGATTAAAACATGAGAGAACGCATATGGAGAGAATTAAAGGTTTGAGTATGAAGACATAACATAAAAACGAAAACCAAACTAAAAACAGGAATGATGGAAGATTGGAGGAACATTGATGAAAATATTCACCCTCCCCTCCCAAAAAAATAGTGAACTCAAAGTCAGACATTTGAAAGCTGTCATAAATGATGCAAGATACCTACAAAATACTGAATAACAGAAATACTACAATATTTACTAATACGAGCAAATTTCTTTAAAGTGTAAGAAGATTTTTTGTCAGGCAAGTTTTCTGTTACTTTTATTACAGATTAAAAAAAAACTTTACTATGTTCACAAAATAACTAACATAATTTTGTTAAGAGAAATTTAAATATTATTAAAAAATTCTTTCTCAAATGTCAATTTTTATTAATGAATAAAGCAATATTTCACTGAAACTCATAAGTGTACATACACTTTTGGGAGCCACTGTATGTACTGGAAGCCACACACTAATAAAACTTAATACATTAAAAAATATGTCTTGGTTCATAAGAAAAATTTGAAGAGAAAACGTTTAAAATAGAAATAAGGCTATAAAAATGTGTCAGCCTTGCTACTACAAGAGTTTGTGTGTGATAAAATTTCTATTTTTACATCAAGGAAACATTTCACCAAAAACAACACATTATGTCCTGTAAAATGTCACGTATGGTGGGAGAAGGAATACAAGACATACAGCTACCTCCCCTCTTTCCATTTAAAAAAGTTCTTTTTTTCTTTTTTAGTAAGTAAATTATAATGGTGAAAATATTATTATCATACACTTGTTAAAGTTATTTTAGAATGCTTTATATTATTTATTTACTTATTTTAAAATGTTTTTACTTAAAACAAAAAATGATTCTACTTACTTGCATTTTAACTTTAAAACCTCGACCCACTTCAAAAGGAGTAGTATGGCTATCAAGTTCCTCAGCCCAAAATGGGATGAATTTCTCAATACGCAGGAAACGTAAAGCATAATAACCTACATTTCGGACCCCATAATCTTTTCCAGCATTCATAAGATTATTATACACATGTAGAGCATACTGTTAAAAAATCATTAAATGTGTTATAATTTTTAGGTTACTTAATTAAAAATAAACAATTTTGGAATTAAATACCATATTATATATATATATATACAGAGTAAGTCAAAATGAATGCTCCAATTTCATAGGTGCACTATGCAAAATGTAATAAATGTATTCATTAAAAACGCACATACATGCAGAGGTAATATAAGAAAGTTTTGAATGTACTTCTCACAAATGTTCTTTCTATATGTGCTTTTTTTGTAATACAGCATACATCAAGTCTGAAATGTAATTCATGAAAAATTTTGTGCAGCATGCCTGTATCGATGCTGGCGATAGTAGCTGTGATAAGGCTTTTAAATCAGTTATGGTTGCTGGACCTGGAGGCACATATATGCATTCTTTTATGAGTGTCCACAAGAAAAAATCACATGGGATGATATCTGGGGATCATGGTGGCCAAGTCAAGAATGCATTGTCTGCAGCAGATATGCGACCAATCCACCGTTGTGGTAACATGTTAAGCGACCAATCCACCATTGTGGTAACAGGTGGCTCTGGACTTCAGTCATAAAATGTTGTGGTGCATCCTCCTCCTGCAGAATAAAGCCAGGCATATCCTCTTGTAGCTGTGGCAGAAACCATAATTTCAGTGTATCGAGGTAACACATACCCTAAAGAAATCATGTTTGTATTGCATTGGCACATGTGGATGTTCAGTGCCCTAAATTCTCATGTGATGCTTACTTACCAATGCAGAAATGTGAAAAGTTGATTCATCACTGAATACTTTTTTGAAAATTCATTATCCTCCATGTCTGTCAGAAGTGTCTCAGATAATGATAATCAACGTGACAGATCTTCGGGTTTCAGATGTTGCACCAACTGAAAATGATACTGTTTCCACAGAGTTTTCTGGGCTACTCTCAAATGCTCAGCTTGATATGTCGATTTTTGAGGGCTTTTCACATAACTCACTTCAATACACTCAACTACATCTTCTCCTACTGAAGGACAACCTGTTGATTCTTGTTTACAAATGGAGCCTGGCTCTTTAAATTTTGCATACCACAGACGGATTGCCTTATGATCCAGTACCGTTTGTCAGGAACTGGCACTGAGCAATGACAATAGATTTGCTAACATGAAACTCTACCACACAAAATGCTTTTTGCTGTTGTATTACCATTTTAGGAAGGCGTTGTTTTTCTGCCCATTTTGTTTTCGCAGAAACACTGATGATGATTGGACTTCCAGTGTCATTTATTGGCGACTATTCAAAACTTGCTTATATTACCTCTGCATGTGTGTACATTTTTAATGAATAATTAATTACATTTTGCGCAGTACACCTATGAAAATGGGGCATGCATTTTGACTTACCCTCTATACGTACATAATGAATAAATACAAAGTAAAAAGCAGTTCAAACCCTAATCCAGTTGCACACTGAAAGCAGCAACAAGTGGCTGTAATATTGCAAAATAAATTAAAAAATAATAAATTTAAAATTCATCCTACATTAATTCAGAACAACATATGAAAAAACCAAATATCAAAAGCACATTTTAGGCTTAGCAATAAAACGAGTAAAATTTATCTTACAAACTTTTGTTGCTTTGATATTTTTATTTCAAAACTTTTGTTGTTCTAATATTATAGATTTTATGAACTTAATCCTCTTTTTATTGATAACTTTTTTGACCAAAATTTTCATTTATTACTTTCATATGTTGGATTCCTTCGGTTTTATGTATTTTTTGGACTCAGTTGGCTTAAATTGAAAACAATTATTATTATTAGATTTTAAAGCTTTTTTTTTTTGGCTTGTTTATGATTTTAATGTTATATTTTTTAAAAATATATTTAACCCAGCCTATGGGGTTTCAAAATTTACATATGTTTTTGTTTTTCTGCAGTTTGGATTGACTTGTATTTGCAGGTCTTGCTTTTTGAACTCAGTCTGCCCAAGATACTAATTTTAAGCTCTTTAAAAATTTGTTTATGTTTTTGGTGCTATAATTTTTCAATTGTTTGCACTACTTACATCAGCCTGTAGAGATTTAACTGATAAAGACACAAATTACTTTGAGATTATTTTAATTTTAAACTTCAGTTCATTTCATTATTGATTCAGAAACATATATTATTTACTTCTTTATATGCAACAAACCTTCATGACGATGCAGTGAAAGATACAAATTTCTTATTTCATTTTTAGTTTGCCCTTTTACTTGGAGCTAGCCACCGTGCTCCTGGAGTCCGGTTTATGCATGTTTATTCTGAATTGAATTAATTACTATAATATTTAATATTATAATAATTTTTACATAATTTACATATTTTTGCATTTTTGGGGTTCCAAAATAACATTTATTTAGCACACTGCTTTTAATTTACACAATGGTTTTTCTGGTTTCTTACTTCAAGAACTCTTTTATAGACTGCTAATTTTTTTAATGCAGCAGAAGATTATATCTTTAGATTAATTAAAATTAAACAAAAAGTTTTTACTTTATTGCACTTTAAATGGACTTTATAATTAAAAATTTTACTTATATTATTTTTTTATTTGACAATTTCATTTGAATTATTTAAAAAATTCCAAAATATCCATATATAATTCAGAAATACGGCAGAACTCTTTTGTTATCAGGACAAAATTTAGAGTATTAATCGAATTATTTAGAGTATCAGGATCGAATTTAGTGTATGTATGCATGCACATGGATATGTATGCATGTGCGTGTATATATACATATGCATGTACACTGCAGGGGGGGGGGACTGACAGTTTTATACCTTTTGCTCTACTGGGCCGATTGACGAAATTCAAATTGCGTTTTCCATGTTTCGAAAATGCAACTTATCATACATATTAAATTTATATTTAGCTTTTTTCTAATATAGGTATTTTGACATAAAATTGTACTTTTTCTGAAATAACATACCAATTTTTTCCCCATATTTCGATTCTACAACTCAAATTATGCCTAAATATTAAATTTTGCAAAATTTGGTGCGAAATTTATGGAGAAATTAAAAAATTTAACTTGGCAATTTTTTTTCAGTTGAGCGAAGAATAATTTACTTAGCAAACTTCTTAATATGTGACAACCTATTTTCATTACCTTCCATTGTGCAGGGGAGGAAAAAAGTCACACTGTTCCTGCCTTAAAAAAAATCACATCGTTCTAGTTTAAAATAATTTTAACAGTGTGTAAACCGCATTTTCGTTATTATCACTTGCAACAAATATGCCAAATTTCAAAACACGCCAATATATAAATTCACGTATATCTTTGGAAATTTGGAATAAAAAGCTCTAATTTTTTGCAGGTATGCTTAGAAATACATCTACTTTAAGATGATTGTAAAAGTTTTATAGGTTATTATTCAAAATTGTTTTAGAAAAATTTATAAAAATTATTTAAAAATACAAATTTAAAAAATAAATCATAAAAAAATGAGTGAATTTTATTTGGAATGAACCTAAATTTTGAACTGTGCAAGAAGGAATCAAATAAGTTTCATAAAAAAAAGAGATATTAATAAATACATATCAAATTGAATTAACATTGAGGAGCTAAAATTTTGAAAACTTATTTTTTAAAAACTACTCGTGCAATTTTTACAAAACTTGGCAGTTTGGCATCATTTGAGTCGTACAATTGAAATATGAAAAAAAAAAAAAAAAAAAGGCATGTCATTTCAGAAAAAGTCTGCTTTTTTGTCAAAATACCTATATTTGAACAATGCTATATATAAATCTAATACATATCCTAAGTCGTGCTTTCGAGATGTGAAAAACACAAGTTGAATTTCAACAATCGGCCCAGTAGAACGGCAGACATAAAACTGTCCCATTTTTTTTAACAAATAGAAAATTCGTCAACTTTCTCAGTAATATATATATATGCATACATGAAAACATTCATCCATCCATACAAGCATACATTTCAGGCCCCAGTCCTAACAGAACAGGACCGAGACAGCTCTAATGAAAATTCTTTGGCTGCTTTTTGAAAAAAAAACCTGATGTGTAGAACACATGACTTTCTTGCACAGAACAATAAATTATATGTATTTTTTGCTGCATTTCATTTAAACTTGTTTCCTTGAATTTTATTACAGATATAGTTCTCATTCAATTCATTCAGTTCTCACTTCGAGGCAAGGCAAAAATACATAAAACCTCAAAATATCTTTATCAAAAATTGAAAAATATAAAACACCAAATACAATTAAAACAAGTAAAAAAAAAAATTACAGTTAAAAATACAGTTTCTATGCAAACACAAGCAATTTGGCCGGCAGGCAAGAAGGCAGATTTTTCGGTGCACAAAACTGAAAATTTCTCTTAGTCTCACTCGGCAAAACAACACTGAAGGTGTAGAAGCTGACTTAATTCATTATTCTGCTAAGTTTCAAATGTAAAAAAATACGGCAGCTATGGTAAAAGATAAGGCTTAGCCACAACTTTTTAATTGTTGATAATTCTATAACTATTGCATGTAGATTAACTAAAGGCATAAGAATTTTGCAAAAAATGGACAATTTACCAACACATAAAAGTAAAAAAACTGAGCTCATGGGGCCAAGTAACAAGAGTGGGTATACATATATTTACATACTTTTAATAAGGCCGACTGCAACCAAAATGGGAGGTGTACAACTACATGTCATAGCAGTCCTATATATTAATTTCAATGCTCTGGGGCAACTCATTTTTGAGTTATGTGAGATACATACATACGTATGTAAAGAAATCACAAAAGAACCTCTCCTGAATCCATTTTAAATCTTTTTTGCAACCTGTTTTTGGAAAAAGAGTCCTTTATTCTGTTCTTACATATACATGTCACGCAAAAACATCATTAAATTGTATTTGACAGCCCTCAAAATGGATAGTTTTGTTGAAAAATGATACCCAAAAGTTTTCAGGATTAGAATACTTCCTTTACTTCGTACAAGGGAGTAAAAAGGAAGGAATTTTTAGGAATTTGTTATTTAATTTATTATGCCATATTATTGCACTGTTCTGTTTCAGTTTAAATACATGTCCTTCTTGCTAGACTGTTAACCTTCTTTTGATTTAATTATTATTTCTTGATTATTTAAATAATTTTGCAGCATACTGTGTGACTTTAATAATTTATAATCTGGATTTGAAATTTCTAAACTTTTGTGTATACACATATAAGTGAAAAGCTAAAAAAGGAAGTTAATCAGTTTTATTTCAATTTTTCCATATATTCAAATAATCTATACTTTAGGCATAAAATTTAATTCTAATTCTATTAAGTGCAAAAAAAAAAGTATAAAAATAATAGCTTAAACCAAAATGAGAGAGTAATATTAAAAATTTTACAACAGTATTTTTATATTTTGAGTTGCTTTTTTTTTAAGGACAGAATAGATGGTCAAACTTTACCTCTATGACTAACGCAATTTATGCTTTAAAAATGGAGCAGTTTTTCAGTTCAAAATGTAATTTGAAACAAATATCATATTAAGAAATTGTTTAACAATTAATAAATCTTTAAAATTACTAATGTTTACAATTTGAAAATAAGCATTGCAGATTGCCCAGGTAATAAAAAAAAAGCTTTATCGCTATTTATATTTTTATACAGAATATCTTGTTTAACAGGAATACTGATTTTATGAGACAGTTTAATATCTCAAAATTTAACAGTATATTCTAAAAAATTTGAAATTTTTCTTAGTAAATAACACCTAAATACCTCATTTTTGTTAGATGAGATTTCTCTAAAAATAAACAAACTGAACTAATAATTTGCTAATGGTATGTAATAGTTCCTATAAGACGAAACACGTAAGAATCAGAAAGAAATCATTACACGGGATTCATCTTTGCTTTTCACATGCCTTAGGAGAAGTAACTCTCATTTATAATGTCTTTTTATATACATTAGTTATCTGATCTTCTCTTAATACTGATACAAGCCCGCCAGATGAGCGGGCTGCAACCAAAGCAGAATTTGTAAGTTCTATGTACCCCTGAAAAGCAAATGTATGAAAACATTTTAATATGAAAGAAATTATTTCTTCTTTCCTAGCAACAACCAATTTGTAAGTAATTTTTTTATTGCTGAGCCAGGAAACAAAAGCTTTTAACATTTCAAGTTAATACATATGACGTCATGATTTAAATTTAATGTAATATAAAAACATTTTCTCAATATTAATAAAAGAATTAACATGGCAATAATATATCATGTCAATTATACTAACCAGAAGAAGAAAAAAAATTGCCAACAGCAGCGATTTATTTAAAATACTGACATTAGCAAACAAGTTTCAACATACAGGGAAGTCACACACAATCATGTGCTTTCTTCCATGTAAGAATATGACCTTAAACACTCACTTCCAAAAGTTAAGCACGAAGATGTAAAATGCAAAAAAAAAAAATCAACAAATACTGCTCTGATTGACACAAAATTCGGCAGGAAAGTAGCATATATATTTATGCATAAAACAAAATCAATAATTATATACAGAACTGAAATATCAATAATTATATACAGAACTGAAAACAATAATAAATTTTTGTAAGTTATTAGATAATGACATACTGGAGACTTAAACAGAATTATGTATAAAGTGAAAATAAACAGCATAAAATGAAAAAAAGCACATTAATAGGGTATGTGATCCCCCCTCATCTGTATACAAAGTTTACACCTTGTGACCATGCTTTCAATTAGGTGGTCAACCACAGCAGAATTAAGCAATCACCATTCTTCTTGTAGTGCAGTTTCCAGCTCAATAAGAATGGCTGGACGTGGGAAACGTGAAGATACAGCACGGTTGAGAGCATCCCAAAGATTTTCAATGGGATTAAGGTCGGGCGAATATGCTGGCCCCGCCATATGCGCAATCCCTTCACTCTCCAGGTAGTCATCGATAATGTCAGCTCTATGGGGACATGCATTATTGTCCATTAAAACAAAAGTAGGGCCAACTGCTGCAGCGTACAATCTCACAATGGGTGGTTATAGGACTTCATCTCGGTACCGGACAGCCTTCAAAGAAACCCATTTAAAGATGTGCAGGTTGGTGCAGTCCCCTCATCTGTATACAAAGATTTTCAATGGGATTAAGGTCGAGCGAATATGCTGGCCACGCCATACGTCTGATTGCGTATTCGTTGTTCACGCCCTATCCCTACACGCTTGTCATCTGGCTCCCGAGCAAATCTTGACTCATCAGTAAACATGACATTGTCCCAGTCACATACATTCCAATTGACATATTCCCGCCATCACTGTAATCGTGCCCCTCTTGATTGGACGGATAGAGGAACAGAAACTCAAGGTACCCGGGCGTACAGTCCACTCATATGTAATCTTCGGCATACAGTAGCTGCAGATATCGCCTTACCAATGGATGCTGTAACCATAAGATATCACATGTCCGCTTGGCTACAATATTGCAATTCTGCTTGACAACTGTCTTAGTGGTTTGAAATTGTTTCTATAAACGTGAAATTACATAATGATGAACGGCGAAGCAAAGAGCAACATCTGTAATCGACTGCCCTGCTTCAATGCGCCCCACAGCACACCAGAGCTCAGAATCTTCCATTCATCATCTGGATGTCATAGAAACACGTATGTCTTGAAAACAAATAGTACAAAAGTTTTAAACCCCTTCTATCAGCACTTACAATTACTTATAAGACTGCCTTTTTTGCATATTTCTCGACATGAAAGTGCGATTGGCTGTTACCTAACATATTTGCATAATTCCATCTACCTCTGCAGAGAATTGCATCCTCTTCTGTTGCCACTCAGAAAAATGAGTGCAAAAGTTAGTGTTTTCAGTGTTCTAAATTAATATCGGCTGATTAACGTTATATGAAGATGGGAACAGTCAAAATAGCTTCCCACGAATTTCTGGAATTGGGAATAATATATTTAATGTTTGGCAATGCTGTTTTTATTTCATATCTTGTAAAACTTAAATTTTTTGTTAACAAACTCTATGATTTGAAAGCAGGCAGTGGCAACACATCTCAAAATAAAGCATATTTTTTTCACCATTGTGCAAGACTGTTGCCACTCGGAAAAATGAGGGTGAAAATTAGTATTTTCAGAGTTTTTAATTAATATCTTTGCTAATTAAAGTTGTACAAAGATGAGAATGGTCGAAGTGGCTTCCCATGAATTTTTAAAATCTGGGGGGGGGGGGGGG
>KK114155.1:76800-87791 GCA_000611955.2 Stegodyphus mimosarum | reverse complement strand
GGGGGGGGGGGGGTACCTCTTTCGAAATTCAACTCCCCACCAGTTCAGAGAAGATACTCCCTTAAACAAAGAGACAGATGCGCATAGATTTGAATACTACAGATTCAAAACATTAAAAAACAACATTTAAAAAATTCTTGGCATAGAATTTGTTAAATGTTTTTGAGCTTTAATGGAAAAAAAATATCTGTACAGAATAAGATCAAACATTTACTTTTTTTGAGGGGGGGATAGGAGCCCGAATCACTTCTTTGCCAGAAAAACAGTTTAAACAAACAGAAGAATAAAACTGTCAAAATCCTCCTTGCTAGTTTGCAGTGCCAAGTCTATTTTTAAACTCATCTACTTTGTAACATTCCAGTTAAAATGCAACATATAAAAGTCCATAACTTCAATGATAAGGAACTCCTAATTGAATTTTATTCCTTAAAATGCAACTTTCTAGAACTTCATATGTATTCTAGGGAGACAAAAAATAATGTAATTCAGATTCTAGCTTTGTTTCATGTCTTGTTGAAACATGTCACACGAATAAATTTTCAAATCTTAATGATTTTGCCTTAAAGAAAAGTAATAATAGAATAACTGAAAAATAAAAGTACAAGCTCAAAATGACATAGTAAGCAAAGCTTCATTTTGAACAGTAAAGCGAAAAATGGAATACATTATACAAAGAATTTATTGAAATATTTTAAGAATTTTTTTGGGGGTGGGGGGTGACGAATATAACATGAAATGAATAAATGAATAAAGATGAAAATAAACAAATTATTCATTGAAATAAATAAATATTCTATTTATCTGTACCATTTATCCATAGTTCAGATATTATAATAAAGATGAAATTTTAGTAAATGAAGGAAAAATACAGCATTAGTATGCAAAAAAAACATTTTAGCTAACTGTAGATGAAATAGTTATTTTACAACATACCTCTGATGGAATATAGAGGGAATATCCAGGTTCGCCTGTGTTATTAAATCCCATCACAAGAACTTCTCCAGCATATCCAACATTGATTTTCTAAAAATAAAAGAATTTTGCAAATGTTCTCAATTTATGCCTATTAGTTGAAAATTAAAAATACTAATTTCTGCTACATAAAAATTTCTAAATATACATATAAAGAAAAATAATATCTTATAAAAATAATTATTAGTTTGCTTTGGTAATAACAACATACTATTTTATAGATAAATGTCTTAACTCAATTATGACAAATATAAAATATTAATTTTGCCTGTTTCAGTATGCATTGTTAAATTAAGTAAAATTTATTTCCAAATGCTTGATTTAAACTATAATTTACATTAACTATAGTAAAAATAAACACACACACACACATATATTAAAAAAAACTTAACTTATATTGTCAATTAATGCTATATGATAAATTCAATAACACAAAAATCTTAATATTTCAGATAATAGAAAATTTTATAAATATATGCACTGGAAAAGAATCATGGAGGTAGGAAGTAAGAAGGAGAGGCCCCTAACCGGTTTTCCCCATACACTGCTTTGAAAAACTGGTGATCCCTGCGTGGTGACCAAAACATTCAGTTATTTACCATTAAGATCAATGGGTTTTGACACAACCGGATGTAAATATTTT
Organism: Stegodyphus mimosarum; assembly: GCA_000611955.2. Taxonomy (NCBI): domain Eukaryota; kingdom Metazoa; phylum Arthropoda; class Arachnida; order Araneae; family Eresidae; genus Stegodyphus; species Stegodyphus mimosarum. Next base: position 86,176 of record KK114155.1, on the reverse strand, counting down.
GTACTTAATGTCATAAATATACATATAAATGTATATATTTTCTTTTTCTACAATATTTCAGAGTCCTAAGTATCTGAAAAGAATACATTTTTAAACAACATTTCATTCTGAATGGAATTGAATGCTATACTTTTCACAGAACAGTTTGTTCAGAATGGTTTAATTTGAATGAAATATTTTCACGAGTTTTTGTTAATTATATTAGAAAAACATTTTATAGTAATTTAATTTTCTTCAGTTAAGGATAAAAAAAATTAAGATTAAAGTTTATTGTATTATTAATATTAAAATTATGTATTATTTCTTTTCTATTTATACAGCTTTTTCTTAAAATACTTTTTCAAATATGACATGATTTTTTGCTTCTGAGGCATCTTTTAAATCGAAAAATCTAACTCAATTTATGATTAATGCTCTATTTGGCCCATTTCAAATTACAGCACCTTTTATTTTAATAGTGAAATATGTTAAATAGTACTTAACTTTCTCTGAATATTTCTGAAAGGGAATAAAAGAAAGAATTTTTTAAAAATATTATTTAAAACTTGTAACTGACTTATTATAAAACGTAACAGAATAATTCTTTTAATTATAATTATCAGTTTTTTTACCCTAATTTCAACAATACATATTCTAAAACTCTTCTTTATTACTTCCTTAAGTAAGCATCACATAGAATTTGCTTTACAATATCTTTTAACAAATTGCTTTCCGGTACGAACAATTCTTGCTTAAATAGTTTTATAGACGCATTTATCAACAGGATTTCAATTTATGATCATGATCGGGCTTCCTTTGATAGGACACACAAATGTTTTCACCTCCGTTGATTACCCTATTTTCAAATTCTTAATAAGCTGTCTTGATGATGTGGCACGTTCACATCATCTTGACCGCACATGGTGCTTCTACCGAATTCACAAACGTATCCGTCTTTTGTTCCACACATTTGTGTGAAACTGTACATAATTTTACATAAATGTGTGGTTACAAATCAAGGAAAAGTTAACTTATTGGCATATCTGGGTGTATATTTATTTATTTTGACGGGGATTGCAGCAATTGGTGGTAATTTTACTTTTTAATTAACCTAAATAAGTAAAAAGTGTAAACCAAAAGTGATTATTTTTCAGTTATATAAAAATAAAATGATGAATTTAAAATGAGCAACTATAAAAATTAAAAAAACAATTTTTTTTTTAAAGTACATGTTACAATAATATATGGATGACAAAAAAAATTTATTTAAAACATTTTGGTGTTTGGAACATTTTTCATTTTTTAAGCATGACATTTTTGATAAAATCTATATTTTCATAGTTCAAAAGGTTAGAATTTTATAAAACAAATTCATAATTAAAATCGTTGTTGTTAGTTATTGGAAAATAACCAAGATGTGATTTTTGCGTAAATGTCACTAAATTATACAAATTGCTATTATCCATCTCACAATTAATGTTTCTTTTATGTGGAAATGTCCCGTTTTTCGATTTGTATGGAACTGTTGTGTGTTTTAATACTATCAGAGTGCTGTGAAGGGAGCTTCTGAATGTAAACAAATGTGCTACATATTTTACATCTCAAATAATATGTAGATTTGAAATATATAATAACATCCCATCTGGAGACCAAAGCCTTGGAGCAGTGCTTCACTTTCAGGGCAGGCTTGGCCCCTCCTTTCTTTCTTACCTCCATAGAAAGAAGCAATTGAAATGAAAATTCATTAATTGAAAATTTGAGTTAAAAAGGTTTTCAACTTATAATAGCTGAAAACCTTCCAGTGTTTTATTTCAATATGCAGATATATACATTTTTACATATTCATTCAAAGTGCATATAAAAGTATTTTTCAAATACTCTATCTTGCAAAAGTAATTTCAAATATGAATTAGAGTGTATATAATGATGAAAATTAATATGTATATAGGAAATACTGAAATATAATTAAAGTGAAGAAACCACCATAAATTTAGGCAGTACTAAATGAAAATAATGCAAGCAGTTCTGAACAAAATGACAGTTTATTGCAAATATATGATTTTTATGAAGAATTAGATAGCTTACATATATAGTAGAATCCTAATATGCCCTGATCATTTAATGTGATATGACTGTGACCCCTGCTCAGTTCTGAATATAAACAAATAAATTTCAATTTTCAGAAAATTCAGCATGGCAAATTTAATAGCATTCTCATATGTCTATGAAAATAAACTCTTTAACACAATATTTATAATACATTTTGACTAAAGAAACAAGTTTAACTTTATAATTTACATTACTTAGCATTTTCTGCACCTGCATCAGTACTCTATTTGTAGTGAACACAGATCTTCAATTTCAGCAAAATTTTCAGGAAATTTAAACAAATCTTTACTTTTGACTGCATGTCCTGTTGCCTTTTAATCTTATAACTGCTCATTTTTTTATTAAAATCATTTGAAAATTGCATATATTTTTTATTACATACTTCAAATCTACATATTATTTGAGATGTAAAATATGTAGCAGATTTTTGTAACTGAGATTGTTTTAATATAGATTTCATGCATAAAAACAGACTTTGATAACAAACAGTTTTAAGAGTACTCATACAGAGACAGGAATTCTGGATATAAATCTTGATTAAACTACAATTTACTTTACAGAATGCAAATGCAAAGTATGCATACTAATGAAAATGTTCAGTATCTACATAAATTACACTAGAAATTAAGTTTAGTGTGGCAAACTTCAAAACAAGGTTTCACTCAAAGTCCTACTTCACATTTTTTGCACCAAATTTAAGTTCCTTTGCTCATTTTTTTGCTAACTGCAGTTTTTTTTTGAAGCAATAAATAGAACACTGTCTGCAAGGCTCTTTTTTATGGGATTGGGATGTATGAGACTCACAAAATGACAAGCTGTCAATTTTGAAAGGCTGAAAGCAGAATTAAGTCTTCCATGTGTATCTATGCAGATATGAAAATTTAGGCGACAATAATGCCATCTGTTGACCAAAACACGATTCAAAATCCAAATATGTACAAAATACATATAGAGTAATTACACTTTTTTTCTGAAGCAGAAGACGTGAAAAAAAAATTTCAATGCCCTCACCCAGACTCTTGAAACTGGACCTCTTGAATAGGCACCAAAAGTGCTACGAACGATTAAACGATGAAGGCATGCTGGAAGGAGGGAGAATATACCTTATATACTCCCCCTTTTAAAAAGCAACTGGTGATTAGGGGACCCAGTCGCCAAATTCTGATGGTGATGAATTATTGCCCATCACCTTTTTTTAGTTTCGGCACCAGTATAGAGTCATTAGTTTTCTTCCTCTCTCTTTTTTTTTTTTTTTGAAGCAGGAGACGTGAAAAATGTGCAATGCCTTCGTCGGGACTTGAACCTGGACCTCTCGAATACGTGCCAAGTGCACTACCATTACACCACGAAGGCATGGTGAAAGGACAGAGAAAATATCATATACACATTATCAGTGATTAAATGGGGAAAAAGTGAGATGAACTTTTAAATATAGAAAAAAAAAAAAAAAAACTCCGAACCTGCAAAAATCATGGGATCAGTAAATTTTGTTACTTTCATGTTGTTCCTGAAAACCACAGGATAGACAGTCAGAGGGTTAGCATAAATATTGAATTTGTGTGGCTAATTAATTCTGAAATTCTGTAGCATATATAAAGAATTTATTGGGTTGGCAACTAAGTCATTGCGGATTTCACTCATAGATGGCTTTAGTTGAATTTTTAGGTTTGCAGACGTAGTACAAATGTAAAACACATTTTGTTATTTAATAGTTGGCAATTCAGCTGTGAATCAGTAAAAAAAGTTTTTTGATCGGTTGCGTAGTTTTCGTTTGGCGTTCGTTGAAAAATGGAAAATCAAAAGGAACATTTTCGTCATATTTTGCTATTTTATTTCCGCAAAGGGAAAAACGCATCGCAAGCTCATAAAAAGTTATGTGCTGTTTATGGTGACAAAGCCTTAAAAGAACGGCAGTGTCAAAATTGGTTTGCCAGATTTCGTTCTGGTGATTTTTCACTCAAAGATGAAAAACGCTCTGGTCGTCCAGTTGAAGTTGATGACGACCTAATCAAAGCAATAATCGATTCGGATCGTCACAGTACAACACGTGAGATTGCAGAGAAGCTTCATGTATCACATACGTGCATTGAAAATCACTTAAAACAACTTGGCTATGTTCAAAAACTCGATACATGGGTTCCTCACGAACTGAAAGAAACGCATTTAACGCAACGCATTAACAGCTGCGATTTGCTAAAGAAACGTAATGAAAATGATCCATTTTTAAAACGATTGATAACTGGCGACGAAAAATGGGTTGTTTACAACAATATCAAGTGGAAAAGATCATGGAGCAGGTCAGGTAAACCAACTCAAACAAAACCAAAAGCTGATATTCATCAAAAGAAGGTTTTGTTATCAGTTTGGCGGGATTACAAAAGAATTGTCTATTTTGAACTCTTACCAACAACCGAACGATCAATTCTGACGTCTACATTGAACAACTAACGAAATTAAACAATGCAGTTGAAGAAAAGCGGCCCAAATTGACAAATCGAAAAGGTGTTGTATTCCATCATGACAATGCAAGGCCACACACATCTTTGGTCACTCGGCAAAAATTATTGGAACATGGTTGGGATGTTTTGCCACATCCACCAGTCCTGACCTTGCACCATTTGATTACTTTTTGTTTCGAGTTATACAAAACTCCTTGAATGGTAAAAATTTCAATAATGATGATGATGTCAAATCATACCTGATTCAGTTTTTTGCTAATAAAAACCAGAAGTTTTATGAACATGGCATTATGATGCTGCCTGAAAGATGGCAAAAGTTCATTGATCAAAATGGGCAATACATTACAGAATAAAGTTATTTAGTTCCATGAAAAAATTGTCTTTGATTTTCTAAAAAAAATCCGCAATTACTTAGTTGCCAACCCAATATATGTCCACAAATTTTTAGATGCTACATTTGATTATAGTTAGTTAGTTTACATTTCAACATCAATGAACAGTCAAACAAGGAAGCATGCTTACATTAGTAGTGAGTAGGATCAGATTCTTGAATACAGCACTTGTTTACTTTAGTTTAAACAAATAAAAATTAATTTGAAAGTAGATACATAATTCTTTCATGAACATCTTAAAAGAAAGTTTTTCACTTTCTAAAAAAATTCCCTATTCAATCCTTCTACTACACTTCTCCCTTGCACTGGCATTATTTTCTTTATATTAAATTATATTACAAAATAAAATAGTTTTCTGTTTAATAAATTTTTGTTAAATAATTCTTAAGGTATGAGCACACTTTAATTAACTACATTTAGTTCATATGCAAAAACAATTCAAAATTCAAAAGGACATGACTTATAATCTTTAATACACATAGACCTTAGTCTCAATAGAGTCTTGATTATAAGAATTAGTCTTGATTAAAAAGTTTTGATTATCAGGTTACAGTCTTCATTATCAGAATTCTATAGTAGTAAAAGTGATAATGAAATTTAATAAAACACTTTATTGACACTTCAGTATTATTTCTTTTTCTTTCAACAGCTGAAATACATACGAAAATTCCAATAAAAAAATTAAAGGTATTTTAATTTATTAACCATGTTATTAATGAAGCTTTAATTTTTTTAAAATACTTAAAAAAATCTGAAAGGTTTCAGATTTTAAATTACGTCCAAAGGGGCATTTTTTTAACATTTTGTGTGTTACCACCTTTATTTATTAAATATCACGTTCTTCGCACTTAAACCATAAAATTCAGTTCAAGAGCAATATCGCAAAATAATTTAAAATTCAGCATATCTTTAGAATTTCCAGTCTCATGCCCTGGAAATAAAAATGTTTTTTCTGTACAATGTTGCCATTGCTCGCTTTGAAATCCTTGAGCTTGTTAATCAAAAATTCGTTAAAAGTTTCACAAAATATGATATTGATAATAAAGCAAATTCCAAATTTCAAATTTGGGCTTCCAGATGCCCATATTCACAGCAGGATTACGTCATTCACAATTCGATGGCTCTAGGTAATGTTTTATCACAATACAAGAAACATACATACATTTATGCAGATTCTTCATTATTTAATTTCCTCATATATAACACAGGGCAATAATATTTGGTGGCAAGAATTTGAAAAGTGAAACGGGCATTCAGAGTATTTCAACACAAAATTGCAAAACGAAAACAATAGTTATTAAGGGACAAAGCCCCTTGAAACTGAACTAACTGGACTGGAGTAAAAATGCAGAATGTCAACTCTTAATTCCCCATAAAATACAATTTGCAAAATCCGCTATAATTTCCGCCAAAGTAAATTTTTAACTGATTTTAAAAATACAAATGCGTTTATTTATGGTATTTCAGAAAATCATTTGTCAGAAAAGAAATACAAATGATCCAGAAAAATTATGAAAATGCACATTACTTTGTATTGAGTGAAGGAAGCCTAAAACAAGATCTTTGTGGTTAGGGGATAATATCTAACTTCAGATGACTGAGAAAGAAATGTAAAGATAATATTCAGCATAACTTGAAGAAAGTTTTATTGATTGAATATTTTGGTTAATCAATTTAAAGAAATTATAACAATATTTTTAATACACTTCATTGGGAAAAACAGTGAATTTCACTAAAAAAAAAATTGAATTATTGAAACTCAGCTGTGAGATAATATTGCTTAAAAACTAATTATTAAGCATCCTGTTTATAAGATGTTTAAAATTCTGTAACAATTAATTTGGTAGAGAAAATTTGTTTGCCTCTACGGATTACAACTCCCTCTTTTTTCCCAATGGTGGGCACTAGCCATTATAATTGCTGGTCACTACTAATGCCAGAAGCGAGGTCATTTTGTTATGGAGGCACCTAATAGCTGGACCATCATTGCCTCCTATGAAGGCACAGACAAATTACATCCATGCTTTCTCCAGGATTCCAACCTGGGCCCTTTGGTACAACAATCAGAGTCAACAGCCACTTTCCCATCTGGGAGGCAACACAGACAACCACACACAGACTGGGGGGGGGATCTGTTCCTTATTGTATTAATACACTTATTGCACTATGCCCTGCCTTGTTAATTTACTAAAAACTCAATAACAAAATAATTCAATTTAAAAGTAATCTGCATAGCACACAATACTTTAAAATAAAATCAATCTTAGCGAGTTTTATAGCCAATTGTCATCAGTTTTTCGAAACCAAAATTAGCACTGGAAATCTTATTTTAAGATAAAATAACAATAATTTGTTACATGCAAGAACTTAAAAAAATTTTTTTATCACATTTATCATAAGACGATTAGAACTATTTTACAATTAGAACTACTAATAATTCTATTTATGAATCTTGTGTGCATCTTCCTTTCCTTTTAAAACTAGAATGTCTTTGAAAAGTTTTTTTTTGAGTGATCATTACCTTACAAGTAAAACCTGGTATATCCATTTCAGTCCTCGTCATTTCTGACATGAGTTCTCTAGACTTCGGTCCTACTACATTCAGTACAGTATACATTGAAGTAACATCTCTCATAGAAACTGAGCCATCTTTTGGCATATGCCTTCTCATCCACTCTGTAATTCGAGTTTGCTGAGCAGTAGGTGACATCATAAAATAACTGTAATAATATTTTAAAAGATAAAATAACTATGTTAAGTGTCTAAAATACGTGTTCAGCGTATCTTAAATGCTTTCTAAAATACATACTTAGCAATTACTTTATAGATTATTTAATTAATAATATTAATTAATTTGTAAGTTCATTTGAGACAATATATAACATATTACTAATCGTAAATGTAATTAATTCATCTAAATTGATTCTATACACAACTATGGTCTTCATATAAATCTTAACAAACAGGTATCACAGGTGAAATTAATTTCCAACATAAATGTTTTTATACAACTTTATATACACTCTTAGACAAAAAAAAAAAAAAAAAAAAAAAAAAAAAAAAAATAAAAAAAAAAAAAAAAAAAAAAAAAAAAAAAAGATGCACCAAGAAGGAGTTATCCAAATGGGATGAAAATCAGTAGAAGTGATGTACAGAAAAACAAATAATTACAGTTTGAGAAAAAATTGGATGATTTATTGAAGTGAGAAAGCTTCACAAAGTGAAAAAGTCAGTAACTTGTTTGTCCACTTCTGGTCCTTATGCAAGCAGTTCAGCTTGGCATCGATTGATAGAGGTTGAGGATGTCCTCCTGAGGGATATCATGCCAAATTCTGTCCAACTGGCATGCTAGATTGTCAACATCCTGAACTGGTTGGAGAGCCCTGCTCATAATGCTCCAAATGTGCTCAATAGGCGAGAGATCCGGCGAACTTGCTGGCCAAGGTAATGTTCGGCAAGCACTAAGGCAAGCAGTAGAAACATGTGCAGTGTGGGGGTGGGCATTATCTTGCTAAATTGTAAGCCCAGGGTGGCGTGACATCAAGGGCAACACAAAGGACCTTAGACATTCATTGACATACCACTGTGCTGTAAGGTTGCTATGGATGACAACCAAAGGGGTCCTACTATGAAATGAAATGGCATCCCAGATCATCACTCCTAGTTGTCGGCTGTCTGCCAGAAGACATTCAGGTTGGTATCACACCGCTATCCGGGGTGTCTTTAGACTCGCCTTCGCTGGTCATCGGAGCTCAGTTTAAAGGGGGACTCATTACTGAAGACTATTCTACTCCAGTCAGTGACATTCCAGTGCGAATGAGCCTGACACCAGTGCAAATGGACTTGACGTTGTACAGAGGTCAACGGTAGTTGGCGCAAGGGGCGCCGTGACCTCAGCCCCCTTTCTGTGAGCCGTCTATGAATGGTCCTCATGGTCATTGAAGCACTAGTTGCACGTACAATCGATGATAATGATGCATTTCGAGCTGTGTGTGCCGCTCTGATGATTGCTCAGTCTTCAGGTTCTGTCGTTTCTCTGGGCCTACCGCTTCCTTCTCGACACTGTGTGTGGTCATGGTTCACCCATTCCTGCCAACATCGTCTAATAGTGGCATCGTTCCTACTCAAATGTCGAGCTATTCGCCGATAAGACCAACCGGCTTCTTTGAGTCCAACTACACGACCTCTCTCACATTCTGACATCTGTGCATATCGTTCGCGCACCTGTATGCGAGGCATAGTTATTGTCTACCAGAGTACATGGAATGAAATTTGTGAAGAATTTATGACCTGGAATAATAATTTCTCCTCTTAAATATCCTGCCAGTTGCGCAGATCAGATGTGCTGTAACCATTCACTCATTGGCAGCCAAAATGTCAAATTTTGCATTTTCCTTTAAAACCTGTATGCATATCAATTTGTGCCCAATTTGCTTT
>KK114155.1:63511-73953 GCA_000611955.2 Stegodyphus mimosarum | reverse complement strand
TTATATAAAAATATTAAAAATTCTTTTGTCAGAAATTTATTCAAAGTAGTAAGATAATTCAACAGAACTATTTACACTTGATTGATTATAATAATTTCAAATTATCATATACAAAATTTCATGACTGTTTTCATGATATAATGCACACTGTATATTTAACATAACAACACGTGTAAACATACCAGAAAAATTATTAATTATTATTAAACATCTCAGAAATTCTATGTTTTATTTTACTTAATACAATTTTGTTAGCTATATACTAAAAAAAAATACATAAACATACTGGAAACTCATTTTTTAACAGACTCTTTTTGGTGGCTGCAGTTCAGCAACTACCACTAATGCATCAAACATCAACTACAACTTTTTTTTCCCATTGATGGAAGACAGAAAATATTAAGAGTGTTTTACAATAAAAAAACTGCTATACCGACAAATGGAAAACCAGTAAAGTTAATCATTTGTTTCTTGCACATGCACAAATCAGTAACTGTTTCTCCCATATGTGCAGATTGATAGTCATTTATTTCTCGCCAATACGGAAATGTGCCAAATCTGCTCTCTCGCAAAGGCCGTTACAGAAGACAAGTATCATAATTTCTGTCCTGATAAAAGGTCCCCCTTTCTCCTTTTTTAAGTCCTGATAAAATACTTCCTCCAATAATTTCAGATTATCATATACAAAATTTCATGACTGTTTTCATGATATAATGTAAGATGTTGTAAACCATACTTACTTTAAGATGGAATTTTGTGAAGGAAGACATATCAATGATACCAACACGTTCTCTACAAGCATTATATTCTTCTCTAACACTTTCAAACCAGGAGGGTTTTCCAAAAATAATATCAGGTGGGTTAAGACGTTCTTCCCCTATTCATAAAACACACTGATGTATCAAAACCTGATATAATAGCAAAATTTGTGAAGAAAATAATTAAAAAACAAATACAAAAAATACATAATTTTGGTACATTAATTCATCAGAAATTAAACAGACACATATTCATAAACTTACATCTACCCTTTCTGTCTCATTTTGCCATGAGGTTTGTTCATTCCAGAATTTATGCAGATCTGAATACCATGCAATTTTATTATAAATTTAGAAGATTTACAAATAGTTCTGGGTGAGAGTTTTGGCCTTATGTCACTACTGTTTTGCTGTGTAAAGTTTTGCTCTCTGCTGACAACTCTGATACTGATGTTGAATTACCAAGTATAGTGAAAGAGTAGCTTTGTGCTGGTAAGTTACACATTTGAATTTCTATCATTATCTAGATAAAGCCTCTAGCTCTTAGTAGTAAATACATTGGTTTCCAAAAATTAAGGAAAAATCACAAAAATAGCAATAATTCATTAAAAATAAGCCAATTCATATAAAATTTGAATATGCTGTCAATAAGAATTGCTGATAAAACTGCAGAGTGTAAATTACTGGTGCTGAAGTTAAAATAAATGTCATCTGCAAGGAGCATAAAATTACATTTTTCACAGCAAGCCTGAAAATTTCACTATGATTTTAAGAAATCTGGGCTTGCCAGTTTGTAACAATGATCTCCAGGCACCATTTGCCCGAGGAACTGTGATAGAGAGCTATGAGAAACCAGAGGCATGACACAGTCAGACAGAAGTGCCAGATGGCTAAATGGGAGTCTTTCTGTGGTTCATGTTCAAATTTTAACTACAGACTTAGCTCCAGGAGGTTCAATCAAGGACTGTCAACCACTGTGACAAGCGCTGATGGGCAATATTTCTTGTTATATGGATGAAGGAATAGAACCTCAACTCTGTTTCAACTCAGATCCCTCGCTGTAGCCACTGGAAGGTTGGTGACGACATCAATCATGCGTAGACGTCTTCATAAAGGAGGTCTGTATGTGAGGTGAACAGCCATTTCAATGCTGCTCACATCACATCACAGAAGGGAACATTTGAGATGAGCACTTCAACATGTCCACTGGACAACTGATCAATGGAGAGTTGTTCTCTTTACAGATGACATCCTTGATACTTATGTGCGGCCTTATGTCAGGCAATAGGTGATAATTTCCTGTTCCAGGATAACAATGCTAAACCATATAGAGCTCACATTGTAAGGATCACTTGGATGATTATCTTCAACAGCTAACAATTCACTGCATGGAGTGGCCAGCTCAATCACTGGATCTGAATCTTATTGAGCATGTTTGGCATGCTTTAGGAGGACATATGGCTGTTTTCAATCCTCCCTGTCACACCCTTGCCATATTTGCAACTGCTTTGCAGGAGTAATGGCTCTCACTTCCTATGGAACTGACAGACTGCATAACTGATAGCACTACACATTGCTGTATGTGTTGTATTGCTTCCAGAGGAGATTCTACTCCATATTGAATGCAATTTTCCTATACCAAATCTGATTTGTTCATTTTATACATATGCTAATTTCTATAACAACATAATTGTCTGGTAATTTCTTTTCATGTTACTTTATACCTTACTCTGTGTTATTTATTGTGGGTCAGTTTCATAAATTCTACATGCAACTTTTTGAGTAATTGTTACTTTTTTGTGATTTTGCCTAACTAATGATAACCAGTGTAAATTAAATTGCTTAATATTACAGTAGTTTGAAAAAAAAATTGTGTTTAGCCAGGTCTGGATGAGTATTTATTTTGTGTTGTATAATTTAATTTAACCCTCAAAAGTAGTGAGGTGGAATAAATTTATACTTATTTTATTTTTATGTCTGTCTCAACAGTTAGAAATTCATATAGTGAAAACTCACTAGCAGAATACATGCAACACCTTTATTTGATTGTAAATAAGCTAGCTAAATTAATTTGGCACTCTATTTTCGATCAAATTAACTGAAAAAAAAACTTACTAGTTTTTGATGGATCAAAATACAAAACTCTTTCAAAACCCATTCTTTCTCCAAATACAGCTCCAGCTTGTTCTTGAACGGTATAAAGTGGAGAGCATCTAGATTTACGTGCAGTTTTAAACTCAGTTAGCAAAGGATGTCTGATAGAATAATTATAACCTAAAATTCAGAATTTATACATTTATTAATTTAAAACAACATTTAAAGTTAGAAGAATATTAATTTATAGAAAATGAATTTTTATGAGAACTACAACCATAGTGCAGAATGGAAACTTTTTTTTTTTTTAAATTTTAGAACGATGCCTTTTTGAATTTATATTATTTGGATCCTAGTAATATAACTCATTGACTTTGTAAGTAGCATCGCAAATTATTAAGAGCATTTTTATGCCACAATGAAAATTTTAACTTTTTTATTAACATCTGCTTGTAAAACCTTCGTTTTCAAGGACTGCACATGACAAAGACTAACTGTTGAGCTTCCCAAAAGGAACTTTTTTTAGCATGCATCTTGCACAATCCTTCAAAATCCTTTCAAATTTGACAGATGATGATCTTTATTTTTATCTCTTACTTCTCACCATAAATTCTGAATTAGATTTAGCCCTAGTGACTGAGAGAGCCATAGCAGCTGATCAATCCTGATTCATTCAAACCAGCATTGTTGAATTTTACAGATCACTATCTTGTTGCCAGAGCCATTTCAATTGCACGTTTTCTCCTGCCCGAGATAACACTGTGTTCTTTAACATATCCACATACATGTTTTTGGCCAAGATACCATCTAAGCCAATTCGGAAGTTGGGGCTGGGCCCACATCATACTATGAAAAACAAACTTGCAATATAAATTTATTACCTTCATTTTGAACAGTATTTTTTTGTATATTTTGAATAATGTGCCTGGCTTTGAAGCCAGCAAACAACTGTTTCCCATGCATTCTAAACAAATTAATTTTTGTTCCATCACTTCTGAGTATATTTCTTCACTGTTTCTTCAGTTTTTTAGATTTGTTTTCAATATAACACAATTTGGAAAAAAGCATATGCTTTTCAGTATGAGTTTTCTTTAAAACATAATTTTCCTTGGGCTTTGAGAATATACTTTTTCATTCATCAGTGTGCATTGAATTGTTGTTCTGTACTTGTACTGTTTGAAGCTCTTTGGCAGGTAAAACGGTTTCTCTCTTAATTCTTGAAGAAGCATTCTTTTCCTCCTGAACATATTTTAAAAGGGCTAACCTTATGCCCAAACAACGTTTTTGTGTCTATTGCTTCAAAAACTTTCTCTAGGTAATATCCAACGAATCTGACTGATAGCTGCCTGCTGTGCATTGTAAAAATATTTTTCAAATTTATGCTGTAGGTCTACCTGCTTTTTTTCTATATATTCAATGTAAGAAAAGCATTCACTTGGTGAGAAACTTCAGAGTTGAACAAAAAGAATAATAAATTTTACAAATCATTTATTTATTTATAAATTTTTTTAAAGTGGTTAAAAGTTAAAATAATTATGCTCCTGGATTTACAAAAGGAGAGGCGGGAAATATTTCTTTTTCCCTCCCCTATTGCAATATAAACATTAATTTTTATAATTAGTTTTACAGTCACACTTTTATCTTTCACATAAAATTAAAAACCATTTCATTACATAAATATCTACAAACAGAAAATTTTAAATGCTTTCCCTTTAATTTACGCATGTTAAAAGAGCCAGATCCAATATTAACCTCTGTTTTTCATAAACTGAAATTAGCTACTTTCTTTTTCTTTACCACATGCCCATTATAATCTGATCTTTAAAGATGCTTCAGCTTTGAGCCTCTCAAAAATAAAAACTGTGATTAGTATATGAACCTATAGAATCTCATCCTTAAATGACCCATCACTTTGGACCTCTGAAAAATAAAAACTGTTATTAAATCTTCACAAATCCTTCTGATTCACTTAAGGGAGGGGAAATCGCTTAACCCATCTTTAGCGAATCCTGCAAGATTAAATGCTTTATCCAAAATTCATAAAAGTGGTATTCCATTCTGCCTGATTGCATCAAATTGTACATGTTAGCTCAATATTTAGTTTCTAGATTTTCAACTTAGTGACACCATAAAAAATTCAATAGAATTTATAAAAAAAGTAAGAAGCATTTCCCTAGAAATTTCCTCATGGTTTCTTTTGAAGTATAATCATTATTTAAAAATGTTCAAGTGGAAGGTGTGATTAACAGTCTAGAAACGAGACCTCAAAAATTTCATTTCTCCTGTACTGAAATTGATGAATTAATTTCCCTTACTCAACTTTGCCTTAAACAAACACATTTTCCAAAATAAGTATTACAACCAAACTGAGGGATTACCATGGCATGCCCTCTTAGTCCTATCCTTGCTGATATCTGTATGCATTATTATGAATCAAAATTATTCGAAATTTTAAACTTCCCTATGTGGTTCTGCTATGTTGATGATACCTTTACCCTGTATGATGATAATAAAGATAAATTAAATGAAGTTCTTTCAATAATTTATTCCATTCTATTCTATTCAATTTTAAACTTGAGACATAGAATTCTTTTCTGTTCCTTGACATACTGATCACATGCAACATATCCAACTTCAGCATTACTGATTACTGTAAACCTTAAAGTGTTTGCTTTCCACCACATTTCAAATCATGTCACTTGACAGAAATTAAAGAAAAGAAAAGACAAAGTTAAAGACTAAAGTTACCTTCAATTTTATTTCTTCATTTCCTGAGCACTTCCAAGTTTGCTTCTCCAAACTGGCTCTTGATCAAAAACTAAATTACTTAAAAGAGTCATTATTGACAGATACTTTCCACCTAACATTGCGTACCAAGCAGTTAAAACACTCTCATTTTAACATAACAAAAAGCACCTTTGATTTTAGGAGATTCTAAGAATTCTGTTGTTATTCCTTTCTTTCCCTCAGTTAGCTATTAAACTGAACTTATTTACAGATGTTCGACTTTCAGGCCCTTTCTCTTCTATCATTAAAATTTGCAGTTCCATATTTAAGGATCCCATTGCAGCTATGAACTGATAAAGTAAATACAGGATTCCCTTAAAATTTCACACTACAGAACACAAGGCATATGTTAGGAAAAAAGAAACACATAAATCCTCTGTTGCCCAAAACTGTTGATCACAATATCGCATTTTTCTGCAGCCAAAATTTTTCTAAAAACATCTTTCATTGGATTATTAGATTTTCTAGAGGTGTATTATATTTTCATAAAAATCTTTCAGTTTTAGTTAATGATTCCAATTTCAATCCGTGTTTATGGCCAGCTTTTAAATAAATTTTTTCCTAGATGTTTTCATTTTTCATCAATAGATGGTGCCAATAGCTTGATTTCATTCCTCTCCTTCTTAAAGCTTATCATTGGCTTAACTTTCGTCTTTGCACTTCTCCAGATGAAGAAGCAGGTTCTATATTTAAACCTTAAGAAAATAGTTCTGCCAATTCACGGATATTACACCGATTCTTATTGCTTTAACCCCTCCAATAATCACTAGTTGGCATTAAAGTTTTACTAAAACTTGATTATCATTATTTGGTGATTGGATTCCTTCCTCCCCATTTGCCCACTAATTGGGCGAGTAAGGTATTTTCTCATTTTTTACTGTGCGATGTGACTGGCAGCATATCCAGTTAGCATGGAAAGTCTAGAGTTCAAATCCCGGTGAGAGTACTGCTGATTTTTTTGTGCTTTCTGCTCCGATAAATTGTCTAGTGACTCTATAACCTTCAAAATCTAAGCAGTGTTCCCCACTGTGAAATTCAACTTTTAATTTTTCAGACTTCTCTTTACACTGAACAGTTTCTCTGACCAAATGTAAAGAATTAGTTATGAAATTTAAATGAACAAATGACTAATTTTACAGACTTATTACAGAACATAATGAAATAACTAAAATTATTATAAAAATCTAATTCATCATACTCATTATTATGAACTAAATGAAAGAAATATATATTCAGGAAACAGGTATCTAAATCATTCAAAAATGTATATAAGTCTTCTAAAAATATATATAAAATTCTGGAAAAAAGAGTTCATTCTGCAAACGAAATTCATAACATTACATTCTTTACATTAAATATTGTGCTTATGGTGTTTCAAACTAAAACTGAGGAAATAAAGAGTTACACAAGACTGAAGAAAGTGTTTAATTAATGCTATTTATTAAAATATACAACAACAAGTACTGTTGTAGCTTTTAAATTATATTTCTAAGAGACAGAACAGTTCCGTTTCCAAACAAAAAGGTGAATAATAATTCACCAACAGGTAGAAAACAGAGCTATTGTTTAATAAAAATCTATCAGATGGGTAAGACAATTTCTGCTTAAAAAAAAAAATTTTTTTGGTAAGACAATTTCTGTCTAAAAAAAAAAAAAAAAAACCCTCTTCATTTATTCTATTTTTAAAAGGGCAATTTTTGTTTACTGGTTACCATTTAAAATATGAACTTCTTACTAATTGAGAATGGTGATTTGTACTTTGTTCTAAACTTTTTTGACTTTTTATTTACTCATTTATTTACTCTTTATGTTTTAATATTCCATACTATTTTAAACCTTGTAGAGTCATTAGGTTATTTTAAAGTAGGGAACATCTGGACCTCTCGAATATCGTTGAGTATGCTTTAACTACACTTCTAGAATATTGTCGAGTATGTTTTCAACTACACCATGAAGGCACGCGGAAAGGAGGGATACTCCCTTATATACTCCCCCTTTTAAAGGACGACTGGGGATTAGAGGACCCAGTTGCCAAATCTTGGTGGTGACAAATTATCATCCACCATCTTTTAGTTCAGGTGCCACTTGCAGAGTTAGATTATTTTGAAGCAGGATATGTAAAAAATGTGCAGTTCCCTCACCAGTACTTCAATCCTGGACCTCTTGAATGTGTGTCGAGTATGCTTCCAGTTACACCATGAAAACATGCAGAAGGGAGAGAGAAAATACCTTATAACCTTCACAATTTTTCGTACCGAATAATCAAAATTGATCTTAGGAACAATATTCAATAAGTTAAAATTTGTAATTAATAAAATAAAATATAATTACTAATTTTGAGTATTAAAAATCTAAATCAGATAAACTACACAATCCTTAAATTTCAAATATTATATTCCATTTTAAATTTTGTTATTTATATCATTACTTTACAAATGTTCCAATAATTACTTTTATAACCTACAAACCTTGTTCATAGGGGCAATTACATGCTGTGTTTACAATTTACCATTTTTCTGTTTCACTTCTGTTAGGTTTGCACTCTTAATGATATATTCATTTAAAATTTCTTAACCTAAAAACATCCTCACCAAATTACAACTTATAAATGAAAAGTTATTGAACATACTTTCTTTTATTTATATTCATAAATCAAACAATCAAAATTGCCCTACAAGGTGATATTAAAATAAAATATTATTTTACTTCAAAATCGCTGAAACAACCTTGCATTTGGTGTACATTATTATTTTACTTTTTTTTTTAAATCAGTATAAACAGAACGAGACAAATTTATCCCCTTCATTAATCAGAAATTTAAGCTTATCTTCTTATAATAATCTTTCATAATTCAATATACAGCTAATCAATCATATACAGTATATTTCGTAATTTTCAAAATTGATTTGAAAACAACCTTATTAGCAAAAAATGAAACTGTTTATTAAGTTACTGTATATTATTGAACATCAATATTTCAGTATGCACATTATAAATTAAAAGCATACTTGGTTGCCTCTTTCAGAACATAATAAGAAATTAAATCGACACTATTTGAATCTTCTTAATACTGTAAAAATAAGTTCTCTTCATTTCCAATTTTAGCTAGGGAACAAATAGTCCAGAGAAGACAAATTTAATGAACAAAAAAAGCAATAAAACATCTTAACTTTGACAGAGTCCAAAACTCAGCCAGTAACTGACAACTATAACAATAGAACATTATGCTTGAATTAGCAAGTAGCTCATTGTCAGACTGTCACAAATTCCATGAATTCTTGCTTGTGAAAAAGTAGAATCTCAGAAAATGACATACAACATTTACATAAACAGTAAATGATTCCTTTAAAATCAAAAACTTGACAGCATAGTCTTGATATTGAATTTTCAGACACATTTTCTTGGATGGGAAGAACCTGAACTCTTTCACGGTGAATTTGGATTCTTTCTCAACAGAAGTTATCAGAAATACTCAGTTCCCAATCGCACAAGTTTTTGTTCAGGAGAATGTCAATAGTGCAGGACACAAAGAATGATTTGTTGTCTCCTGCACTATTGACGTTTTGGGAACCACAAAGAAAAAAATCTTTAGTTCCCTATATCCTGCATCAAAATACAATGAAAAGTAGTTTCACTTACTTAAATGAGATTCACAGTAACTTTTATAAACAGATGTTAATCAGACAGCAGAATTTGACTGCCTTTTCTTTTTGCTTCATAGGGTAAGCAAAGCACATACAACCTCCATTACTGAATATTCCAAATCTTTCCAAATGTTCTATAATCATTTGAAAATTTGACTGTACTTTAAAGTCATTATTGTATACTTGTTTCAGAATATAATTTTATAATGTACTTATTTTATATGTTAATTTATTTAATCATTTATTTATTTAATTAATAGTATCTAAATCAATATTATATAATTAAAACCAGTTTAATATAACAACTTATTCACAGCTGGTTTTGATTTAAGATTTAGTCCTGAAAATTATGTGACATGTTCCACATTTATGTTGTATATCTATGTACTTGTATAGTATTATATGTATTTATGTAATATTGACTATTACAACCTTGATGAATTCACCTTCCCCCCTCTTTCTTTTCATGCTCCTTATTTGGCAGCACAGGACATTTAGCAATTTACCTTGTTCATGTAAATCAAATATGAACAAAAAGCCAATTCATACATAGATTCAAAAAAGAATAAAATATAAAAAATAAGGTAATTAAATAAGGTATAAAAATTACCAACAGCTTCTTGTACTCTTTCTCTGAGAAATTTCGAATTATTATGCAGATCAATGAATCTTCTTACATCAAAGGGTAGCAAATACGCTTTTGGTTCACCAGTTGTTATCCAGTCAGCAAGTTCCTTTCCCAAGCCACCAGCACCTTGGACAGCATTAACATTCATTCCCACAGCAACATACAAATTATCAATCTATAAAAATAAATTTCTTCTTGTGAACAAACAATAATTTAAATAATTTTCTTGCATGAAAACTTCAGCCTTCCTAAAATAATTAAAAATGGTATCATTTTAATTTGTTAAAATTTGTTATAAACTATTATATAATTTGACCAAATCTTCAACTGCTATACAAATCTATTTCCAAAATGTCTTCCAATGCTACATAGAAAAGCCATGATTTATGGATTCAAAAAAATAAAAATTGTGATACTTTTAATACCAGTGGTCTTAGACTGAAACTGCATGGGGAGCAAATGCACAATCAACCTCTGATGAGTCAGTACTTTTCTCAAAAAAAAAAAAAAAAAAAAAAAAAAAAAAAAAAA
>KK114155.1:0-54912 GCA_000611955.2 Stegodyphus mimosarum | reverse complement strand
TGTAAGAAAATGAGAAAGAATCCTAACTTACCATTCCAGTGCATAATACTAAGTATTCACAATTAATGACACCTAAATTAGTTTTGACACCTGTTACTTTTACTCCATTTGTTAATATTTCTAAGACTTTACAGCCTTCAAAATATTTTACACCTAAAAGAAACAGAATACAGTTTAGTATTATCAGGTAGCAATTCTATATTTGGAATAAAACTTAGGCAAATTTCATATGCATTAATTTCGTATATACTATATATAAAGAAAAATAAACATTACAATAATCAACTGTCTTAGAAAAATGTCATTATGGGTATATCAACATAGGTATATTTAAATTAACAAATAGATGCACAAATGGATTATTCCATTAATATGCATATTATAATGCTTATTTTCACTTGTTTATTACCATGTCATACATGTTTTGTATTAGCTGAGAAATATTATCGTCAGCCTGTCTCCGACAGAGGAGAATGTGAACGAATAGCGTATGCGCACTAGAAGCAGCGCTGAACTATCTTCTGTGAGAAACTGTTTTTTACACCTTTTTTTAAATTTCCTTTTAGATTTATTGCAGTTTGAATAGAACATGTAGTTTCTTAAAATGATATATATTTGTGCATTCCGAGTTGCGATTCAAATGTGACGTTTAACAAATGCGATTCAAATGTGAAAGGAACCTAGCGCCAGAGTGTCGCTAGGGAAAATAAATATATTGAATGTAGAGTGCATTGTTTCTAATATATGTGTGGTATTATTTTACCATGATTTATAGTTATCGACAAAAAATAGATTCAATACAAAGCTGGCCATTCAGAGCCGGAGCAGCTAACAAAGTTTAGAGACTGTGATATTACTTGCAGTTTTTTTAAACGAAGGATTATTTACGATACTTCCAGATTGAAGTTCTGTAGAAACAAAAGGGTAAGTACCCTTTCCTTTTTTGAAGCTCTTTATTTGCTTATTGGCTTTTGCTAATTAAAATGTCATTAAAGGAGATATTAGTGAAAAAACGCACATTGAAAACACAGTTAACAAAATTAAAATAAAAAGTTGCAGACGAAAATGTCCAAAGAAGTGATTTGGAAATACTGAAGAATAAATTTAAAGTGCTTGAGACAGAGATAAATTCCAATTTTGATTCTTTGTTTGGGTTATGTACTGATGAAAGTATTGATGCTTATGTAAAAGAGAAAGAAGAAATTGACGATATTCTCTTAGATGTAGAAGTCGAATTAAATCGTAAATTAGTTGAACTTTCCAAAGAAAATAAATTGGAGCTTTAGGGTGCTGAGAACAATGTTAAATTACCCAAAATTACTTTGCCAACATTTTTGGGTAACTTGCATGAGTGGCTTTCATTTAAAGATATCTTTTTAACCAGTGTTGATTCGAATCCCAATTTAACAGATGTGGTCAAATTACAGCACTTAAAATCTGCGCTAAGAGGAGATGCTTATCGTATTGTGCAGTCAATATCTATAGTTGACTCTAATTATAAATTAGCCTTTTCATTACTAGAAGAAAGGTTCTCTAATCACCACGAACAAGTGTATGCTAATTTGAAACGATTCATTGATATGCATCATATGCAAAATGAGTCAGCATCAACGATATTAAACTTGATTGACATTACAAATGAATGCGTGAGATCATTAGAAGTTTTAAATCAGAGTGTTAAAGGGTTTTCTTCCAATGTATTTGCATACATTTTAGGGCAAAAATTAGATCCTAACACCAAAATATGGTGGGAAAGAAAATTTGGCTGCTTTAACTGATCTTATAGAATTTCTTAAAGATCATGCAAGAACTCTCAATGCTTCAAAGAGTGTGACTAATGCAAAAAAAGTTACACATACGAGTTGCCGCTGTCTTTTCTAATGAAAACGAAAAATATGCACAGAATTTGTGTAGATTATGTAATTTGAGTAATCACAAGCTTTTTAATTGTCCTAAATTTCAGAAATTAAGTGTAAAAGAAAGAGTAGAATTTGTGAAAAACATAATTTATGTTTTTGTTGTTTTAATTTGTACAGTGTGAGAAATTGCCCTTCCAATTACTTGTGCAAGAAGTGTAAAAAAAAAAACATAGCTTTCTCTTATGTTATCAAAATGAAAGTAATTTTGTTGGTACCACAGTAGAAGGAGCAGACAGTTCAGATCAAAATGAGTTGGGTAATCAAAACAGAAATGCATTAAATGTACATGCACCTGCACTTCAAGCTAAAACTCAAAACGAAACCTGTACAGCAGCTACAGGTACTAACAGTGGGAAAATATGTAATCTTATCTACTGCCTTTGTATTCATTGAGACTAATGATGGAACTTTAATTAAGGTGAAAGCGTTGTGTGATAGTGAAAGTGTTTCTTGTTTTTGTACCACTGAATTAGCGGATATACTTAATTTAAAAAAGGAAAAGACAAACATTTCCGTTTGCAGTATATCAGGTATTTCAACTACGATAAAACAAAAAACAGTTGCTCTTATCTGTAATCAGGAACAAACATATAAAAGAAAACTAGAGTTTTTGGTAATTCCGAAAATAGCAGGTTTAACTCCCGCAAAGTTTATCAATGTTAGTAACCTTATGATTTCTGAGAAGGTGAATTTAGCGGATCCAGAATTTTATAAACCAGAGAAAGTAAACCCGTTGTTTGGAGCGGAAGTTTTCTATGATATGTTACGAGCTGGTAATATGTTAGCTAGCGGAAATATAAACGATTCACGGCGAATTAATTTATCGTATTGTGGGTTAATAAATGATAATTCAGAGAGTGAATTGAAAATGTTTTTCGAGCTAGAAACATTAGGAATTAAAGACGATCCTTACTGTCATGAGGAGGACAAAGCATTGGAAATCTGAAGTTTAACACTTCTTGTTTTAAAGCTGGTCGTTACAAGGTTACTTTACCTTGGAAAAGGAACTGGAGTGAATTAGCTGATAATTACTGTGTAGCAGAAAATAGATTAAAAGCTCTTGTAAAGCGAATGAATTATGACAAAACCCTGTTTTCTACATATAGTGAAATATTATATGATTATCTCAAGCAAGGTATTATTGAGAAAGTGTCAAATGAAAATATACCTGTTGGTAAACGAGTCTTTTACCTACCACATCAACCGGTATTTAAAGAAACCAGTGCTTCAACGAAAACTAGAATAGTGTTTGATGGCAGCTCACATGAGTTTGGGCAGTTATCACTGAACGATTGTCAATGGACAGGGACAAATTTGAATCCTCACATGTTCCACTTGCTAATTAATTTCCGATTAAATAAAGTTGCACTTTCAGGGGATGTAGAAAAAGCATTTTTGCAGATTGCTTTTGCAGAAAAGGATCAAGATGCAGTACGATTCCTGTTTGTGGAAAACACACAATTAAATGATCTGAAACTAGCAACATACAGATTCAAGCGTGTTTGGCATTAAGTCAAGTCCGTTCTTGTTGGCTGAAACAATTAAAGAAGACATTCGAAAATCTCGAGATAAGCAGCCAGATGTATTTGCAATATTGAATTCTTGTGTTTATGTTGATGATTTTATTACCGGTCAGGACAGTGTAGAGGAGGCTCTAAGCTTATCGTGTAAAGCTAAGCAAATTACGAGTGAAGCAAATATGAACTTGCGTAAATGGGTATCCAATGATCCTAAGCTGATAAAAAAATGGGAAGAAGAAGAGTTCAAGATCCATCCACATAAAGTCAATGACTCAAATGAGACACTTAAGATCTTAGGAATATTCTGGGATACTAATGAAGACAGTCTAAGCATAGGTACAGACAGTTTCACGGAATTTCTTAAAAATCAGCGTAATACGAAACGATTCATTTTGAAAACTGCAGGGAAGATTTTTTATCCTTTTGGGTTAATAACTCCATTTACTGTTCAACTGAAATTCTTGCTACAAGAACTTTGGGTTCGGAAATTGACATAGGATGATGAACTACCTACAGATAACTCTCAAGAGCGGGCAAAGTGGTGTTGTGAGTGTCATCAAATGAGTAAAATTGCAGTTTCAAGATTCATTTTGAAACCCAAAGCCGATTCCATAGAGATTCGTTGCTTCTCAGATGCCAGTTAGAGGGCATATGGTACTGTTGTCTACGTAAAACTGTGTAAGCAAGAAGAAATTTCTGTGAGTTTCGTTGCATCAAAATGTCGTGTTGCACCTGTGAAAAGAATTACGTTACCTTGTCTTGAATTACTTGGTGCATTACTAGCAGCACGTTTAGGTTCTGAAGTGAAAAAATTGCTCGATCAAAAGAAATCTTCGAGAATATTTTATTGGACTGATGCCAAAATAGTGGTGTACTGGATTAAAGGTACCAGTACCAAATGGGAATCTTTCATCGCCAACAGAGTTAACGAGATTAGGAAGTTAACAAAGCTGGCAGACTGGTTCCATTGTCCAACTAAAGAGAACCCAGCAGATGTTCTGACGCATGGTGTTTAAACTGACTTTCTTGTGAACTGTTCCAAATGGTGGTCATGTTGTGACTTTCTAACACGTCCAGAGATTTCTCATCAGGACTTATCAATTGAGGGTGCTGAAGAAGTGTGTCCAAATGATTCTGGCCAAATGTCCAAAGATTCTGGCCACTTAATGGCAGAAACAATTGTAGAAAGATCGTCTACAGATGTGTGACATGTTTTAAGAACAAACCCATCACAGTTCAACAAATAATGGCTCAGTTGTCCACAGAGCGTGTCACACCATCATACCCATTTAACATAACTGGTGTTGATTTCTGCGGCCCATTTGCTATAAGGTTTAAGAATCAACGTAAGGGAGTTTTGAACAAAATCTATGTCGTAGTATATGTACATATGAGTACAAAAGCCATACACTTAGACTTTGTGACAGACCAAACTAGCCAATTTTTATTGCAAGCTTAAAACGTTTCTTCTCTAGAAGGTGAAAACATACTAGAATAATGAGTGATAATTCTAAAACCTTTATTGGTACTAATGTAGAACTAAAAAAATATCAAAAATTGGTTGAGTGTCCAGATGATAATTTAGCAAAATTTTATACTACTGAAGGTATAGAGTGGAAATTCATTCCTCCCAAGTCACCAAATTTCGGCGGAATTTGGGAGGCCGGAGTTAAATCCTTTAAGAGTCATATGAAGAGAGTTATTGGCAATCAGTGTTAAACTTAAAAGAATTCTTAACTGTTTTAACACAAAGTGAAGGAGTACTGAACTCAAGACCGCTTATTCTAATTTCAGCTGCTTACAACAATTTTGAAACTTTGACCCCAGGTCACTTTTTGGTTGGCAGACATATCACAACTCTTGCTGAGCAAGATATATCCAACATAAATGAAAACAGACTTTCTAAATGGTAAAAAATCACCAAGTATACACAGAAAATTATGGAAATGTGATTATCTTCATAATCTACAAGAACTTCACAAGTGGAAATTTTTAAAGGAAGACGTTCAGTTGGGAACTCTTGTATTAAAAAAAGATGAAAATTTGCCTTCAACCAAATGGTTAGTGGTGAGAATAGCTGAAGTTTTTCATGGTAGGGATAACAAAGTAAGAGTGATAACTGTAAGATTGCCTAATCAAAATTTGCTAAATCGAAACGTTCGAGATATATGTATACTTCCTGTAGAATTATTGTCTTACCTCTATTATAAACGCCATGCATATTTTTCAATATGAATTGTTCTTGTTAAATATTTTATTGTTGTGCCTTTATATTAATATTCTTTGTAAATATATTTTTTAAATTGTTAATTTCAATGCTGGGAGTGTTTTGTATAGCTGAGAAGTATTATCGTCAGCCTGTCTTCGACAGAGGAGACTGTTAACGAATAGCGCATGCGCACTAGAAGCAGCGCTGAACTATCGTCTCTGAGAAACTGTTTTTTTACACCTTTTTTATTTCCTTTTAGATTTATTGCAGTTTGAATAGAACATGTAGTTTCTTAAAATGATGTATATTTGTGCATTACGAGTTGCGATTCAGATGTGACACTTAAGAAAGAAAGCTAGCGCCAGAGTGTCGCTAGGGAAAATAAATACATTGAATGCAGAGTGCGTTGTTTCTAATATATGTGTGGTGTTATTTTACTGCGATTTACAGTTATCAACGAAAAATAGATTCAATACAATACACTTTTGGCAAGTTATAAAATGCTTTAATTGTGCATATGTGAGTAATCATTTTAACAGGTGTCAAAAATTTGCTAATGATTCCAGTTAACAAATTTTAGTGATTTGTGTATTTTACATGAATTGTATTGTATTTCATGCATTACTTTAACATTGAAAGTGAAATTTTACATTAAATTAGTAAATATTATGAAGATATAGCAGGATATAAGTGTTCATGATATTAAAAGTCCATAAACTAAATCATAGATATATAAATACAGTCGTGCCAGTTAAGAACTACCATGAAAACATTTTTTATACACAAGACATTTCATTCTATAAATACAAACAATATGTTAACATTATACAAAGAAATTTTATATAAAACAATATGTTTATACACTGACTACCAATAAGTATTTGGACACCTATGCAAATGACGATATCTGCAGTCTTAAGGTACGTCACGGACTCCGCCGGTATATATCGTGTAGGAAACAGCATCGGCTTTAGACGCATGCAAGATGCCTCGTAGTTCGGAGCTCTCTGATTTCGAGAAAGGTATAATTATCGGGCATCACAAATGTGGCCGATCCTTAAGGGACATATCTAGCTATCTGAAGTACCCAAAATCGACAGTGGCCTTTTTTATTAAGAAGTGGAAGGTGAGCAGGTATTGTCGGAATGTGCCCTGAGTCGGCAGACCAACGAAACTGAAAAATAGAGACTGACGAATGCTGTCTAGAGAAATTCGGAAGAACCGCACCCAATTGATGGCCCTCATCCGCGAGGAGTTTCAATAGGCATCCAGGAGTATTGTTTCAATGAATACCATCCATAAGAAAGCACATCTGCTTGGTTTTCATGGTCGTGCTGCTGCCCATAAGCCTTTGATCACAAAGTCCAACCGCGCTGCTCGGTTAATGTGGTGCAAAGCACATTGAAACTGGACCACAGATCAGTGGAAACGGGTTCTTTGGAGTGACGAATCAAGGTTCACCCTTTACCGTTCGGATGGCTGGGTCTGGATCTGGCGTCTACCTGGAGAATGTCTCCTGCCAGAATGCATTGTGCCAACAGTCAAGTTCAGCGGAGGTGGAATTATGGTCTGGGGGTGTTTCTCCTGGTATGGGCTGGGACCCTTGGTCCCCATTCATGGTAAGCTCAACTTCGATGCCTACTTCACTATTTTGGATGACAATGTGCTTCCTATGTTGTGGCTGTTTTACGGGTTGGAGCCCTGTTACTTTCAGGACGACAATGCCAGTTGTCATGTTTCGACGTTAACCAAGGCTTGGTATGGTGCCAATGGAGTTCATCGAATGGACTGGCCTGCTCAGAGTCCAGACCTGAACCCTATCGAGAACCTCTGGGATGAGTTGCATTGCCGAATTCAGGAGTGCACTACCCATGCAAAATCGGTGAAGGAACTTCTATGTCTTCTCCAACCTGAGTGGAAGAAAATACCACTAGCTGTCATACACAGACTTGTAGAAAGTATGCCCAGGAGGGTCCACGTTGTAATTACCTCTCGTGGAGGCTCTACCAACTATTGATTTTGAATAAAGTTAGCTTTTCTTTTCTATAACAGGTGTCCAAATACTTATTGGTAGTCAGTGTATTCATATTACATATAAAATGTTCACTTAATTAAAATGAGGAACTGTTCATTTAATCTAAAAAATCTGATGTGGACATCACATGATTTTCTTGTACGAAATATTAAATTATACACATTTTTTCCTGCATTTCATTTAAACTTATTTCCTTGAATTTCATAAGAGATAGATTTCTCTTTCAATTAATTTAGCTCTCACTTCATGGCAAGGCAAAAATATATAAAACCTCAAAATATCTTCATTAAAAATTAAAAAATATAGAAAAACATAAAACACCAAATACTATTAAAAATTATAAAAAAAAAAACAAATTTTACAAATTAAAATTAGAGTTTCTACTAAAAAAAAGCAATTCGGCCAGCAGGCAAGAATGCAGATTTTTCGGTGCACAAAACTAAAAGTTTACTTTTGGTGTCACTCGGCAAAGACACTGAAGGTACAGAAACTGACTTAATTCACTATTCTGTTAAGTTTCAAATGTAAAAAAATATTGCTGCTATGGTAAAAAAATTAGGCTTAGCCGCACTTAAATTGTGCATTTTTAAAACAAAAAATGCACAATTTACCAACATATAAGAATAATAATAAAAAAAAACTGAGCTCACCGAGCCAAATAACAGAGTGGGTATATAAGTATACAGTCATCCCTCAGTTATTGCGGTTAATAGGGATTGGAACCGACTGCGATAAGTGAAAAACCATGACGTAGTGTTATCCTCTCATTTTTAACATATGTACATTTTTGTGTATGTAGAATATCAATAAGTGTATATAAAACCATATAAGCAACATATGTTATCATTAACATATTAAAGAATAGTTTTAAACATGTAAATAAAATATTAATATTATAAATAACATACATAAAATAATGTGTAAGTAATATAAATATGATACGTATGTGTAATATACGTAGATGCAACTAAAGTGTACATATTGTAAATCTGTTTTTAGAGCTCTCTTATTCTTAGAACTTTTTTTTTTAATAACATGGTATGTAACTCACCTCTGACAATAACTTGTCTTCACTTAATCTTTATAAATGCCAATGAAACACAAAGTATGATGAGGTGAAGAAGCTGAGCACAGGTTAATGAGAACTTTATTGCTCCTCAGATAACACCTCATCGTCAGGAGCTAGGGGCACTGGATCGTCGCGGGTAGCTTCCGATACAGCTGGGGTAGCTGCAGGAGGCGGCATAGAGGAGAGGAAGAGCTTCTGCAGAATGTTTTCCGCACACAAGGAACATTGTGATGGGGAGTTGTGACCATTGTTTTTTCTTCTGAGCAAAGATGCCCTTGCACAATGCCATTACACCGTCAATACGGTTACTGAATTCTACGGCTCTGACCATGTTGACGTGCAGTTTCATCGAGGCAGTTTTACGGATATTCACTTCACCTTTTTTTATTTAGGGAACTGTAGATTCGTTCAAACTGTAATGGCGTGCAACAGATGCATAGCTATGGCCTGCCTTAAGTATGTCCAATAAATTTATTTTCTCGTTCACTGTCATCCTTTTTCTCTTCTTCTTGGGTTCATTAGACAATTTAGAGGGTGGAGGATGTTTAGGAGCCATTTTCAAGGGTGTCACAAGCGCTATTTTGCATAAGAAGACACAAGAGAACAGCAAAAATTAGCACACTTCGAGACTAAGCATCACTCAAACATTGATTTGAATGAGCGCGGTCGTCTTCGCTGGGTATGAGAATGAAGGTGGGGGAAATGCCTAGGCCCAATCAGCTTGCAAGATTCCTGAGTCGGGAGGGATATCAAATGGCGGGATGAGCCAATCAGAGACATGGATTTTGAATTGTGTGGGCACTCCCTGCCTTCCGCTGGCAACTTTCGCACCATAATTCCTCAATTTTGAATTTTTGATGAATATTTTTTAACAACCCACAATGTACTGAGGCTGCAATAAATGAACCGTGAAGTAGCAAGGGATGACTGTATATTTTTACACTTTTACCAATTTAAACCAAAAAGGGAGGTGCACAACTACATGTTATTGCAATCCTATATACAAAATTTCAACATTCTGAGCCTATTCATTTTTGAGATATGTGAGACATATGTCAAGAAATCTCTTCTGAATCCATTTTAAATCAATTTTATAATCTGTTTGGGGGGAAAAAAGAGGCCTTTAATTCTATCCTTACATACAGACGTCACACAAAAATATTATTTAATTGGATTCGACAGCAGTCAAAATGGATATTTTCATTGAAATATGATACCCGGAATTTTTCATGATTACATTTCCTTTACTTCGTACAAGGAAGTAAAAATAACACCATACATATGCTTTTTATTTCTTTCCCCTCACATTTATATAGTCTAAACCAGAACTTCAGCATTCATGGTAGTAAAATGCTATTTGACAAATAGAAGAAACATTAAATATGTAATCAGATGTATGAAAATGTGCTCCATAATACATGATTCATGTAATCTGTTAAAATTGTTAGCACATTTTGCATAAAAATT
The DNA here is from genome assembly GCA_000611955.2 of Stegodyphus mimosarum. Classification (NCBI taxonomy): domain Eukaryota; kingdom Metazoa; phylum Arthropoda; class Arachnida; order Araneae; family Eresidae; genus Stegodyphus; species Stegodyphus mimosarum. The sequence goes on along the minus strand of KK114155.1, from coordinate 44,693 downwards.
TTCTGATTTTACTCAATTAAATGAATTAAGTTGATTAAATTTCTGCACAAACATAAATTTGAAGGGAACAAATTTTAAATTCTGTAATTTGAATGTCTAGTATAGAACCATACTTTGATATAGAATCACAAAGACTGTTCTGACAATTCACACATATTTTTTCATTACTGAACTCATTGACTCAAATTTCTCTATCATAGTAATATCATATCCACAATGAGAACTTTTGCCTGATAGCATACTCTAAAATGCAAAAGAAATTTTTATTGTGTTTGAGTAACTACAAAAAAATCTAGACCACAAAAACATGGTGCTGCATTTCCACAGTTCTTTAGTTAATGAAATAACACTGGGCATTTATAAAGTCTCTATACACTTTTGAGAAATATGAAGCCATATTCCATCTCAGTGGCCATGCTAATAGGCATAATTGCAGAATCTGAGCTGATAAACCGCCAAATGTTTTACACATATCTCAGTATACACAGCTAAAATTAATGCATGGATTGGAATAACTAAGCTCTATTGACCTTTCATGTTTGCAGAAAGGATTATCTCTTGAGAAATTTATCTCGATATATTACAACAATATCTTGAGCCACAGCTAGTACCAGATGGCATTACTGACCCTGTTGTCTACCAACAGGATGGGGCACTTCCACCATTTTGCCATTTGTGCATAATTATCTTATTGAAACTTTTCCCAATAGGTGGATTTGTCATGGTTCTCAATAGCTTTCGGCTCCACGATCACCAGACTTAACTCTGCTAGACTTTTTCTTATGAGGTTTTTTCAAATCCAAAGTGCACCGATTGAAGATTGACAGCACTGAACAACTAAAACAATGAGTTATGGCTGCAGCAACAACTTTACATAGAGTGTTCCAGAGCATAGTGGAACAGTGGCAATTGTGCCTAGACACTCAGGGAGGGTACACTGAATTGTACTAATTTAGTGTTCTATTATGCTGCATTTTCATGTAAATAACTTATATTTCAGAATAAAGCCTGTTTGAGCAAAAATTTATATTGACTTTATAAACACCTTCTATTTTGTGGACCACTGGAGGCCAATGATAATGTGATCCCTTCTGCCAAATATTCAGCTAAACTAAGCAATTTCAAAAGCTTATGTTTTCTTAGATGCTCTTGATTACATTAAAATTTACATTTTCAAAAGTAAATATAATAATCAAATGTATACATATGTGTTTAATATGAATTTTATTCTTTATCATAGTGTTTGAAATAGAAATATTTCTTGAAAACAAATCAAATTTTTCATGAATGTTTATCAATAAATAAAATTTTGAGTTTTTTAAATTAACATAAAAATATACATAGTTATACTAATCAAAACAGAAACTTGCCAAAGTAAAATTTAAAATTAGTAAAGAAACAACCTTATATTTGTCTAAAAATCTATGCCAAATACAATGCTGTTTTTTAACCAATTATTATTAATTTATTAATATTAATTCATAAAATAACAAAGTCAAAAAAAGTACCTTTGTCTTGAGATATTTTTGCTAAAGTGGTACATACAGCTAAAGGATTCACAACTCCATCACTAGGAACCCATATTCCACCCTGCGGAAGGGGAAGCATTTCAATAGTAAAATTTCAGGCAACTACATTACATAGAAAGTAGTAAGACAAAATTAAAAAAAAAAAAAAAACTCTTCTAAATAAATGTAAGTTCTTTTCTTTTTCAAAGTTCAGGAAACCATGAAATCTTACACATATCTTAAAAATTTAAAAAGTCACAATATAAATACTTAAAATTAATGACTTTTATTCTGAATGCTTTATTCTGGACCATTACACTTCAGATCTCTTTACACAATTCTGCTACAAAATAAAATGCTCTGTATCAGATTTACGAGACAAACTAATTTTCATACAAATGATCATAGCACTAAAATTGGATTCTGCTAATTCTGTAATCACAAACTTTCATTTCAGTAAGGGAAAATTTATATTTGACAAATGAATTTAATCTCCAGCAACTCATAGCTATAACAACAAACAAAGCTTTAAAATTTTAACTAGAGACACTAATATATCATAATAAAAAGCAGCTTTTCACCATAAGGCAGACACAGGGCTATTTAAGTATAATATGATTGCTATATTGATGTATAATATCAAATAGTTTATTTACTGAAGCATCCATAAATTAAACTAAAGATCATATTTATCAATAAATGCCTTGGCGTTTTTCACGAGTTTCTCAACATGTACTCATTAGGTTTATTTTGGAACACAAAACAGAAAAAATTAGTAACGCCCTTGCTCAGATTTAAACTCTGGACCACCTGATTGCTAGCCGGACATACTTCCCATAATACTACAAAGGCCCACAGTAAGAAAGGAGAAAAATTCCTTAAATCCATCCCCATATTTAAAAAGAAGGAGGTGGCCCAGTCACCAAATCCAGGTGGTTACAAATTACCATCCACCACAGTTGTCCCAAAATCTCCATATTCATGATAACGGATTTTCCTTTTTCTTGTAGGTAAGCACTGTTGCTTCTACCAACTTATTAAATCACTTTGGGTAACAAATTTATGTATAACCTTGTATACATATAAAAATTTATTTATAATTTATTTTGCAAAGAAGTAATAAAATTACAAACTGAATAAAAATATTACTTTTTTCTTCTTGCATCTAAACGGAAAAATAATAGCAATAAGAGTATATGGGGGGGGGAAGCATATTTAAGAAATTGTGATTAATTATTAGTTCTAATAGTTATACAAATTTTTAACTAAGAAATAAAGATTTTTTATACTTACTTCCAAGTCTTCAACTTTTGCAAGAGGATGATAGTTTGGAATATCTTTGGGTTCTAAAATTTCGCATTTAATTCCTTGAATTCTGTTAAAACAGATTTTTTTTTTTCAGGAGTATACATAAGAGAGATATAATGTAAAGTTGCATAGTTAGGATATTATATATTTTATACACACACAAGTAAAGTCACAATAGTTATTAATTTACAGTAAATGACATGGTGTCTTCTGGTATTGATTTACACATATAATGATGGTAATGCCATCAATGCATACCATAAAAGTTCACAACTTTTGTAGTGTGCATATGATCAGAAAGTAACTTTTTTATATTATTTTAAAAGTACTTTCTTGTTTTTAAATCAGCAGCTATCACCCATTAACCAAGTATTACCCAAGACATTTTCACCACTCTTTGCTTTATCATGAAAAATGAATGAATATCATAAAATGAGGGTACAAATGAAAAATGTATTCAATTTAGAGCATACTCGAATTTCAATTACATTTTAAAACAATCATTCCAAAAATTATTTTATAATTTAAAGAGTTATTGTAAGGGTTTTCAGTAATGCTTTAATTACTGAAAAAGATACATAATGATTCTGGATGAAACAAAGAACGTTGAAAAATTATCAAATATGGTTTCTCTCACTAAAAAACATAGTTAATTGCAAAACTCCTTTATCTGCAAAATGTTCACAGATCCTTAAAATAAAATAGAATACAATTAATTAAATAAATAAAAACATAAATACATATGCTTAAAAATTTATATGAAAGTTTTACATGCTTGCTTTGAATTTATAATACAATGCAATCTGTTTATATAATTTTTGTTTTTTTGCTTCTGCTAATTTTGTTTTCTGTGGTTACACTAGAAACCTATGATCTGTCACTGTACTAGTATTTGAGACCTCATATACCAAATTTAGTATTTTACTACTTGTACCCGGTAAACAAGATGAGTGCAAGATTTTCATGAGATGTTTACTGATATGTAATTGTACTGTTTACTGACATGTATGAATGAAATTTGAAATCTGCCTTCTACAGGACAGCAAGCAGTGAGTTTTTTTTTTTCAAAGTTATGGGATCCTACTTTAAAAAAAAGCATGTATTAATGGACATGATACAGTCAGTTGAATATAGTTGACAAAACAACAACAGATTTGAACACTTACCTGCAGGAAGTTTGTACTCATATCATTCTAAACAGAGCTTTAAGTAAAATTGGAGGCCCTAACAAAATAGTAGATATTCACAAAAGCCTTTTTATGAAGTGCAAAAATGAAACAAACTGAATACAGATTGTTTATTAAATGAAGAGGCATTCGTTTGTCAGAATTTTGTAGAAATAATTCACGCAACTCTGGCACTAAATCTGTCAACTTTCATGGTTTGATGGTAGCTGGCTTTCACGGCTGATGGAATAATACATAAGTACCAAAAAATCTTTTAAACCAACTTTTCCTATATTACATTAATAAAATTTTTTAATTATTTGACTAGTATTAATAATTAATTGATTGATGAAAGAGTATTTCAGAAAAAAAAATACTTATAGGATACCTTGCTTCAGCAGCTAGTCTCCGCAATTCGGTCATTCTTTCCTTGGTACGAGCTATATTTACAGATCCAGTTTCTTTAAACCCTAAAAGTAAAGTCATTTTTAATAAGTCAGTAATTTGATGTAATTAGTTTTTCTTTATTTTGGATGGAAAATGTTTGGCAATTTATGCCAAGCTAAAACATTTTGCCGCAATATGAACTTTGCTAAGTATGATTTCAAAAGGTGTTTTTCTGAACCCCTATGTTTACTTCGTTCTCAAAACTGTGGTTTATAGGCATTCCTAAAACTTTGCATTAAACTCCATTCTTAAAACTGTGGCTTATAGGCATTTTTAAAACATAGCAATATCATATGGTTGCAATAGCAATTAATTTGTGTTATGGTGCCAAAGTTGGCAACTATTTTTTTATTTTCTTGCAAATTTAGACCTTTTTCTCCATTAATATTTAAGTACCAAAGTAACTTTAAACAACATTTGGGAAAAGTAACAGGATGAAGAATTTCAAAAAACTAAAAAATAATGATTTGGCAGATTTTCTGGAACATAACTTGAAAGGTTACATTTTGACCATATGTGCCAAACATATAATCAAACGACACTATTTCTGGTACTTATGTAATCTACCACTTTTATTTAGTTATTTATTTCCCAGATGCCACTAATGAAATGTTATTTTAAATATGGAAATATAAATGCATAAATAAAATTATTTCATTAATTTATTTCAAAGCATCAATATTTATTGCAACTTGGCAAACACTGCTAACATATTAAAAGAAAACAATTAAAAATAGAATTTAAAGCATGAAAATGATGATTAAGAATAAAATTTACAGTTAATACAATCAATGCAAATTAATAATACACATTATACATAGGGTGACCATCTGTCCCACTTTGTATCATGCATAGATACTCGTCCCAGCATTAACAGTTTGTTTAAAGATTCACCACAATACATTCAGTTTCTATAGTAGTTCCACATACAGAATGCATTATTTTTGTAGTCTTGCAATGGCAGCATTGGGCATATAATGATATGCTATAAGAATCAAATTTTTATGTGTGAGGAGTGATATATATCAGCCAATGTACCAATGTGCTTTCAGTGTGGGGATGGCATTTTCCACTGACTACCAAACTAACTCAGCCTATGCTGCCCCAACCACATGGCATTAATAAACCACTAAGTTGAACTAGCCCGCCGCTTATTACATAGTCTCACATCTGCACTGGTGGTCTTATATATGTTTGTGAAAACATGGTTGGAAATCAACGTCTTAAAAGACTGATCAGTTATGGAGGGAGGCTAATAGTTCTTTGTCTTCTCATAAGGTTTCAAACTACGTGCACACATTGACTGACGTCTGCCTTCTATGACAACCAACACAAATAACCGACTACATCACCCACGATTCCAATATCAACAATTCGATCCTTTTACTGCTACAAATCACATCACTCATAGACTCCCACTATCTTCCAACTACTATGTTCTTATATATATAGTCTCATAGATAAAATACATGTCTTATATATAAGTCTCATATGTCTCTATATGTAAAATATAAAATATGAAACTAAATATTAAACTTAACTGGAACCAAATGGGAACAGACCTTTAAACTGAGAATTTTTAATTAAGGATATCCCCTCTTCAAGGATATGTTTTGCATAATTTTGCATCACTCTGGAGCGTGCTAAGTCAATCTTTCCCTGCAATTTCTCTGCACTGCGAAAATTTTTTGTTCAATCGCTGCCCAAGATTAAAGCAAAGACTTTCCAAGCTTATAAATACTGCTGCAGTCACTGTGCCTTATATTTTTGTTTCTTGCTTTGCCAAAGAAAGTCATTTCTTTGTTAAGCCTATTATCACGTCTCCTTGTTAAGCCTTTTCCTATTATTTAAAATATAAAAGTGCATATATAGAAATTGTGGAGCATATTTAACACCCCTAGTGTTGTACCAATTTAAGCTAAAATGTATTTTTAAATAATTGTTCCCATTTAAAATAAAAATTATATTTTAATCATCAAGGCAGTTGTGATTTTTGTTCCAGTTAGATGTATGCAGCAGTTTTCTCAGCCATGACTAAAAAGTGAATTAGTTTCATCACCTATGCCATCAACTTATTCTACATCATTACATCTAAGTTTGCTTTCATTACATATATATCATTTACTAAATAAAGTGCTACTGCTAAGTATTTATATAGATTGGAAAAACAAATTGCACTTTGTACTGTCAAAGTATAATAGTTCAAGTTTAGTACAATTATTAAATTTCCTAAATTTAATTTTTTTTCAGAATCCTTCCAATTTGTGGGCAAGAAAAGAAGTTGTTAATTCAATGATAATATGGCAAAAGAATGCCCTTTTATAAAGTGAACAAAAAATAGAGTTTAATATTTAGTGCATTCAGTAAAATTCAGCATTTTTAATTACTTATGGCAGACAAAATAATGTTGCATGATGCATTGAGCCCCCAAAATATAAGATGGTAAATAAATCAGATGGCAGCATTCTCCCATACAGCCATGCAGTATTATCCCGAATATGAATTTCATAAGGACATATGATGGCACACTGAAGCAATGTTTTCATTCCACACAGTCTTGCACAATCGATTATTTAGATATACAGATTGTTAAGACAAAATTAATTAAAGTACTTTTTAGAAAAAAAAAAAAATTGGTTGTGCACATACAAAAACTGGAGCAAGAGTGAAAAATGTGATAAAACCCTTCACAATTTTCTCTATGAAAATAAAATGAGGAAAAAAATCGCTTTATAACAAATTACACAGATATGTGAAACCACAAAGATTTAAAGTTATTTCCAATCCTCATTAGATATTTTGATCATGAAGAATGTGCTCAAGTTAAATTCTAGATGTAATCACTCTTCCTAGGAAAACATTGGAAATACTCATAAAGTTCATTATTGATATGCTGGATTAAACAACTTGACAAATAAGTTGGTGGGATATTCTGCACACGGTCAGCATTTCTTAATTCAATAAAAAGAATGGAAGGCGGGAAAGAGCATTTATTGGCATTCCAAGAAGAAATTAATGATATTATTTTTAAATTTAAAGAAAGAATTAATTCTACATTAACATATAAAGTTGAAACACTTTTAAACAATATAATTTAAAATGAAAATATAGACTAAAATGGTTTATTAATTATAATTATAGGCTAAGAATTTCAAGAAATTACTCACTTTATATGAATTGATTTAAAATATCATATAGCCTGGATTGGAAAGAAGAAACAAAAGCTTTCATAAAAAAATATTTGTCCAAAAACAAGCACTAGAAAATACTATTATTCATACTGGAAAATGTATTATTTGATGAAATATCATATTTGAAAAACTTCCCTAAGGAATAACGAAGAAACACTCACAAATAAGTGCTGGATTCAAACTTTAAATTACTTTAGTGAAAATCATACTCCTTCTTTGTATGTCACAAAAGCTATAGAATCCACGCTTTGTTTACCTGGTATCAAAGCAGCTACTGAAAGGGTGTTTTCTATTATAAATATTTTGTAAACAGCAGAACAATCACAGTAGAATGCTGATATTGAGAAGGTAATGATTATAACTAAGTGTAATTTAAAGTGCAATACTTGTAAAAAAAGAATAAAGTTATAAGGTATTCCTCCCACCTTCTTTACATGCCTTTGTGGTGTAGTGGTCAGCACGCTCAACACGTATTCGAGAGGTCCGTGGTTCGGTTCCCAGCGAAACCATTGCTCATTTTTCCTCCCTCCTGCTTCTAAAATAACGTAATGTCTCTACACTGGCACCCGAATTAAAAAAGGTGGTTGATGATGATTCTTCACGACTGGGATTTGGCGATTGGGTCCCCCAAATCCCAGTCGCCCTTTAAAAGGGGGAGTATATAAGGTATTTCTCCTGTCTTCTTCACATGCCTTCGGGGTGTAGTGGTCAGCATGCTCGACGCATATGCAAGAGATATTCGTGGTTCGATTCCCGGAAAAGGCATTGTTCATTTTTCATTCTTCCTGCTTCTAAAATAACCTAATGTCTCTACAAACTGAAAATTGTGATGAACTACTTAAAAAGATTCAGTGCATTTCAAAATACAACTAATCATCCATACAAATTATTTATACTTTAAATAAATTTACTGTATCTGTATTACTCTGTTTCTTTTTTCAAATATAGCTTTTTGGTTGATGACGGTCAATGTCCTAGATTGACTCACAAAATATATGGTCACCCTGGTTATAAATAATATATGATATATTGGATTTTAACAAAAGTTTCCCACCATGGCAAATATCATCTCAGCAAACAGCTTGCACTGCTCGTTTAATCACATTTTGTCAAACTATTTTTGGCATTTAAAAGAAGAGACTTGCTTTAGAACACTATGTTGTGAAATTTGTAAAAAAATATTGTTATGATTAAGTACAAGGTGCCTGAAATGGAACTATCTTGCTACCAGATTAGAACCATCATTTACTTCCAGCTCTGCTGCAAAAGGTCAGCTAGAGAATGTCATCAAATTATGTGTACAGCTTTAGGTACTAATTTTGTATCATATGACACCGTGAAGATTTGGTACTGAAAGTTCAAACACAAGGACTACGACAATCAAGAAAGAGCACTCTGGGCAGCCGATTGATGTTGATGAACGAGTCAAGAACTTGTCGAAGTAGATCAGTATGCAACCACCCGAGCTTGCTAAGGAGTTAGACTTAGTACTATGTCCATTAGTCATGCTATGAATTGCATAAACTTGGCATACAAGTTCAATCACTGGGTGTGCTGCATGAGCTGACTCAAGCAGATGAGGACAGACATGTTCGGGCCTTAACTAATCTGCTCGAATATCTACACAAGGACAAAATTCTGGACTGGATCATCAATTTTGATGAAAAGTGGATTTAACTTCAACAACACAGGCTGAAAAGAGAGATTGGTCTGTGTCCGGTGAGACCATCAGCAGCATTGCAAAGTGCAGTTTGACTAACAAAAAGATCTTGCTTTGTATCTGGTGCAATTACAATTGTATTACCTACAAAGAGTATCAGGAAGAAGGTAAAACCTTCACCAGTAAGGTACACAGTGAGATGCTAGTCCATGTTGATGTTGCTGTGAAAGGAAAATGTCCGAGTTCCAGCGCAAAAAGGTAGTGGTTCCATCAAGATAATGCAAGAATACACATGTGTGTACTCACTGGCTGGAATCTGCATGGTCTTGAATGGGATCTTTTGCCATACCCTCATATAGCCCCGACATTGCCACACATCCCGTCTTGCATTCTGTACAGGACGTCCAAAACTAGATCGATCTGCTTTTGGATCCGCGGCCACCTAGTTTCTGGGGGGGGGGGGAAATGTTGACAGAAAATCAAAGATTTGGGTGGTGATTACTACCTGCACTAAAGGTACTGCTTTCATGTTTTTTCCCCTTAATTTGATGGAATACTTTCATTACAATCACACATTATTGTTGTTCCCGTGTACACCAATCTGTTTCACTTAAAAGGCATCAGAGAACTGCACATACTGCATCATGTACCATCTCAACATTGCACACATTAAACATTATAAACATTACATACATTTTTTGCCATGTATACAGTGATTCATTTCAACTTTAAAAAAATCAGGGAATTGCACAAACTCGGCACTGTGAAAATTAAACTTTATACAGATTATATGATACATTATTGTTGTTCTAATATCGCACAATCCCATTAATTCCATTTATGGGCCAGAAGAAAATTATAAAATCAACTAACATAATATATTGATGAATAATGGTTTACGTTTCAATGAAGAGCTGTACTAAATTCACAAGATGAATTCAAATATTAAACCAAGATTTATTTTAATACGTGGAAACATTAAAAATATATTAAGCTACATTAAAATAGGTTTAGATTAAATAACAAAAATCAGTTTTTCTTAAATATTAAACTATAACTAAAATTAATGTCTTCTCCAATTAAGCAATCAAGAGTTGCATAAGAACTATTAAAATATCTTGCATGGGAGTAGGGATTGTTAAAATAAGGGTATTCTACTAAAATGTGTAAATTCAAATAAATATGCACAGCAATAGAACAGCATTATCATTTGAGAAAATAGGTTGACTCTCAGCTTTTAGAAGATAATAACGAGTAGGTCAAGAGCAGTTAATTCTAAAACATATCAGGACTTTATCCCTTTGGTTTCTAGCAGTGTCCATATGTTTTACACTTATCAACTTGTTATAAAGCTGACATCTCAGAATCACTGCCATTTATTCAGAATCTTCTGCTTGATGACAACACTGATAACTCTGAAAAGGATAAGCCTACTGCACAGTTCAATAGAAGACTTTGCTGTTCCATTAATTGGAGAATTTCACCTTTTGTTTAGTATATCTGAAAACCTTCAAATTCAAGGCTATTATCATGATACATTGCCAATAATGTATAGCAGATGCTATATATTATCACCAATGTATCATGAGATGGGGCCTAGAGATGCGCTGTTTACTAAATCTTCTCGTTTCTATCGCATGCTAAGGAAGTTAGGCTAGAATTACATTAGTTATTTATTATATTCACCTATATGCTTTAGGCTTATATGTATTCCAAATAAATAAATTTTTACACACATTTAAGGTTTATCAGAACTAACGGCAGTGGAGATATTGGCAAAGAAAACTATAAGACCAATCTAAATTAAAATCCATGCTTTATTTCTACAACTTAAATAAAATAAGCTAATATTGTAGCTTTTAAAACCATTAAGGTATCCATTAAAAAAGGAAAGAAAAGTATCATAATGCTGACTCAGCACTCAATAACGCCCCATTTCACCGATTCCCCGGCGTACGTATATATAGTTTGGCCAACCCGCCGATCTAGACGTCATCGGCCAATCAGCGGCAACCACATTAGCTTACCGCCGATTGATCTCCAATCCAATTTGCATGAGGAAAACTAGTCAACAAGAACAACAAATGAATTACTATTAATCTTGACAGCACAGAATGTAATTTTTTAGCCTTTGTGTAATAGTGGCGATTTTTAGCGCAAAAATTGCTGCTACACAAAGCCAAAATAACAAGTCAAAGAATTGCACGAACTCAGTGTCCATGTACTGCCAAAAATTGCCAATTTTCGCTGAGGGACCCCCGTAAATACTGGCATTTCTAAATAATTCAGTAATTCCCAATAGGATAGATGCAGTTTTGATGTAAAGTAAAATATTAAATATATTGGTTATACTCAATGAAGCTTAAAGAAGGACTCCAGAATAATTATATTACTGCAGATATCAGAGGGGGAAAAATGACCTAAATAAGGGGAAAAGACTTAAACAACAAATATAACAACTTTTTTAGCATACTGTTCTAATTTTTTCATACATTATAGCAGGAAATATACAAACCAATATCATGTCCAGAGTTCTGAAGTTCTTTGTATAATTCAGAACTAAATGTGGTTATCCGGCCTTCTGAGGTAGAATGGAAATGGCCCACAATACCACAACTTCGCCATGAATCCCCACTCCCAATTCTAAAAATAATTTTAAAATTATAAGCAGTTACTTTATATGAATAAAATAGACAAAAATAAGCAAAAACTTGTTTAACAAAGGAAATACACACATTAAGCAAAATTCATAAAATTGGCAAACAAAACAATAAAAAAAATTCATAAAATTAGGGAAAAAAAATATAGTAAACAGTATAGCAGAAATCTGCCTGTAGATTATCAACTAAATAAATCTACTAGCTTTGTTTAAAACTCTTAATAATGATTTAGGACGCCAAGAATTTTTTCCATCTGTCTGAGTTTAAAGCAATAATATCTTAAAAACCATTGCTTTGGAAAGATTTGCATATTTTCATGCAAAGTAACCCCTTAACTCGACTTGCTACTCAGAATCTCCCATATGTATAATATGAAGAAGTCAGTTTCTAGGAAAGAGCATTGTGGGAAGACAATCCTCTACTAGGCTAATAGTTTTGCTCTACAATTAATCAAAATCCAGCCCAATCAAAAATACGGCAATTTAGTCTTCACGATTATTATCATATTTATTTATCCCTAAAATACGTATAGTAAAATTTTTTTGTTAAGGCTAAGTTAAATAACATGTAAAATGATAATTACCCAAACTTTGATCATGAACAATATATCACCGTAGCATAAAGTCTTTTATTTTAAGCTAATATAAAAACCAATATAATAAATCCAAATCATGATTTGTGAGACATGTGATGAATAACGCTATAGCAATAAAGTGTTTTAAAATTGAAACTAGTCCGTTATATCAGGAATTATTCAGAATTCAGAAATATCGAAATTCATCAGAAATAGAAGTCATAAGTGGCTTTATCTCAGATATTATGAGGATATGAAGAATGCCATTTAAATTGCAGAAGGTTTAAATTTTTTCTTCAATAGAAAGTTTTATTTATAAGATTTTCAAAGCATTCATCATTATAATATAACGCATAAACTTAATAAATTAGTTAAACAAACATCATATAATCTTAATTTATTTTGCAAAGTCATTAAATTGTTAGGTAAGAGATCAAATTACTTAAAATTTTAGAATATTGCACACATTTATAGAGTTTAATAATAATCATATCAATACATAATAAGATGATAATAGAATACTGCTATTTAAACTGTACTGTTATGTAGAACATTTTATGCAAAGAAATTGTAAGAAAACTTCAAGCAGATACGCTCGATTTCAAGAACTAAGAAGTAAGTGGGTACTATGGGAGAATGGATCCCTATATTGAAAAAATAGGAAGTTAGAAGTTTTTTGGGCAAAGGGGTACAGGGAGAAGAGAGAATCATGAAAGAAAGGTTGAAGGGGAATCCACAACAGGTTACTGGCAATGGGAGAAGGAATTTTGGAAAAAAACAGTAAGGCTATGGAAAATTTTAATGCAAATGGATAGGAGTGAAAACAAAGAAAGAAGAGTCCAACACTATCTGAACAATGCAAATATAATTCTAGCTGTCAAGCAGAACATGACAGGGATAAAAAATGTCTTCCAAAGTCCAAGTTGTAAACTGAGCCCAAAAGTAAGGTCTTCTGTACAACTGACAGTTTTATTCCTTGTATTTAATTATATCCTTCTAAAAAGTTTCACTTCAGGTACTTTCTAGAATGAAAAATTTACCTGCTGTCAAATTCATTGCAATTCCTGGAGAAAAAGGCATCTGACATGTAGGTGGAGACTCTTCTGTTTTCTCAACTTGATCATCAATAGGTTTGGTTCCCAGAGAAAGACAGGCATACATTCAAAAGTTACAGTTTTCAAGGCAGGCTTAGTTTCAATTTGAAGTTTTCAAGACTCAAAGAATTTTCTTCTGCAATACAGTTTCAGTTCCATAAAAGAGGGCATGTTCCAGCTAAAATTAAGTTTTATCTAAAAAATTAAGCAGTACAAGAGCCAAGCTGTGGTGCGCTCTGGCAAAATTAAAGCCTTGACTTGCATTACATGGAAAATTTAAAATCTCACATAAATCCAGAGCTAAAAACCACAGATCTATACTACGTAACTTCCATTTCAAATGAATACTGTTTTACGTAAAGTTGGTTAGCTGCAACCAACAATAAATTAAATACTAATCTATACAAGTTAGCCAAGTACATGAGGACGTTCTAAGAGCAAGATTTTGCAGAGAACAATTTAAAGCAAACAGGTTAATATTTATAGATTATAGATACAGATGTAAAAACTGAGTGCGACAAGGTATGCCTTCCATTCCCTTCGATAGTTTCACAGTGTTTTTTCTGTTCTACACAAAAAATTCAAACACTATGTCCTTTTTTAGCTTTTGAGGGTGAAATATTGATCAGAAAATGTCTCCACTGCTTTAAATGTAAATGATGTGATGCGTTATGAGTAGACATCCATTTATGTTTTGAATATGAACCAGAGACATCAGCAGAACATGTACGACCACACCTGGCGGTGGTAACTAGGGGCGACAAAATGTTTAGATTTTAAAGAAGCATTAGGCCGCAGAATTTACGAATTGCAGAGATTGCACCAGGTAGCAAAATGTCAAGTGCCGACCCAGCCTGTACCAGATATCATATCAATAACTCCACGTGAAACAGTGCAATGTGATAAATTACTTTGACAAACAGTTGATGAGATGCACGTGCCATTTTTATTTTCAAGTCTGTCTAGTGGCAAAAATACAGTACTAACACTTACTTTACATTTTTATTCACAAAATCAAAACTTGGTTTTTCAAGAATCGATCACAGTTTCATCAAACGAAAGTGCAGATATAATGTTAGATCATGCTTATCCGTAATTGGCCCTAAATTGTGCTGTTAAGTGATCAGTCGATTGGATAATACATAAGTGTCTGTTTTTCTATTGCAAGTGGTTCAGACATGTTGAATACATATGTATTGTCTCCATGTCTGTTCAACATGTCTCCACTTGCAATTTTTTTTTTTTTTAATTTGGCCACAAGTGGGATTACCACTCATCAAATTTCTATATAAAAAATATTATTATGAACAACTTAAATTAGGTTTGTACAAATGTCATACTTACTTGCTCTGCTCCAACACTATTATGTCATTCCATTCATTCTTATTCATGTGATACGCAACAGAATTTCCTACTGCACCCGCACCACATATTATAACTTGTGACGACTGAGGCACAAAATTGGTAGCACTACGCTCGTTCATTTTAATAAACTTATTTTGAGGCCAGATTTCCTTAAAAATATAACGAGGTATGCTTCTTTTAGCTTGCTCAATCAATACAGCGGCCATAGTCTGGGATTTTTTTTATAAAAGGTTAAAATGCAACTCAAATTCAAGCTTCAGGGTGACAAATCTTGCCTATAATATGGAAAATAGTTTCTGCAAAAACACAACATATTTTACTTTCCGTGTGATTAAATCTCACATGGCAATGTTCATACCTTTAATTTACATGTACACAATCCTAAAATAACGTGGAATGCTGAAATGTTCAAAACGAAACAATTTAATGAAACTACTGCTTACTTTTACTTTTAAATTTAATGAAACTACTGCTCGTAACACAGTATTCACGTTTAAATTTATCATCATCGCAGTAGCATTACAAGGCAAGTACTCCTTTCGGCAAAGTGCAGAGACATGGGAAGTGCGAGAACAACTTTGTTAAAGGCAAATAAACTTTTTAACATCTTAATATAACTTACAAAAAATAATTAGAACAGATTTTATAGATGGGAATTTTTTGATTCAAAGTTTTCATAATTTCCAGCTATACGCAAGTAAAATTACACTATTTGTTAAGCCGGTTGTTTCAGAACCGTAACCGATAACCGCATGAAGTCTTTCAGATTGTGCAATATTTACAGTTTTTCTACTGCTGTCAGTTACCTGTGCTTATTTCTTTTTAAATTTAGCGACTTTGATTACATTACACAATTTCTTATTAAAATGGAGGAATCTCCCCGATATACATCAGATTCTTATATCCCTTTTCCTAGTGATAGGAATGTAAAAAAGAATAATTCAAAAAATTATCATCGTGAAAGGGGTAATGAGAATTGCAGTCAAACGAATCAGAAAACGTCTTCAGAAAATTTCACTGCAGTTCCATGGAAGAAATCAGCTCAATATTCATGTGGTGTAGTTGGGTAAGTCTTGATTGATCTTTCAACCCATATAATTTATTTTGAGCATGCTAATTACACGTTATGTCCTCTTTCATGCGGATTATGCATTTTCTTGAAAATTTCTTTGCACAGTGTAACTGCTGGAAATATCAATATCAATGATTCTTCTACTGATTACGTTAATGTGAAAAATGACCATTGCTGTGTCTAAGCTTAGGCGATATATGCAATCACTTCTGGACTTTTATTATGAATTGTTGTCACTCAGTGGTTTTTACAAGGGGTAATTCAATAAAGGTGTATTTCGCTTTAAATTATTACTGTGTTGAGCTCACAGGGAGCGCCAATTTTACTGATCGCCTAGGCCGTCGTATGTGCTGGAGTCTAAGTGACCTGCAAAATTTCAATTATAATCAGTGTTTTTTTTTAACTTCTTTTGATTCAAATCCTGGTTTGAATCATCAATTTTAATCTGATGACTTAAGTTATTGTTACTCATAGTTGTATTACTTAAAATAATGAGTATCTTTTGAGACATTTTTTTCCCATAGTTCTACTTTAACTACAGGGCAACTTGACTGTTTTGTTCTTTTATGATGGGCTACTTTTTATAATATTGAGATGAGCTTTTTAAGGTGTCATTTATGATAGTTATGTTATTTTTATTCATATTATGCATATAAAAGACTTGAATTCTCTTTGAAACTTTTTTTTTTTCATTTAATCCTATGTAAGAAATATTACAAAAAATTAGACATGTTTTTAAGTACAAGTTTTATTTTGAAACTACAGAATCACTACTGTAATCACGATCATGATAAGTCAGTGTTGTTTTATTTTAAATTCATGAATACTGAAAAGAAAAAAAAAACTTATAAGTAATTTAAAATTTTTTATTTTGTGAATCTTATACAGAATAATGTGTTATTGGTAGACCTCTAACAAATTTCCTTTAAGAATGATAAAGCTTTGTTTATTGCATAAAAGTTTAGTACTTTCTGATTATCTGATTTTGTTTTGGTGATACGCATGTGTACCTAACCCAGATCAAACTATTTACGTAACTAGGGAGGAAACTGCATGAAGTATTGTGAGTTAGGGGTGTAACCTGTGCAACCACATCGAGTGGTAGAATTTAGGGTTGGTTAAAATTTTAAAATTTAGAGAAGTACTGAGATGAAAAATGTAGGGATTTTCAAAATTTTTAGAATTTAGGAGAGGCAGTGGGCAGCAGAGTATAGGGGTGGAAAAATTCTTAGAATTTATGGAGGTGCTGGATGGCAGAATTTAGAAATTCTGCCATTAAATTCTGCAATAGATAACAAAATGCCTAGTTTCGTCCCTACACTTTAATTAGATATATTTATCATTATGTGAAAATTCCTGTATGCATATCAGTAAGTGATAAGGTGCAGCAAAACAAGTATGTGTTATTTGAATTAGTCTAAGGTATGATTTTATAGTACTCTTCTGTTATTGGGATTGAATTAAAAAAATGTATGTACGAGTGTATGTGTATACACACACTTACATATATGTACGTACTTATGTGCACACATGCATGCATAGATATGTTTCTGAATCCAGTTAAGATAACAGAAGAGTACTGAATTTACTTAATTACTTGCTACTTTCTGAATAGCTGTACCCCCATGAAAAGCGGCTTACTGTTTTGGCAGCTTTTTTAATTAGTTAAAACGTTTCCATGGCTATCTTTATGCTGTTTTGAAGTAACATTTTATAAGGAACAAGGAATTTTTTTGAAGAAAAACAAAGTATACATGAACAATATCTACATTTTTCAGCCAAAAGGTATTGGTCGCTGACATGTCAGTTAAAGTACACAAATTAACGTGTACCAAAAGTTGTATGGTATGCACTTGTGTATATTGGCTGTTATGTGTGTATTAAAAAATGTGGCAATTCTACTGATTGTTGAAATCAAGGGTGTGGATAATCAGAAAGTGGTAATTATTTTTCTTTAATTAGTTTGCGTCTAGTGGTAAGATAGGCAAGGGTGCGAAATATTTTAGAGACCCTGAAGGAGCACTACATATTTTATGGATGTAAGTTCTGATAATGAAAATGAAGAATATTTCAGGAAAAGCTTCTCATAAGGCTGCTGATGACAGTAATGAAGGTGCTATTTTGGTTGACGGTTGCACGGATTTTTGGCGATTTACGTTGGCACGGTTTTTACAATCATCAGCCATCTTGAAAAATGCTGTTTTTATGTATTTTATGCATAGCAAAGTATTCGAAACTTTAAAAAAAATAATGGATTAATTTTTTTTTGAAAACGTGGTTTTTCAAGATGGCAGGCAAATGTAAATAAATACGTTTATTATGAGTATAAAATATTAAGTAAGTTTAAATTATTACTTTCATATAGCATAGAAATAGAATAAAAACACCAGATAACACTGCGCCAATGTTTAATTGGGTTAAAAATATTACTTAAATTGAATATCGAATTAAAAACATCATACCAACCTTTAAAAGAATTAAAATATTACTTAAATTCAAATACTTTAAAATAAATTAATAGGATATAATTATTTAGCTTAAATTATAGGATATAATTATTTAGCAATTATAGGATTAGTAATTATAGGATATAATTATTTAGCAATTATAGGATATAATTATTTAGCTTAAAACGTATGTGGCAATAAATATCTCAGCACTTTTTGATAGTGTCACTCGTTGTTTTTTTGCAATTTTTTTTAGTATGATGGAATACACAATTTAGCAATTACCTAATGACAAAGAGTAATTACTTAATGGACAAATATTCTGTAACCAATCAGGAAGCTGATTACATCACGCATAGAATTAAAATTATTTAAATAATCATACATAATAAAATCATTTTTCAAAAAAAAATGCAAAATTAAATTGTATTTTATTATTTAACAGTCGTAAATAATGTTTAAAACATTAAATTAAATTTATAGATATTAAAACCAATTACTTTTAAAGTAGGATAATGTCATTTATTAAATCATCCACAACATAAAATATCATAAACTATAAAATTTTTATTTCAAATAAAAATGCAAAATTAAATTGATATTTAATATTTAGTAGTCATAAATAATATTTTAACACACGGAATTTATCCATAATAAAACACATTATTTTTTAAATAAAATGACAACAAAGTATCGGTTACCATAAATAACTTGTCCATCAATAGGTTTACCATAAGTCATATCGCTCGCCAACATAAATCGTAAAAAATCTGTGCAACCATCTACTAAAGTAGCACCGTAATGAAGATTGAGATTTTTTTACAGGAAGGTAAAAATGAAGGCAAATCCTTATCTTTTCTTTCTGTAGATTATTGAAAGAAATGGTTGAAATTTACTGTGTAGTACCCCTTGGTTTCTGTCTGAAAAAATTGCTAAGTGGTATTGGTTGTTCATGAAATCTGGAAACCCGCTGCGTTCAGTAGATTTTTCAGTAATCCTAATGATGATAATGTTGGCGAAACTAGCCTTGAGGAAAATTGTGTGAATATCGCCAAATGTGTTGTGATAAATTGAGATTTTGGCTATTTTTTGTAATATTAACTCTTTCATATGGACCGGGGATTTTCTGTTGCTTTGTTTGGTTACACTTGCGTAATGCTTTATGAAAGTGGTGCCTGAGAGGTTGTCTGAAAGTTTGCTTAGTGTTGTAAATGAGTGTATTCTTCTGGATACGACTATAATTTCTAACTGCTAGAAAGAGTATACCAATTAACATGGAGTGTTAAAACAAAGTATAAAAGGAACATGGAGTGCAAGTAAATGCGGTTTAGCGAGGAGGAAAACGAAGGACGGCTTGCATTATTATTTGGCCAAATATGTGTGGTGCAAGAAGGAGATGCTGGTGAGAAGCGTGAACGTATGCACGTGAAGAAAAAGTTATGTTAAAAAATTAATATTTTATTTATTTATTGGTGTCTGTGTGTTAATTTTTGTTGAAAGATTTGTTGTTTAGCATATTTATGTTAGAAAATATGTATTCTTTGTCATTTATTACTCCTTGTGTATTTTTGGTTATTTGTTCATGACTGTGTGTTAAAATAGCGGCGAATTTTTTTCTGGTTAGTGTTAACTTTGTTTTATCTTCCTGATTTTGTTTAAGTGAAAACAGATCGATGTGTACAAAGTTAAGGCAGTGCGCAATGCCTAGATTGTGCAATTCTGGTATTTTTTTTAAAGTTAAAATAGGTCGATGTGTACATGGACACCGAGTTTGTGTAAGTGTTTGACTTCTTGTTTTGGTTTTGTGTAGCGAGTGGAAGGATCAGTACCATCTTGAAATTGGTGCTGATCCTTTGTGGCACCCGTAGAGTAAATTTAAGCAGAAAGAAACCATTGGAAACTCTGAGTAACAGTTTAAGATATAAAAATATGCAAAACAAAGTAATACTTTCTGTTTATCTACATACTATTCAAAAAGTCGGAAACTCATTGGCAACTAATTTTGCGAAAGGTGTAGAAGCCCAGTTATTGCATAAGTAATAATTATTTTTAATTTCAAATATTTTATATTTTTGCATGTGTTTAATATTTTATATAATTAGCTTTAACATTTTGTTAATATTCATATTTATATTTCTTTTACGCCTAGTGGAAACAAGTAGTTATTCGTGATTATTTTGTTTTTCAAATTTTGATTCTGTTATTGTTATTCAAAGTAGGAGCTCATTTTTATAGCTAAAAAATAAAAGCAGTAAACTTAGCCATTCATTAGTGATTCTTGCTATGTTTAAATTATAATTCAGTTTGGATATTGGTAGTCAAGATTACATTTTGGTGACCATGCTTTACTTCTGAAATGACAACATACGAGTCGAGTCGTCTGAAATTGCCTCGAAACAAGTTGAAGCGCAGTTCAAAGTCAGTAATATTGTTTCAGAAGAAAAGAAATTTAAGGTCGAACATATTTGGGATATTGTAACAAACAAAAATGCCACAGAATATTCAGATGCTAAAATTAGATTATTACATTTATTTAAGGAAAGTGAAAATGTGTGCATTAAATGTTTGATTACTAGTATTGAGCGCAGGGACACGAAGCCAAGCCAAGTTTTGCAGAAACTGAAATCAGTTGCTACTATGGATGTGTCTGAAAATTTAATCAAAATGTTATGGCTTGAGAAGCTACCTGATGTAATATATTATTAGTCAGTGATGACGACGCAACTAAGTTAGCATCTGTGGCAGATAAAATTAGTGATATGGATCAGAAACTAGAAGTCTTAAATTTCTGTAATTTATTTGTTGCAAAAAATTGCTTCTGTTGAATAAAAATTTATTAAATAACCATTTGATCAAGACACAGGTATTCGGATTCACATAATTCCTGATGATCTCATAAACGATATGATCCAAATGGCAAATTTTGTTTCTATCACTTTTGATTCGCATCAAAATGCATTCCAAAGAAAGTCAGCTCCCATGTGCTTGGGAACATTCCAAAAACCAGGAAAACTGAAATCTGCAGTAGGCATGGTGGAAAAATCTTCTGCAGAAAATGTGAAGGACTGTAGCAAATTTCATTTATTTTTTCGTGACTGAAGATCAAATTTGCACTTTCTTGTTGATAGCAGAGCTGACATAAGCATAATTCTAGCTACTTCTGTGAATAAATATAAAACTGAATACAAACTGTATGCAATTAATTGCACAGATATCTCTACATGTGGTATAAAAATGTTAACTCTTGATTTGGGATTGCACTGTGCTTTTCAGTTTCCATTCATAATTGCTGATATCACAAAAGCTATTTTAGGAGCAGACTTTCTTCACAAATATAACTTGTCTATTGATATAAATAAGCAAAAATTAATTGATGGCATAATACAACTTAGTTTCCAGGGTGATGTCACTGCTATTTCAAGTGATAGCTACATAACCATATTAAATAAATCCATAAAAATCTTCAATTTACTGCCAAACAAAATTTCTAAATCTAACCTTTTTTTTTGCACAAATGAAACATGGTGTTACACATTTTATTGTGACTGATGGTCAGTCCATTTATTCAAAGGCATGACAGTTTGATCCCAAATGTTTAGTGATAGCTAAAAGAAGAATATAAATTTATGCTTGTCAGTGGAGTAATTCATCCATTAAACTCTCAGTGGTCAACCTTCTTGAGTCTTGTAATGAAAAGAATGGTTCATATCGGCCTTGTGGAGTCTACCGTCGACTTAATGCACAGACGATACCTGATTGGTACCCATTTCCTCAGATTGAAGACTTTCATCATATTTTAAAAGGCACAAGTATTTTTTCTAAAACTGATTTATTCAAAGCTTATTTGGTACTTATTTGTTATTGGACCAGATTCAGAAATGTATGTATGTACACATACGTGTATGCATGTATGTACGTATATATGTGTGTGTGTGTGTGTGTATATATATATATATATCATGTATGCATGTATATATATATACACACACACACACACGTAATATATGCGCATATATACTTACACATACATACTAATATACATGCATACATGAACACATACATCCATACATACATTTCTGAATCTGGTCCCGATAACAGAAGAGTACTGTTTATTTTCATATTTCTATTGGAGAAGAAGACCGTAAAACACCTATCATCACTCCTTATTGGATCCAGTGCTCATGGATTCTATTGCATCTAGTACTCATGAAGAATATGAAAATCACCTTGAATTAGTTTTCAAAAGACAAATACATTTGATTTAAGAAGTATTTCAAAATCTGTGTTCGCTGCTCAACAGATTGAGTTTTTAGCATTCCTAAGTACACCTCAGGGTTCTCAGTCCTTTGCCAGAAAGAGTTCCAGCTATTGCCAATTATAAACGACCAAAAACAATTCATAAACTTGTAGCATTCATTATTTTAATTAACCAAATTATTTTTAGTTTGAACTTTCCTATCGATATCTCAAAGTTTCAGTTGCTGCCCGAATTTAGCGCGAGCGAGATATTTATGCAAATCGCATATATCTGTTAGCAGTTTAAAAGGCAGGAGTTAACGAAGGGAAAGACAGAGCCTTGGATTTATCGTCGTAAGGCTGTGCGCGCAAAGATTTCCTCTGTCTACTGAAAGTTCGCCTTTATAGGCATTTGCAATTACCAGTGTTTGCTAGTGAAATTTGCATTATTGCATTTCACTAAGAGTTAAGCTTCCCTCGCCGTCCTACTTAAGCTAAGTTAGGTATTTGAATTTGTTAACACACTTTATTTCATATTGTTTTAGTTCAGCCCAAGTAGTGGCTTACTCTCGAGTTGGAGAGTTGTAATTATTTGAATTAAAGGGTCACCTTTAAACCCTCCTTTCTGACTTTGTAGTTCTTCAACACTAAAGGACATAGCCTAGATTTGCTCACTGTCCTCCACATAGGGTTTATGCTCACAAAGAAAGTCAAGAGATTGAAGGAGAAACCTTATAAACTTAGAACTTTTTGTGGAAAACTTAATTTTTATTGTCATTATCTAAAAGATGCAGCAAAGAATCAAGCATTGTTACATGAATATCTTAAGGGAGTTAAAAAGAGGGATAAACGTAAAATTCAATGGATTGAAGAAGCTGCAAAAATATTTGAAAAGGGCAAGGAATGACCTGGTGAACACTGAACTGTTGCTTTTCAAAATTCTGAACTACCTGTGGTGAGAAGATCGACATCGATGCAAAAGTAAACGTTAACATCACATTTGGAAGTGTTGCCTACCATCACATGGCCTATGTGGCAGAGATTGCAGACCCTTGAACACTCAGATTGGACTTTCTAAGGAAATACAATTTTTCCTTGTGCTTTAAAAATAATGAACTGCACTCTGTATTTGAGGACATGGCACTATTTGGAATTAATGAAGAAGCAGTGAAATCTATTCTCAAAATCATAGCTCAAGACGATATCGCAATACCAGCAAAAACAGAAATTTTACTTCCTGAATCCATAGCCAAAAATGGAAATTTCAACTATGACGTCATAGAATATCCCAATAAGTGTAACAGCCCAAAAGGAGTACTAGTAGCCTCAGCACTCGTTGACCTAGCAAGAACTGTTATCTCGGTGGGAGTTACCAATTTAACTGAGAGAATGAGTGTTATTAAGAAAGGTGAAGTGGTTGCAGCATGTACTCCAGTAACCAGCGTTAAAAGAAACAGTAACATCTCAGAATCTGTGGAGCATTTCATTGGAGTTATTGCAAGATGCACAGTTAAACAACGAAGAGAGAAATTCTGCTAAACGGGTCATTCAAGAACTTCAAGATGTTTTTTTCCGCTCGTCTTGACTCCGTCAATGTGGGTGGAACCAGTTTGACACATCATAGAATTGATACCAGGGATCACCCACCAATTAAAGATGACTGCCGATTGCTAAACAGGAAGAGGTAGGAAAACTTTTAAAGGACATGCAAGAAAGCAATGTCGTCCAGCCTTCAGCAAGTCCCTGGCCATTTCCCATTCTGCTGAAGAAGAAAGACGGTTCAACTAGATTTTGCATTGACTATCGCCGGTTGAGCGAGGTTACGAAGAAAAACAGCTACCCTCTTCCTCGAATTGACGACATTCTGGATACTCTTTTGGGAAGCAAGTGGTTTTCAACACTTGATTTAAAGACTGGGTATTGGCAAGTAGAAATACATCCTAATGACCAAGAAAAGATAGCATTTCTATGGGGCAAGGACTTTGACAGTTCAAGGTGATGCCGTTTGGACTGTGTAATGCTCCGGCCACATTTGAATGCCTCATGGAAACTGTTTTGAAAGACCTTTCTTGCGAAGCTTGTGTGATATACCTGGATGATGTCATCATCGTTGGAAAGGGTTTTGAAGAACATCTAGAAAATCTTAGAAAGGTACTTCAGAAACTAAAGGAAGCCAATTTAAAGTTGAGTCCCACCAAATGCAAATTATTCAGACAGGAAGTGACTTACCTCGGACATGTCATCTCTGCTGAAGGTGTGTTCACTGACCCTGAAAAGGTGTCAGCCGTTTAAGACTGGAAACATCCCAAAAATGTCCATCAGCTGAGAAGCTTCCTAGGGCATTGCACCTACTATAGGAAATTCGTGAAAGACTTTTCTTCCATCGCAAGACCCCTTCACAAGCTGATGGAGAGCAAACAAAAGATCTTGTGGACAAAAGATTGTGAGGGTGCATTTAACAACTTGAAGAAAGCTTTAACATCAGGTCCAATCCTGACATATCCTCAGCAAGACAAGCCATTTATTCTCGACACGGATGTGAGCAATGAGAGTGTCGGTGCTGTTTTGTCTCAATTAATGGCCAAGAATGTGTCAAAGCCTACTGGAGCAAGTGCCTCTCAAAACCAGAGAGGAATTACTGTATTACTAGTAAGGAATTGCTCGCCATAGTTAAAGCTGTAGTACATTTCCATCATTATCTCTATGGCAGAAAATTCCTACTCTGCACGGATCGTGCTTCATTGACCTGGGTTTTAAATTTCAAGAATCCTGAATGTCAAATCGCCAGGTGGATACAGAGACTCCAGGAATATGACATTGCTATCCGTTGGAGAGAACGCAGACGCCCTGTCTAGAAGACCTTGCCCAGAAAACTGCCGATATTGTTCCAAGATTGAAGCTAATTACTAGCTGCTTAATCCGGTCGCACAACAAATTACAACATCAACATCGACTGATCCAGACCCATGGAGAAAGAAGTCAAGAAAGACCAGTTGGAAGACTGTGACATTAAACCCATAATTGATTTAATGGAGACCTCAAACAGAAAACATACCTGGCAGGACATTTCGAGATATGGTCCCATGACAAAACAATACTGGGCTCTCTGGGACTCACTCCACATTCGAAACGGTGTCTTCAACCGGAAATTCAGATGATGGAAAGACATTCCGATGGCAGCTGGTATCCCAAGATCCTGGACATCCTTAAAGAACTAGTACATAGCAGCCTTGCAGGAAGCCACTTCGGAATAATGAAAACCTTGCAGAGAGTTTAGGAGCGCTTTTACTGGAATAATGCAAAGCATGATGTGCAAAAGTGGTGCCGATCTTGCAATGCCTGTGCAGGTCGGAAAGGACCGAAGAAACACAGCTGAGGGAAGCTGCAACATTACAATGTAGGAGGACCTTTTGAAAGTATTGCCTTTGACATCTTAGGACCTCTGCCACGAACTGCTGATGGCAACAAATGAAGCGTATCCTATTCCTGATTAAGAGGCTGTCACAGTAGCAGAGATGTTGATACAGCACTGGATTTCCAGGTTCAGAATGCCTCTTCAGTTACATTCAGATCAGGGAAGGAATTTTACCTCGGCAGTAATCAAAGAACTCTGCAAGCTACTTGGCATTGACAAAACCCAAACAACGCCTTTACATCCCCAGTCGGATGGCATGGTAGAGAGGTTTAATCAAACCATCCTTAATAATCTCTCGTTAGTGGTCTCCAGAAACCAACAGGACTGTGACAAAGTTATTACTATTTCTACTGGCTTACCACAGTGCTGTCCACCAGACTACTGGCTATTCCCTATCTCAGATGCTCTTCGGTCTGGACCTTCGTCTGCCATATGATCTTTTATTTAGTTGTCCTCGTGATGCACCTTCATCACTTGAGGAATACATTCAAGATCGGTTTGAAGTGATGCTTAACTTTGCATGAGAGCAAGTCAACTTGCTGACGGAGAAGATGAAGACGCGATACTAGACCAGAGCTACTGGACATCATTTCAACGAAGGAGACAAGGTGTGGTTGTGGAATCCGACTTGACTTAAAGGGCTGGGTTTGAAAAAACAGTCACCTTGGGATGGTCAGTACACATTCCTAAACAGGCTGAACGATATCGTCGTTAGGATCCGTTAAGTTATCGAACTCTAAGCCTAAAGTAGTTCATTATGATAGGTTAGCTTCTTACTATGGTCATAGTACGTAGTGTATATAATTGTAAATAGTAATGTAAATAATATGAGACCATGGTCCTTTTTATATTTAGTATTTGATTTGCTGAAAGTCACTCTTTGCAATTATTGTTTATGTTGCTATTGTAATGTAATGTTTATTATTGCATTGATGCCTTAGTTGTAAGTTTGGCTTCCTGTCCAGGGATTATACTGCCCGGGACATGCAGTCCTTGGGAAGAGGGCAGTGTTACGGGTTTTGTATTTATTTAGCTATTTATCTAGAATTGTAATTAAAATTGTTTTATTTTCCCATGCAATGCAGTGCGTGACGAATTGTAAGAGAAAGCTGAGCTGAAAAAGTAAAAATACAAGAGCACGTGCAATTAATATTTAATAAATAGATATCTCGTAATTGTTTTTGGTATTCAGAAAAAGCAGAATTATTTCGTGATGATTAAAAAGCTTATAGAAGCCGAATTAAAACATATCAGCTCAGTTGCTGTTGATTTAAGTGAACTATTGTTTACTTAATGCTGTTATTGATTGTAGAGAATATGCTGTAAAATCGAATTAGTTTATGTGTATTTTGAATTTGAGTTTTATTTAATGCTGTAGTAGTTTCAAATATAACTACTGTGAGATATTGCGATATTGTACGAATATCTCTGAAGAAATATTTCGGCATTTCATTTTATTTCTTGTGAAAAGAATAAATTTGATTAACTTTTAACAACTTGTGCATTCAATTCATGACGAACCCATACACATGCAATAGTAGTTTATGGCCAGAGTCTCAGGTTTGCTGGAGAGATTTTTAGCAAACCATGTATACCGACAGCATGAGAGACTTTTGCTAATAACCTCCAGAAACAGATGGAAGTCTTGGGACCCAGACAGATTCATAAAAATTCATCTGAACAGAAATTTATACATAAAGACTTCCACAATTTCTCATTTGTTTCAGTGAATAGATCAGTGAAACCTTTGGAATCTCCTTAAGAAGAACAATACCCTATTATTGATCACAAAGATAAATATTTAACTGTTAGCATAAAAGGAAAACATGTCAATGTATCACTGGATTACTTGAAACCAGCTTATATTTTAGTTTGGGAGAATTCTCAGTTTGCAAAACCTGGCCACAATTGCAGAGACTGGATTCAATGGATCAAAAACATTTTTGCACAGGTAGAACTATATATTTACCTGTCAAATTCATATATCTAAATTCTTCTGTCAGTTAACACTGCAGTGCTAGTCACTACCTGTTTCTCTATCTTTGTACCTTAACTTAGATACTGGTTGGGGGAGTAGTGTAGTGGCCCAGTTACTGCATGAGTAATTATTTTTAATTTCAAATATTTTATATTTTTGCATGTGTTTTAATATTTTGTTAATATTTGTATTTATATTTCTTTTATGCTCAGTTGCGACAAGTAGTTATTTGTGATTATTTTGTTTTTCAAATTTTGATTCTACTGTTTTTGTTATTTAAAGTAGCAGCTCATTTTGATAGCTAAAAAATGAAAGCAATAAACTTAGCTATCTGTTAGTGATTCTTGCTTTTTCTAAATTATAATTCAGTTTGAATACTGGTAGTTAAGACTACAAAGGTAACAGTCATTTTGAAAATGGTGGCACACTAAGAATTCCGTAAAAGAGCAGTGAGTTAGTGAAATAAAAAATGCAAGAAATATCAGTAATTAACACACTTATTTTTTTCAAGAAATCCTTATGTATTTTTTGTGCTGTTTGTGCTTAAAAAAAATTTGACTTGTGCACAAATTTCAATTATTTATAAAATTACAACTTTATGCTATATTAATTTTTGCATTCTATACTGCTGGACAAAATGCTTTATTTCTGAAGCAACACATCTTTTTCATAGTCCCATTATGATTCCTTACAAAAATAAAAGGTATACTCAATGCAAAAGCAAACATTAATCAGAAATATGACTTGAATTTGAAGGTGGAAATATGGGCTTGTCTGTTGCTTGTGTGCACATACATGGGTTGCCACATAAATATATATTGGCAGCATTATGGACTACCTATTTTGGCGACACAGTGCTTTGCCTTGTGAATAGTTTTCAGAGAGGTTGCAGATAATTAGAAAGAATCAATAAAACATTAAGCATAATATTTAATCATGGCAATGTTTGAAGACTCAAAATAAGCTGCAATTAAGCTTAATATAACTGAGCCCTAGATTATGATTTTAAAATAGGCCCTTCAAGGTCCTTTATAATTGTAATGTGTGTTGTCACCACACAAAGGTAATGAGCAGATGTTTTAGTTAGAGGCCTTAACCATCTTCTACAGCAATTGTACTCTGGTTAGGAGACAAACCAGGAAGAAAGGGATAAGCTTGAAGTGTCTGTTCTAAATTAACAGGCTAGTGGAAAAGGTTGCTGTATTTCGAAAGCTAAAAAGAATCCTCACCTTGGACGCAAAATACTTAATGGAATATCATTCATATAAGATGAAGACTGATTAGTAAAACTCAAGACTTGTTATTGACTACTTCTTTCTTTTTATTTCCAGTGTTATGAAAGAAGAACTCAAAGCACATAAGTACTGAAATTATCAGACAAAATACATCTTATTATTTTCCACAGCCACATTTAATGAGGTGTGTAAGGAGGACCGGAATAGATGACTTGGAATATTAATTCTACTTTCAATCATGAAGAATAACCATTTCAGTACTGATTTACTTTTTGTTGGCTTATGTTTTAGAAATAGGTTTCGTGATACAATGGTAAATGGAACATGTAATTTCTTTATTAAATGTTTGTAATTCAGTGACAAAGAAACATGAAAACAACTTTAAAAAATAATATGATAGAAGTAATACAAATTTAATAAATAAGTAATAATTGTTTAAATTATAGTTAACTGTAAAATGATTAAATTCATTGTGAGAAAAGAAATTTGCTTTCCATCCAAATCTGAGTATATATTAGGGGCACTCAAATGAAAGTGATTTGAGGTCTGTATCCATGAGAAGTGTAGCAACAAAAATGAGTGAGATACATTGCTAGGAACAGCAATATTTAATGGTTAAAATGCATACAATGTTTGTTAAAAAAAATCACCCATCGCGTTGAGGCAGGCGTTCATTGCTTGGGGAGGTTATGAATTCCATCCATGAAGAACAATATCGGTTGATCATGGAAACAGTTCATAACTGCAGCCTTTACATCCTCATCAGACTGAAAGTGTTGACCCTCTAGACTTTTCTTCAGCAGTGCAAAGATGTGATAGTTGCAAAGCGACAGATTAGGCTGCAAGCTGGATGTTCCAAGATTTGCCACTTTTTACAGACCAATGCCTCAACTCACACCTGGCGACATGCAGCCTTGCATTGTCATGCAGAAGGACGACACCTGACAATAGCATACATGGACGTTTGTTTTTGATTACCTTATGCAGCTTATCAAGCATTTCAAAAATAACCATTTCAGTGCTGATTTGGAGACGTGAGGCTCCTTAAACTGACAGTAATAGGGGACCCTGAATGTAGGAAAATGCCGTCAGTAGGACCTTTCCGGCTGAGTGCTGAGTTTTGAATTTTTTGGGCTTAGGCGAGTCGTGATGTTTCCCTTGCATGCTGACAAACTTCCCTTCTGGTTGAAAGTGGTGACACCAGGTTTCATCCCCTGCCACTATGTGCTGTAGAAAGTCATCACCATCAGCTGTGTAGCACACCAAATGCTCTAAACTGAGGCCCGTTCGCTGTTTCTTGTGCTGGTCAGACAGTATGCGAGGTACCCACTGGCAACAGACTTTTCAATACTTCAGAATATTGCTGACAATATTGTGAACAGTACCGATGGAAACGTTCAACTCATTTTCAATATCACGAATGTTTCAACGTCGATTTGCCTTGATTGCTATGTCAATCAGCTTATCCTCATAGTTTATCTGTCATAACCTTGTGCGTCTGACCAGGAAACGGCAAATCCGTTGTCTCCTGGCAGCCTTCGCTAAATATTCTCTCCTACATTGTCACCATTGGCTTCGACACGCACGTGTCTCCATACACAGCCACCCTTCTTTGATGAATGTCCACCGGATTACACCCTTCCAGGGTTAAAAACTTAATTAAAGCTTGCTGATCCCTTTTCCATGCATCTGCATCCAAACCAGTCATTTTTGAATAAATGCCATGTCCTTAAAGTTAGCACACATCTCCTTCTGCACACTCATGCATGGTACATACAGCTTCACCATAACATTTGTTTCACGAAAATCCAGTGCAAACTTTTTGCATGTGGTGCTTCACATCACTTTCATTTGAACACACCTTATACATACGTACATAGACACACATATTGAGTTAAATTGACATTATAGTTGTAAGGTTTTTAATTGAAATATTACATGCTGATTAAAGTTCTGTCTCATTATAAAATATTACCTTACGTATATATATATATATATAATTACATTTTACAGCCTACATGAAGAAATATGTGATTTCTTTGAAACAATGCGTCCTACAGAACAAGAAACAGAAATCAGGTTAAAAGTTGTTGAGCACATAACTAAAATTGTTCATTCGTTGTGGCCTCAAGCAAAGGTATGAAATTTTCTTTTAATATAAAATGCACTTTCAGCATAATTTTTTGTCTTTAAATTTTATTGTATTTCATAAAGAACTGTAAGCTCTAGTGCCATACTAGATGGTATTTTCTGCATCTAGGCAGTTTATTTTATAAAGTCAGAAATAGTGTATATTGCTTCAAATATTTCTTTCAAAGAGTATCCTGGAGGGCAACTTTGCAAAGTTTGAGCGAATAAAAATAAATATGCAGATTGTTCCAATTGGCATCATAACAGTGGTTCATAGTTTTCCAAAGAACAGCAGTTTTAATTAAATTCTAGAATATATTATAAAATAAAACCTCATTTCATGAAAGTTATTAAAAACAAAATAGTAAACATTTATAGTTGTGAATCTAAAAGAAGCACGTTTGCTGTGTTTAAATGTTCCAAAAGTAGTCTAATATAAAAAACTCCTGGTTAATAAGTTTCAAACAGTGTGAAGTTCATGGACATGTTGAAATCCTAAATTTCTCGAAATGCATCCAGAAAAAAAAAAAAAAACAAACAGGTGATGAAAATTGTTAAACATGGTATCAACATGTACTGAGTTTATCCATCAAATTTCCAAAGTCATATGTTTATTGAATGAAGAATGTTCTGGGTATAAAATCTTTATAAAAAATCTTGCAAAAAGGATCAAGAAATGGGTACTTACATATTATTGCAACCACCTTAGTGCAGTCTGGTCAAGATTTGGCCAGATAGTTTACAAAATGAGTGATGACTTAAAATTAAAAAAAAGAATGATGACTTGAAATTGAAAGAAAAAAGTAGTTTATTACTTACATATTTATGTTTTTGTTTCTTATGAGCTGGTGGAAATTTCATGGCAATCCTTTTAAGAACAGATTTAAAACAACTGTTCCCTTGAGTTTTTTTGCACAAAATTATTTGTATTCCTTCAAAAATTTTATTACAGTTTCTTCCATTGCAGAGAAATCCCACAAATGCATAGGTTAAGACAAGACAAAAAAAAAAAGTCATATTGATAAAAATCATTGGAACTTAAAAAAATAACAAAGTGAATGCATATGGAAATGTTGCACTGCTTTTAAAGTGAAGAACTGTTATGTGTGTGGTTCCTAAAGAATTGTTATATGCATGATTGCTAGTGTTTAAATCATTCTGAATAGTTGGTTAAGGTAGTTATGCTGATATATAAGTACCAAGGAATATACATGGAGGAACAACAGTTTTGGTCTTCCCATGTGAACAATGATCTGATTTTGCTTAAAAAAAAAAAAACCCAGAGAATTGCATAAATTTGACATGACATACATTAAACATCGTATTATCATTTTAAACTCTTCATTGTGCAATATAAATAGACTACTACATTTGGTGATTGGTGCCCATTAGCAGAAGACATTTTCTTTGATTCAGCTGTAATTGTTATCAAAAATATATTATTTTATTTCAGAATGTGAGAAGTAAAATCTCAATGAAATTTGGGTATTTATGTATTATCTTGTCGACCACGAAACTATTGCCAAGCAATGCACCTTAGCACAAGTTATTTATAAGAGTGGCATAACAACATACTCATAACATTTGAATTTTGTTTCATTAACCCAATTGATTCTTGATAAATCAGCTTTTGTTTTTATGAAGAAGGATATAAATTAATTGTTACTGTTATATATTTTTCTTGCAGTTTGAAAAAATGATTTAGGCCTACCTTCTACAAAACAGCAAGTAGCCAATATTTTCAAAGTTATGTGATCTTACCTTAAAACTGTGTATTAATGGATAAGATATGGTCAGCTGAGTATGCCTGACAAAACAATAAGAGATATGAACAATCACCTGTGGAAAGTTTATATTCAGTGTTCTGAACGGAACTTCTGGTAAAACTGAAGTGCTTAACAAAATAGTAAAAATCAGTGAAAGCCTTTTCATGATGTAGGTCAAATACTGATCATTTGTTTAATAAAGAGGCATTGATTCCTTCAGAATTCCAACAAAATGGTTAATGCAACTTGGTGGGAATGCTGCCATTTTTCATGGTTCATGGAATAATGTGTAAGTACCAAAATTTGTCATGTGATATGTACAGTGGGCTGTTTATTTATGTATGAAATGTATTATAAAATTATAGAGTGTCATTCTGCTTAAGGAAGTATATTTAATAAATTACAATAGAGCAAATTT
Source organism: Stegodyphus mimosarum (assembly GCA_000611955.2). Lineage (NCBI taxonomy): Eukaryota > Metazoa > Arthropoda > Arachnida > Araneae > Eresidae > Stegodyphus > Stegodyphus mimosarum. Next base: position 11,023 of record KK114155.1, on the reverse strand, counting down.
GAAGCCGTTATCCTACTTCAATAAATCTCTGCAGTTGTTTGCTTGTACAAAGTCCAAGATCTGGAACCACTGGGACTTTAGTGATTCCTTATTTTAGATCATCAGTTTAAATCTAATAAGATGAAATGTAGAAATTATAAAATTAAAAATATGAAATAGTTGTATGTTTAACAATGAAGCATTTATAATCTTAAGAGAAAAATTAATAATAAAACTTCAGTATTTATTTTTTTACTTTATTAAACATTTATTTGAATATAAGTTGCTTAAGTTACTTCTTCAGTGATAAAGCTCCATTGTTGATATTCTATAATTGCTGGATCGAGTATTCCCACTTGATTGCCATTAAATATTTTCTCATTCTCAGCAACCTCTTTTCTCATCAACTTCCACTCTCAGCAACCTAATTTTCTGTACTATCAGTAGCAATTTTCTTCATTTAACCTTTTTACATTGTTAAAATGTAGCATACACTTGAGGTACTAGGGTCAAAAATGACATATGGTGTCATTTTCGATATTATTGAATTACAGTCACATGTCATCAATACTAGTAATGTAATTATTTATTTAGGAATCATTTTATCTGTCATTTCCATATTTACGTGTAATTTAAAATTGCCCTACTGATAAGTTTCGTGATGGTAAGGGAGAATGAATGTAATGAACCATTCTATATTTATGAAATAAAAATGCTGTTATTCAATCATTCACTCTTGAAAATCACTGTACGCTTCCATTAACAATACAGTGTAGGATACATTTTTCTTGTATTTATTAGTCTAAAGGGCAATTTGCCCAGAAGGACTATTAATTTCATTTTGGCATTTTGTGTCGATTCACTAAAAGCGTTGTTTCACTTTTCAAATTGTTACCACCAAATATTATCGCTCTGTATTATATTTAAAGAAATTAAATAATGAAGAATCTGCATAAATGTATGTATGTTTCTTGGATTGTTATTAAAAAAAGGTACCTGGAGCCATCAAATTTTGAATATTAATCGCTTCCACGTAAATATGGGCATCTGGAAGTCCAAATTTGAAATTTGTTTTATTATCAATTTCATATTTTTTAAAACTTTGATGAATTTTTGATTAACAAACTCAAAGATTTCGAAGCGAGCAATGGCAGCATTGTACAGAAAAAACATTTTTATTCCTAGCGCATGAGACTGTGTATTGGAAATTCTAAGGATATGCTTATTTTAAAATTAATTTGCAATATTTCTCGTGACCTGAATTTTATGGTTTAAGTGCAAAGATTTTGCAATATTTCTCTTGACCTGAATTTTATGGTTTAAGTGCAAAGAACATGATATTTAATAAATAAAGGTAACACACAAAATGTTAAAAAAATGCATGTTTGGATGTAATTTAAAATCTGAAATCTTTCAGATTTTTCTTTTCTTTTCTTTTTTCTTTCTTTCTTTTTTTTTTTTTAAGCACAGTGTACCAAGAAGCCTATCCAGTTTTTTCGCCAAAGAAATTCTTTTTTTTTTTTCTTTCTTTTTTTTTTTTTTTTAACATTCATTTGATAGTATAAGAAAATCAAAACTTGTTCATACACTTCATTTATTTTCTGAAGTTAAATTACACAATGCAGAAAATATTTATGAAATATTTATCTTCCATCCAACAGCACAAGTTTGGTTTTTTGAACAGTCAAAGAAAGGAAGACATAGAAGATTTGTGAATTCATTAATCTATAAATTGTTCCGTTTATATACAATTGTTACATACTTGAGTGAAATATTTCTTACTAGTGAACTGTTCACATTTGAACTGCTTTACAGAACTTTTGTTGCCAGTCTTCATCTTTTACCGGTACTTAATGCACTTCTGGATGCTTGAGTTTGAGGTTCAGGTTGTCCTGAATTTTGAATACTCACCACCAATCCTCTGGCACTTATTGCTCTTGGCGGATGTTTTCTTCTTTCAGTGTGGCGGGTAACCAAAGTTCCTTTTGCAAGCAACTGTGGAGCAGTTGTCAGCTTATTCTTTCTGATTGTTTGAGTCACTCTCAGGTATCCCCCCCCCCCACACAAAGAAAAAGTCATCCAAGGTCTTACAACATAAAAAAAGTTATCATATGTTATATTATGTTCTTTCAAGCCTTAAGCAAGATCATTGGCAACCATGAGATCTTGATTGGCGCATAACCTGGCTGCTTTCCATAGTAGGCTGTATATTCTAGACATAACTGGTAGCATTGGTAGTAACCACATTTTATGCTGTTTTTGGCCCAGAATTTTATGCTGTGTGTTCGTATGTACTTTACTGGTTTCTTTGGCATGTATTAGCATAGCATTTTCCTTGGAAGGCTAGCAATTGTTCATCCACAGTAATATACATTTCAGAGTTATACAACATTGTGGCAAAATTTCTGCTCATTTGTTTCAAAGACTGCAAATTTGTCAGTTTCCCATCTTCTTGTTTGGGTCTGTCTGTCATTAAATCGAAGAACTTTTGATAATCATTTAAAATTTCTCCAAGGTCAAAGTTGCAGTTAGCTATATCATAGGCTTTAAAGAATTTCTAACAAACTATGTGAACAAGAACAGCATCCTTTTAGACACTGTAAGAAAGTGGAAGAAAAGAGTGGAAAGCCATTACCGTCACACAAACTGGCAACTTCTGATGACAGCACAGTATTATAAGTGCCATTTATTGTACTAACAAGGAAAAAATAGTGATGGAAAAAAAGGGTAGCATGAATTCGTTGTTACAATAATAATTGAATAATACAATGAAAATTGTGATTTTTCTTTTTTAATGTACTAAAAATTCCACACAGGTCAAAATTGACCTGAACAATCGATGTATTACAGTTGTTACTGCAAGAACTACCACTTGAAAAAAGAAATTATATGTAATTAAATATTTAATATGACTATGAAAAAACAAAGTCACAAAATATTTTTGAAAAATTCCCCAAAATGTAATAAATCTATATGAAAGGAATCTGATAAGGGTAAAAAAAGACTTGAACACCTCAGGAAGCTTAAAACCACCTTACAGATTTCCAGTAATATCTCATTTTGATATAGCTTAATGCTTAACTAGCATCCGATGTGCATTATTGGCAATATGTCATGAGATTCGTGACTAAAGACGTGTTGTTCTGCTAAATTTTATCTTGCTTCTTTCACATGCTATGGAAGTTAAGCCTTAACTATATTAGTTATTTATTATAATTACATTGATTTCCCGCACATGCTTAAGACTTATCTGAATCCCAAACAAATAAATTTCCACATATACTTAAAGCATATCTGAATAATAAATCCATTATTCTTAATTTAAACAGCACTAAATGTAATCTTTTGGCAATGAATATTATTCACAGATGCTACTTTTTATACATAGAAAGAAATTTGTATTAAATGTTTTCTTGTCAACACATTCAGTGCTTTGCAGTGTATTTGGCTGAAGTCTGTATCTGCCAATGTCAGCATAAAAGATTACCATATTGGTTTGGCATTTAGTTACTAATATATATATATATATATAAAAGAAACTGTGTTAGTTGTCTTTGCTCAAGCTGCTACGAGAGGATAATCACGGGGTAATGATAGCAAAAAATAATAAAATATCATTGCCAGGTTGGCATCAGGAGTATAAGTTATTCAGTAGCTGTAAAATCAGAATACTGTTATTGGGACCGGGTTCAGAAATGTATGGATGTATATGTTCATGTATGGATGCATATATGTATGTAGGTATGTACATGAGTCTGTATACACACATATATGCACATACATACATACATTTCTGAATCTGTCCTAATAACAGTAGATTACCAAAACCAGCAATGTATATAAGTAGAAAGTTTTAGTCTGAGATATATGCCGAGCAAAAAGGCAGCTACAGAACCACAAAACTGTTGATTGTATAGATTTAAGCTAATAAAATCATTGTATTTCTTCATCACAATGATGTTTTATTTAACATCAAACTGAAACTAAAGAATCAGGCCTTTCACATACTTTACTATGGAAAAAAATATGCACATGTGAAACGTTAGGAATATACTGAAGCAAGATGCTATTTTCAGAAACTAATTCTTTCTCCCTTTTGACAATAAAATTTCTAAAAAAAATTACTGGTGGTTCAGAGGCTGAATTGGGCATTCAGATTTCAGACTTCGTATAGTATTATTATTTCCAGTATAAAAAAACAATGACTAATATAATAACAATGATCAAGTAATGAGTAATGAGCCTTGGCACAAAATGTGAAAACATTTATCGTATTATTTCTATTCATTACAGAGACATTTTTGTTATAACTTTATTATTAAATTCTTATGTCTACATGGATATTAATGTATAACTGTATAAAAACTCTGTTTGATGTTATTTTGCATTATGTAGTTTTTATTCTCAAATTATATGAATAGTAATCAGTAATTTGTGAATTCTATAAGGGGAAATTTGTTAATTGTTTTTAATTCTTAGGTGGAAATATTTGGAAGTTTTCGTACTGGACTTTATTTGCCATCAGGGTGAGTAAAAATATTTTACTATTATTATGTCATGACCATTGTTATTATTGCCAGGCATGTTGATATGATTCAAAATGATGTTAAAAATATTAAAGCCTTAGATTGAGGTAAAAATTCAATATTAAAGTATTTAAAATTTTGAACCGTAAAAAATGTTAATTCTTTTTTATAATTTTGTACATTATTCAGATTCTACATGTAACAGAATAAAAAAAAATATTTTCATTTGCTTTTGATGTAATTTAGCTGCAACTAAATCAAATGAAAAATATAAATTCCTGAAAAAAATATTTATGGGAAAAGATCATAGTATATCTATCTCATCTTATGCTTTGACTCAATTTTGGAATATTATCAAAGTTATAATTTAAATTAGCAATAGTTCTTTAATTTCTCATTTTTGATTTGGGTATTCCTCCTCTCTATTCTTAAAATAGTAATAACTATTTCTAGACTGCATCATTTCTAGATCATTCCATATAATATGACACATGTAATCATTGAATGTCGACAAATAAAGTTTTGAATTTTCATGTACAAAGTCTTTTCGTATGCTCTTTATTTACAATCCCTTGTTGAAAAGTTCAACATTTTTACCTTTTCTATGCCTTTTGAGTACAAATAATTAAATAAAATAAAATATTCACCTCTTTGCTTAATTGGAAAAAGAATAATGTAAAATTGAGAAAAAAGAAAAAAAAAAAAAGTCTCTACATGGGGAGTCGAACCCACGGTCATCGCATTACTACTCTGAGCTCTTACTGACGTGCCAACTGCTGCTTGGCTAAGGTAAATGGCTTACACGGTGTGAGAGCAGCGTCAAAATTTTTTTTTTTTCTAAACACTTGGCCATCTCGAGTTCCCACTTCGGGTACTTTCATTTCTAACCAAGCCCTGCATGCCCTATAAATTTGAGCGAAATTGGTGATGACGAGTAGGAAATGGCCCCTTGTTAGTGAAACTTGCCAAATTTTTAGAATGTGCCTAACTTTGGCAACCAGCACATAACAATTCGTCAGGCAACCATACTTATAACACTCTTTGATTCAAGCAAAATTATCATCTTTATTTCTTCAACATGGCAATGTTTTGTTTAACACCAAACTGAAACTAAAGAAGTGGGCCTTTCACATTCCTTTATGGGGAAAAAATGTGCATATGTGAAGCGTTAGGCATATACTGAAGCAAGGTGCTATTTTCAGAAACTAATTCTTTCTCCCTTTTGGCATTTGGCAATGCAATAAAATTTCTTAAAAAAAAAAATATTGGTGGCTTCATACTGTATTATTATTTGCAGTATCTTGTTATATTCCAACTGCTTTTAGGAATAAATCATGATACTTTCTGCCTTAAACTTAATTTTAAAATATGCATTTGTGGAATCCCACAGTGGTTTCTACGATTCCATATCTTTGCAATTGTCTGATTTTTTTTTAAGTGTAAACAGATTATTGTGTACTTGGGGAGAATAATAACAGAAGAAAGGTCTTTTTTTAATGTATGATGTAATACTTATTTAATAATTAAAATTTCATATTTTAAATTTTCTTTTTCATATGTTGATAATGTTTGTCGTCTTATAATAAATATCCATAGTTTGAGAATCTTAAAAAAAAATAATGCAAAAACCACCAGCTTGCGCCCAGTAAATAATGTTTACCTTTTCATCTGTAAAAAATCGTTAAATTGCACCAAGGTGATTCCGTTTATGTGTAAGCATGAAAAACATTTTGAAATTTTCAAATGGCAACACCCACTTTTTTTCCCATGGAAATTGATTAACACATTGAAAAACCATAAATGACAAAACCTGAGAGGAGGGAGAGGGATTTTTGTTGGAATTAACAAGTTTTCAACATGCCCACCTCTGCAGACGATAACACATTGCATGTGGGAGATTGTACAACAATGATGAATATAATATCAGAAGAGAATTCTGTGTACCTTCACATTTTATGGCATCTTTCAATTCGGACAAATCTTGTGGAGTAAATATGTGTGCCTGAGGTTTTAGATAAACCTAGAAACAGAAATCCATCGGATTGAGGTTGGGGAATCATGGTGGTGACGAAACTGTGAAGTTATGGGAGATGGCTCTATCTTCAAACATTGAAGACATTGAAAATTTGTAATTACAATAAAAGATCTTTTTCCTGTTCTCTCTTGTGTTGTTATTGGTCTTTTACTACGTAAATGTTTTACGTCATTTATAGTTTTTCAATATGCTGATCAATTTAGGGAGGAAAAATGGATGTTGCCATTTGAAAATTTGAAAATTTGTTCTTTTTAATTCTAAGAGCTCTGTTTTTCTAAATTGCTCAGTTGCAGTATTTTGTGGAATCTCGAGCACATATCTTCAAATAACAATATCTGGCATTTCATTTCGGTTGGTTGAATGCATAGGCCACTAGAAGTTCATATATCAGGGAAGTTTCTATGACCACCCTATATATATATATATATATGCACTCATGTCCATAAATTAAGGATAATTCGGAGTCACGCGGAAATCAAACTCTAAAATAAATATATCACCTGTAAAATCACTACACACATCTTCAAGAATCATATGCAAATTTCAGGAAGTAACCGGATGACACCGATGGTAAGTGACAATGACAAGAGTGTAGGAGAATGATATATAAGGAATACAGGCAAAGAAGTAAAATTGTTCGCAGGCGCTTTATAAGCATTTCAGTGCAATAACCGAATAGTTATGACACAAAGGACGCATTTGGATGATTTTTTACGTGGTAGAATTATCGGCTCTCTGGAGTGTGGGCGTACCCAACTGGAAGTATCAGACGAACTTGGAATTGCCCAGAGTGTCATCTCCAGGCTTTGGCAACGATTCCAAGATCATGGTAATGTGAATAGACGTTACAGCCCAGGTCGCCCCAGAGTTGCAACGCCAAATGAGGACCGGTATTTGGCAGTTACTGCCAAAAGAAACAGGCGTAGCACAGCTTCAGACTTGTCTCGTCAGCTCTCTTCAGCCACTGGTACGACAATTTCAAGGCAGACCGTGTACAGACACTTAGGGCAGATTGGTCTATATGTTCGTAGACCTGTCAGATACGTTCCACTTACTGCAACTCACTGTCGCCTGGGGTAGAGAGCATGCATTGTGGACACCGCAACAGTGGACTTTTGTGATATTTTCCGACGAGTCCAGGTTTAGCTTGCAGTCAGATTCTCGACGGACTTTCATATGGAGAGCTCCATGTACCCGTTACCATCAAGAAAACATCATTGAACGATACCGTTACGGTGGTGCAGGAGTGCTCTTTTGGGGTGGAATTATTCTGGGTTCCAGAACTGACCTGCATGTTCAAATTGGAACCATGACAAGCCAAATCTATCAAGGCGTCTTTCTGGAACAACATGTACGTTTGTTTCGGGGCGCCATGGACGCACAATTTGTGTTTATGGATGACAACGCTCGTCCTCACGGTGCAAACATCGTAAGCGGATGCCTTCAATCGGAGGATATCACCCGTATGGACTGGCCAGCATTCTCACCAGACTTGAATCCGGTAGATCACGTGTGGGAATGCTTGGCCGACGAGTTGCAGCCCGTCAACCTCTTCCTACATGTTTATCAGAACTTCGGAGAGCATTGCTTTTTGAGTGGTGTAATATCCCCCAAGATCAGATCGATAATTTGATACTCAGGATGCCTAGGCGTTGTACGGACTGTATTGCATCGTCTGGGAGACATACAATGTATTAACAATCCTACCAACCATGTAATATTGGTTTTTTGTAAATAGGTTTTTTTTGTAATTTGCTGCAGGGAGAAAAAATCGCTAATTTTTTTAATAATATCAAACATATAGCATCTTTTTTTGCTCTTTACCTTTTGTTTAATAAATAAGCTTTACAAATAAGTCAAATTTGTTTTGCTTCTAACTCTTCCTTTGCCTGATTTTGCATTATCCTTAATTTATGGACATGAGTGTATGAAATAAATTAAGAGAATTTTCATATTTGATCTACACTCTCCAGAACTACTCGACAGATTTTAATAAAATTTGTTGTGAACATGGGTTGATATAATACAAATAAAATAAACATTCACCAGTTATGATAGACCCACATGTTCGTGTGTAACACTCGTGGGAGTCTGAAGGTCTGAAAAAGTGATTGCAAAAGACACAAAAGAAATGGGTTAATAGGGGCATGGTCCCCTCTTACAGCCATAGAGGCCTTGCAGCGTGATGTCATTCTGGAAATCAGGCACTTTCTGTGCCTGGGGCAACTGGTCCCACTCATTCAGCAGTGCTGTTTTCAGTTCCTGGATGGTTCTTGGAGGGGGTTGCGAGTTGCAACTGCCCTCCCCAGAGCTTCCTAGACATGCTCTATAGAGTTGAGGTCTGGAGACCTGGCTGGCCAATCCATCCGGCGAATATCCTCACTCTCGAAAAATTCGTCGACCAGAAGAGCTTTATGTGGCCTTGCGTTATCGTCCTGTAAGAGAGAACTCGGGGGCCCACTGCATCTCAAAAAAAGTGAACATAGGGCTCCAAGACCTCATCTCTATACCTCGCACTAGTCACAGAGTGTCTGTCAAAGACATGGTGCAGTGTGCGGCCGTCCAACATAGTGTTTACCCAGACCATTACTCCGCCACCACCATAATTGTTGATTTCGCGGACAATGGAGGATAGGTAGTGAGTCCTTGGCTCTCTTTATATGAAGGTACTGCGAGAATCAGTGTTTAGGCCAAAACGGGACTCGTCAGCAAACAGAATGGCCATTGCTCCGTATTCCAATCACTATGCTGCCTGCACCATGCTAATCAGACTCTCCTGTCCGTAGATGTGAACAGGACAAAAACAGCCAGTCTTCTGGCAAACAGCCCTCTGTCATTCAGTCTTTTTAAACACTCACCCTTGTTACACGGGTTCCTGTGGCTGCATACAGGTCCCGAGAGAGCTGAGAAGCTGTAGCCCTTCTGTTACGCCCTGCTAAAATGGCGATCTTCTCTGGCCATTGTGGCTCTTGAATGACCTTGCCCAGGCTTTCTCTCAATGGATCCAGTATCCTGGAACTGTTTCCATATGTTACACATGGCGCTGGACGTTGACATGCATATCTGGATTCGCGATTGGCCTGCCTCTAGTTTCCCCACAATTCGTCACCTCATTCCATCATCTAAACGTTGGTGGCTACTCATTTTTACTGTTCCGATGTGAATTTAACCGATTGCTGCAAGATAACACCAAGGAATTCACCGAGGTGTACTAGCGAATGGAATTATTCTTACCCTCCACGCTCTTATAAAGCCTGTTTTTCTACTGGCTTCACCTACATACACGTGTACGCTTAAGTATTTGCCGCACAAGATATGCATTTTTTATCTAGAAGCAGTGGTTTTTCCTTCAGTTCAGTTCTTTTAATGAAATTCGATAAAATATGCAAATTCTCTTAATTTATTTCACCAGTGTACGTAACCCTGTTCTTCACCACATTATTTTACTATGTTACCCGAAAGCAAAATTATTACTATCTCACCTGCCTTATAGTAAATATATATTTGATCTGTGTAAATAAAGAGGATTAGTTATTTTATTTGTTAAACACCTGGCCATTGACCATTAGGCCATTAGGCAACGAGCTCTCCAATACTTCTTTACAGTCCAAAGTCTTAAGTGCAAAGCACACGTCCAGATGAGCAGCGTCCTTTGACTTGTCCAGAAGGACACAAAGCACATAAAGGTGAGGAAGTCAGCTTAAAATGAATCAAATGAGCACAAAGACAGTCATGTCCAGTCAATAGTCTAAGCTCAGCCACTGCAATAGAACGAGGACAGGTCCGAAACAGAATCGGTTTTTAATAGCACCCTCCATGATTTATTTTCAGTAGCACTAACAGCAGCAATACGAAAGGATTTTTTATAAATCCTATTGATTTCAAGTTTAGCAGCGTGCACAGATAGATCTCTGGAAGACCTTCGGACAAGTTTGGGTGAAATGCAAAAAGGAACCATAAAATGTAAATATGAAGCCATTCACCAGAAGGATACCGAGTTATTAGGTATTCGGAAATTTCGAATATCTGTATAGGCTGTAGTTGTACTTACTCTGGGTATTTCAGCTAAGAAAGGCGCAGAAAGCTAATTTTTGCAGTCAAGTATTATATAAAGGGTGTTTGCACATTTTTAGAACGATTTAAGGTCTTAATTAACGTTTAAAATTTAAAATATATTATTTTGAATGTTCGACTATAAGTCTGCATCGTGATTTTCATAATAAAAAGTCTTTTCGTAAAATTTCCAGGAGTATTGATATCCATTCCTCTTCCACTACTTTGCAGAGTCCATCAGTCATGGTGGGTTTGCGCTAAGAAAGAGTTCTTTTCAAAGAGACAAGAGTTCATAGATGAAACGTCAGAGACTTTGCAGAAATACATTGAAAAGGTATGCAATATTGTATCAGTCTTCATTTTTTCAAGGAATGCGGTGGTACTTCTCGAAGTACGACTTGTTGTTTTGTCTTGATGAAGTTTCACTCTT
>KK114153.1:716277-792725 GCA_000611955.2 Stegodyphus mimosarum | reverse complement strand
TGAAAATTAATCTTAAATCAAACTTAAATAATTAAGTGTTACGTGAAAATTGCTACACAACAAATTTCTGATCGTATAGTTAATTTGGCGCCCGTTCTATTCGTTCACCCGAGGCAAGTGCCTCACCTGCCTCACCCTCATCCCGGCTTTGCTTGCTGTGAATAATTACTGAAAATTAATCTTAAATCAAACTTAAATAATTAAGTGTTACGTGAAAATTGCTACACAACAAATTTCTGATCGTATAGTTAATTTGGCGCCCGTTCTATTCGTTCACCCGAGGCAAGTGCCTCACCTGCCTCACCCTCATCCCGGCTTTGCTTGCTGTGAATAATTACCAAAGGTATTAAAAACATCGGCCCCCCCAGCTTTCGGTCTTTTTTTTTTTTTTTTTTTTTTTTTTTTTTTTTTTGGTAAATTCTACTTTGTTTAGCATTATTACAGAAGAGGTCTTTATTTTTTAACATGACTGGAAAAGCATTAGCATTGTAAGCCAAAAATTTGTAAGCTCAGCCCTAGCATGTAGATGAAGAAAAAATAATTTTATATTGCTGTCTTTCATATACTGCACCTAGTTGAAAACGTATTACGTAATGGAGGAAAAAATATACACATTTAAAATTACAAAGGATTACACTTGAAAGGTTAAATAAAATTCGAAATATTTATGTTGTTTATGCTATGCAGAAAGATCAGAAAATTTCAAACCAAACAAAAGTTTTAAGAATTGCACTTTTTTTGCATTGCTTTATTGCACTTTATTGCATTTATTATTTATTTAATTATTGCCCATAATGCTTCTTCAAACATAAGATAACATCCATTCCAAGTTATGTTCGTTATATTAGAGATTTTCATGTTTTAAATTAGATCTCCTTCTTAGATTAAAATCATAATTTATTTTATGAAATTAATTTTACTGATTTGTGCTAATTATTGTTGATTGCACAGATACAGACTCATTAACAAGTTCTGTACTCCTCTGTTTACATTTAAAAATCGTTCAGAAACTTCTCCGAATCTTTACAAATGTAAACATATCGAACTCCTAAAAAATTAATTCCCATTAAAAAAATATCATCTATATCAGTACTGCAATTCAAGTTTTCTTTTCAATGAACTTTTTGCCAGATCTTCGAGTCAGAAATGTCGTTGTAAATAGTATTTAATTTCTAGTTTTCAAATATAGGTCGGATACTACTATAACCTTTATTAGTATACTAATATATCAATTGACGTTTTGGTATTAATACAGACGTACTTGCGAATTTAAGATTTGATGATAAGGTAGGTTTAAATAATCTTGAATAAAGAATATAGAATTAGAGACCTAAAATTCTGAAATATAAAGGACGTTTTGAGCATAAAGGTCATAAGCATTTCTGGTAACTTTTTAAGACTGATGAAACGTTTCAGTTTCATATGATTCTTAGAAATGTGCAGTACAAATAAGTGCCGTTGATGGATACTCCCTTTCTGTTAAGCAGGAATCTGCAAAGTTTGTTTTCTAGGAGTCTATGAATATCCTTTTTTATACGTTTGGATTGGTATCCCAAAGCTTCAAATCAATGCTACTGCAGCATATAGAATCATCCTTTTCAGAAAATAGCGTTTTAAAACTGATCCTTGCTGCATATGACAAAAAGCTACACATTTTTATGTCTTATTCTAAAATATTACATCACCTTGATATCAAAATTTCCCTCTGATATTTTAATAAATTGAATGCACGAATATGATCTTTTAAGCTGTACTAACTGGATACAGTATCTAATATACTAACTGGATACAGTGTGTAACAGTACTAACTACTAACAAGATACAGCATCTAGCAGCACTAACTACTAACTGGATACAGTATCTAAATGTACTAACTGGATACTGATCCGACGACAGTCAAAATTTCCATCGCCGCAGACTTCTCAGTACCTTTAGTTTGAATTTCTATAGTTGCTGTGCTTTAACGTTTAAAACCTACAATAAAAAATCTCAGTGTAAATAGTTAAAAATAAATTTATTCAATAAAACAGCAGTTTACGAATAAAAAAAAGACCGAAACTATTTTGAATTTTGTGAAATTTTATCAAGTTTTGATTTAAAAGTTGTTCATTGTTAAAAAAATTCGGTAGTTGCCTTGAACTTAAATCTTTATTCATTCTAAATATGAAATATTCTTTAAGAGAAAAATTGCCTGCAGCCCAGTGCGGCTAAGAAGCTGTTCTACCAAAATTAAACATAAGCAACTGTTGCCATTCACACAAACTCAATAGTAAAATAAAACACGTTGCCAGTAACAAGATTATTGTATAAATGATAACATAAAATTACAGGACTGAAAAAATAAATAAGGCAAAAGAAATAAAGAAATGAAATGCAAATATTAAATATACATCCAAACATTCGGAATTATTTATTGAGAAGAAAATCTGAAGTCTTGACATTATGTAAGTCTTCTTTTCTCGTGAAAGTATTAATAAACTTAATTTTTATCGATTAGAGTACATTTACCTTTCCTCATTCAATTAAAATTTTATTTTAATTCATGTAAAAATAATTAATTTTATGTAACGAATTTACATTTCGAACTCTTAACTTTGACTAATCTATAAATAACATTAATATCCAGATTTAAATAGACAAATGCAGAATTAAGTATTATCAAGCAATGCATTTTACTTAAACTGGGTACAGGAATATGTATCCTACACATAATAAATTTACATTCGTAGTTATATGTCACTTTCATGAAAGCAAAGAACTTCAGTATTGAGCCCAAAACTTTTATGTTTTATAAAGGCTAGTGGAAAATTAAAATTTTCTTATAAAACATAACAGCCTTATAAACATAAAATCTGCGATGTAGGTTGAATAAGTAGTCCTTATGTTGCCCGCAAGATATTAAAAAGTCTTATAGAATAAATTCCTCAGGTTGATTAATATGGTTCTCAATCTCCATCAGGCTTTGAGACAAGAATTAATAATTTGCCAGATTGTTTTCCATATGCTAAGCAAAATCCAGATGTCTGGTAACTCGATTCTTCCTCTAAAATGTCTGTAGAGACATTAGGTTATTTCGAAAGCAGGAGTAATGAAAAATGAGCAAAGCCTTCGCCGGGAATCGAACCACGGATCACTCCGTTACGCGTCGAGCGTGCTGACCACTACACCACGAAGACATGCGAAGAGGGCGGTAGAAATACCTTACATACTCACCCTTTTAAAGGGCGACTGGGGTTTGGGGACCCATTCGCCATATCTCGGTGGTGGAGAATCATCATCCACCACCATTTTAGTTCTGGCGCCACTTGTAGAGTCATTAGGTATTTATTTAAAGCAGAAGACATGAAAAGTGAGCAACGCCTTCGTCGGGAATCGAACCACGGACCTCTTGAATATGCTTCGAGCGTTCTGACCATTGCACCACGAAGACATGCGAAGAAGGCGGGAGAAATAACTTACAAGTTTCATGTTTAAGACATACTTCAATTTACATTGAATTGTACTATTGAGATTGAAAATCCATAAAAAATTATTCTGAAGGCAAAAATTTCTCTGAAAGGCCTTACTCAGGATTCTAAAATCCAAATTACAGAGGCTGTTCTTTCATTTTTAGACGATGTATATTGTATTCACAAAACTAAATTACATAAAATTCTTGTGTTTTAAATGTTCTATTTGGCATCCCTTATTCTGAACTATCTTTTGACACCGCAATTTCCAGGATAATAATGCTTTTTGAAGTGTCAGAAGAGGTATTGTATCCCATTCCTCTCGAACAGCTTTCCAGTGTCCTGTTATGGTTTTGGGACAACGTTTGGATAATGCATTTTTTAAAAGTCCGAAAGCACAAAAATCCATAGGTAACACATCGGGAGATTTAGTAGGGTTATCAGTGAAGGGTATGGCCTTGATATCAGGTTTTTGTTCCATTTCTTTTAGGAAATTTACAGTGGATTTTGATGTGTGACTGCTAGCTTTTTCCTGATGGAGTCTCACAGATGGATGGCACTGTGGGGAAAGCGATGGAATTTCATTGAGAAAAATTGGCCATAAAATATGTTCCTGATAGTATTTGGAGTTAATCTTGACATTTTTTTGCACTCTCTTTATTTTTAACTTGCCATTATAAGAAAAACCAAGCAACAATCATGAATCTCTTAGAAAAACTTTCTTTCGATTCTTTGAACCATGTACTTAAATTTTTTCTCCCCTTTTATGATGATAAATGGCTCTTTTTTTGTTACAATCATTTAAATACACCCATGCTTCATCTATTGTGACAATTGTTTTCCATTTTTCTTTGGATAAGTGTTTCTCATATAGAATTCTGCAGCGTGTCCTGCGTTGAGCGATATGCTTTGGAAGAAGACGATGCACATTGCGTTTTTTCGCTTTCTTAAGATTTAAATCAACGTTTATCATTTTGTTTACAGTGGACTCCGAGCATTTTAATGATTTTGCAAGTGTCCTTTGACTAGGGGGATTTTCTTTTAACATTAAACAACGTACCTTTGCAATAGTCGAAGATGTCCGTTTTTTCCTTGGATACTTGTTTGGAATTTTTGTTCCACTTGAGGCTCTAATTTGACGTTTTTTCCTTTCTTGTTGATGATACTACCTATCGACGCTTTAGATATCACAAAACCATGACTCTCACATCGTTTTTGGATAACGGAGTACGCATATTTCTCTTCGGAAAGAGCGTAAATGTGGCCTTCGAACCACTGCTTTGTTAAATTCGCCATTTTGAATAAAAGCAAAAGTTTCAAGCCACAGACGATAATTTTGACTTTTAAAAACATAGTACAATTTCAATTACTTCTTTTGCAGCAAACGATTTTTTATTACCGCTTACCAAAATCTTCTAAAAAATGTGCGAACAGCCTCTGTATATTCCTTACCTGTTACGTTAGAGAGACCAGAGAACCTCATGAGAACTCATTTAGATAGATGCGTTGTTTCATCATGTATCTATTACCTCCAATGTGATCAATTTCATGACGTAAATTGCGAAACTTAGGTCCTTGTCTGTTCTCAGATGTTAAGACAGCAGAAATCGGAGTTCAGTGTGGATCTTGATTAGTCTCTGACTAACACAGATATTCGTTTATCATTGGTCTTAGGTTGATGTCTCTAGTTAAAACCCTTGTATGTGTGAAAGGGATGAGGAAAATATTGACTATTGACTTAACAGTTCATATCTTCTTTGACTGAATCTTTCACAAATTCTTTACCTTGATACCCATAAAACAAAGCACAGCTTCATTGGCAGATGCCTTTGTAGTGAACAAAACTCAGGTACGTAAAAAAATCATAATGTTTTGTTTGCACTTGAAAAATATATTTGTAAGCTATTACAATTAAAATATGATGTTTCGTAAACTGTTTGAAATTATTTTGATGTAAGAAAATATTTCTGGATCTTCGCTTTAATTTTTTTTTCTTCTTGTTTTGTCTTCCATTTGTTCGTGTTTTTTCCATTTTATATTTAAATAGGTGGTGACTGCAAAAGACCATATTTCAAGAAGAACTTCAGACAATACCAGTTTGAAGTTCCATGAATACAATAAATGTCAACCAACATCAGCAGAGGTAAAATAAATAAGGATTTGCATGAGATTTTCCCTAATCAGAAATTGCTTTATTTTAAAAGTCACGCGAATTCCAATTTCTAAAATTTTGCGTTATAGAAATAATTGAAACTTTTTTGAAAGACATTACCTCTTTTAATTAATTAACGTTATCTCTTATTAACGATCTACGTTTAACAAATAAAGCATCAGACTTTAATTCCATAAGTTATAGACTCGGTTTCTTACATTAACAGTTCGCTCATTTTCTTTCAATTTGTTTTACTTGAAGTACTACCTATTTTCCAATGCTAGGATTCTTTCCCAAATGAGCGAAATTACCGAACTGAAGATCATTTCGTATGCTACAAGTTTCTTCTTCACAATTTTTATCTTACTAACGAACCTTTCTCAAACTGGAACAAAACTAAAGTACTTTAACTTCAGCAGATGTGTAGGACTGAAACATTTGCTTTTTGCATGAGCTTTTCCTTTCGCTTCTTTTAATTTAGATGCTTTGTGCTGTATTTCTGTGGTTGCTACAAAGCTCGAAATTTTCAAGAAAGAATGTTATCTAAACAAAGCGAATTTTGGAATTTTTGCTCCTATATAATTAAAGTATGCCCCTATACTTCTCTCTAACAATAATTTTAATTACATGTGTTTTAATAAGAATCTAAAACAATTGTAGATGGGTCGTCGGATAAGCAAAACTTTTTCAGTCATAATATTTTAATTCATTTCCTCTTATTTGTCGCCGATTAAAATGTGATTTTGTTATTAAACTCACAAATACTCTAAAATTTGATCATTTCCCCAAGGAAAGTAATCTAAACAAAATATCTTCGGACACATTTGTGATTATTCACGGTGAGCTGTACAAGAACAGTTCCTACAGAATAAATAAAGAAAGTTGTCTCATACTGCACTGAGGTTTTTTTCATTTTAAAAATAACGATATTTGAGTTGAATTTTAAAAATCTATATTAATTTATTTTCCATCAGACAATTCTGTTTTTTCGTTATAGAAACCAGAATTTAAAATTAACCGCTTAGTTACATTGGATTAACATTCCGTCAACTGCATCTCTCTTGATTCTCTAAGATATTGCACTTCAACAATTTAATATTTTGAAATGCAACTTCTAATTGAACTTATATACTGCTTATGAACTTATCACTTCTTATGAAATGATAAAAGGTTCTGCATCTCACCTGAGCTCGGGAACACAGTCACTGGACAATGGGAAACTAGGAAATAGCAGCCTAAGCCCTCATGTTTTCAAATGATTCAGACAACTAGAAGGGGTCACGAATGAGAAAATTCCACGATTCAATAAATCTGCATGCTCATAAAAAACAGTATAGTTGGTGATGGCTCAGTAATGGTATAGGATATGTTTATTTGCCCCGAAGTTGTGCGTCATATACGACTACAATTTTGTTTGACCGTCGAATGTTAACATTCTTCTGTTTGTGTTATACCCATTCCCTCTTATGGGATTGTCTTCTTCCAATAAACCATGTGCTTCCTCGCATTCCCTAGCTGTCAACATGGGGTTTAAGGAACATTTATCCAAGTTTGCGATCTTGAAATGACCCCATTATACACCACATAAGATGTTTTGTTCCAAGATACGATTCACTCTTTCAGCAGACTACAGAGCTATGGATGTTTCTTCAAACGGGCAGGGTATTTATTGTCCACACACGCTTTATAGTTACTGTGAGCCACATATTTCTGCAGTTCCATAGTCCAAAGCTAGATTTATTACGTATTAGAATGTAACAGTTTTTCTGACATTTGATTGTTCATAATAGTGATATTTAAAATAAATCCGCGATCCATTTTTCCTCAAGATTTCATATGAATAACATATCGTGTAACCCTCGCGCTTTCAAGAAAATGAGGCTTCTGTTACTACATGATATTTGTATTGATATAAGACGTAGACATAAATTATAAAAATAACTTCGAGAGTTGTGTGGAAATAAGGTGCTCGGACGAAGCTTCAGGATTTAAAAGTTCCAGAAATGTAAATGCAGACGAAAACATTGAGAGACACAAAATTTAAGATTTTGTAAACTAATTAATTCATTAGAAATAATTCACATAAACTAAATGTATGAAGGCACGATTCTATTTATAATGAATTTTTTTCTGATATGCAAAATCTCCGATATGTAGCAAGCAAAAACTTTAAAAATGTTTATAATAATAGATATATACAGGGCATAAAAATACTTTCCCGATATATGAAAACTTTTATTGGAATTACAAGTTTTCAATGTGTACAACGTTTCAAGACAGAGTCATCTCCCGTAAATTTGCAGTTTCGTAGACATCGCGAACTCCCGACCTCACTCCAATGGATTTCTGGTTGTGGGCTTATCTGATACCTAAAATGTACACATCAAATCACGAGATTTATCAGAACTGGAAGATGCCATAAAACATGAAGTTATACAAATATCTCCTGTGATTTTAAGATCGTCAATGCTGCCAGCGAACTTCTGCATTCAATGTGTCATCGTCTGCATAAGTGGACTCCTTGAAAACTTGTAATTACAGTTAAAGTTCTTTCCCTTTCCTCTGTGTTGTCATTGGTTCTTTACAATTCTCTTCTTTGTAAATGTTTTACGCCGACAGTTTTTGTCACGCGTCTATCGTTCCACAGCCAGTTATGATTTTTCAATGCTGTGATAAACTTGCGCAGGGAAAAAAAAAGTGCATGCCACTATTCAAAAATTTCGAAACGTTTTCACTTTAACCGTTATCGCAAGAGCTCTATCGTTTTAAGCCACCACATCTCGATCGCATACCTTTAAATAACAATATCTGAAATTCCATTTCGATTGGTTGAGGAACACCAAGACGCAGAAATGTAGCAGCGTTGTTTGGCGAAGCACGCAGTTGGCATATTGAAAGAGAAGAATTTTGATTGTGTAGAATGTTAATCCATAATAAATAGGAAACTTGGTAGTAGAGACGGATTAAATTCCACTTTTATTTAAATTTACATTTTTGGCCACAGTTTACTTGGCATGCAATTTTTAGAATACAAAGAGGAAATACTACAATTAAAAATGAGGAATTAAAAGCCCATTGTTAAATTGAATTTTAAAGCTGATTTACATATTTTTATCCTATATTTTACATATTGTTTTATCTCTCTCTCACACACACACACACATATATATATATGCAAGATATAACAAAATACGATGGCTGCCCTAAGAAATGATTGGCAACCTCAAACTTAACTGTTCCAAATTTCATGTTCTCCCCATAAACTCAACTAATCTTCCAAATTCAAGATCTTTCCATGTTACGTAATGCTTATTGCAAATACCTCTTGTCTAAACAAAATAATTGTAAAACAAAACTTTTTTAACTCAAACTGAAACTATTTGACTAATATGTAAGATACAACAAAATATGATGCTTGCTCTAAGAATTTATTGGCGACCTCAAAATTAACTATTCTAAATTTGGTGTTCTTTCTCTAAATTCATCTGTTCTCCCAAATCGAGATCTTTCCATGTTAGGTAACGCTTAATGAACATACCTCTTGTCCAATCAAAATAATTGTAAACCAAAACTTAAACTTGAACTGAAACTTTTTGACTTCTTCTCTTCTTCCTCTGAATTGCTGCGACACGTTTCGCTTACATTTTCCTCCTGGCAAGATGCTTTTACAGCTATGCTTACTTTTTTAAGATGACGTCGTACCTTAAAACCCGTGTACATAGAAATTATTGTATTCAACTGTGATTAAAAAATATCGTGTCTGCAAAAGGGTGATTTGATATGCGTAAAAATAAAGATTGTGATACTTCAAACTCAGTTGTGTTAAATGCGTCATCATTCCTTTCCACTCAGCCCTGTCTACAGCCACAAGCTGATAAAAATACCAAATTCCTTCATCTACGCAGTAAAACATGAGATATGTACACATACGGACATATGTATGTTTATATATGTATGTATGTATTTTCAAATTTAATCTCATATTTTATAACTCGCTGTTACTCAGTGCATCGGAAACGAGATACCGAAGTCTAAATATAATAATTTGTTTCCTTAACATATAGACCGAATTTCTTCAAAGCAATGTATTTAAGAGACTGTTGTAAAATAAACCTTCGGCATCATGAAAGAAGTTGATTTTATTTTGGCTTTTGTTTTTTCACAGCTTGCATAATACTTTATCTTCGATGAAATATGCTTTCGTATTCAAAAGCATTTAATATTATGCTTAAAATTAATTTTAATAAAAGTTTCATTTATTATTGTGCGACAAGATATTAAAACGTAAATATTAAATTATTTCAAAAATTAAATATACTTTGTTTAATAAAGTTTAAATAAAATTTCAAATCTCTAACCCGAATCGTGAATAACGTACCTGCTTCCCTTTGTGCTTCAGCAAGATTAAATTAAAAACACAAAAACTAAGAATTAACAAATTCGCGTTCACAAGCAATTTATCTAAAGTAAAGGCAACAAACTTACAAACAAACAAACATAGAAATTTTTAAAGGATAACAGTCTGCACATGCTTGTGTTAGAGAAAAAAACTCCCCCCCCCCGCTTTTTTTTGGGTAAGTCCAAAAGATAACGCCGCCGGAATGATATTAACACAGAAATAGTTCCTGGTTTTCATCTAGTATCACGTGCAACATTTTTTCTTTCTTTCCATCGTTATAGCCTGAGATTTGCCAGCAAGGAACCAACGTTGAATTAGTAAAAGATGTTTTGGAGCACAAGTGAAACGCAAAAAAAATAAATAAAAAGCATCTTCTTTAATAATAGAATTAAATTTTGCGTCGTTCCTTATCTAGACACAGCTCCCTTCGTGTTACTAAATCCATTATAAGGCTGCTTTCAGCAGAAGGAAAAATATTTGTTCTCTTATTATGCACGTGGAAAACGTTCAAATGCATTTGTAAGCATTATAAATATATGAGAAAGCAAAATAAGAAGACAAGCATTAATTTTGCTAGAAGTGCTTTATAGTGCTTCGCTTATATTCCGGCTCATTTTAAAAATAATTATTTTGAGAAGTATTTATCTTTTAATACTCGTGGGGACAGAGTTAATTTTGTTGCCCATATGTTTGCTTTAATAAATGTAGCAGAAAACGGTTGTACATTTGATATCACATGTATTCGCTGTAATATAATGTTCTAAGTACTTGTAAGTTAAATCAACTGAAGTTATGCTCCTTCACGGGCCTATAACTTTATACCTGACAGCCAATGTGAGCTACTTTATTTGTCATAACGAGTTATGGCCTACAGCAGACAACAATTCTTGACAATTAAATGTCAATTAATTAAAATTCATGATTTCCACAATGATTCCAATTAGTAACATTGAAGGAAACAAAAATATTAAGTTACTTGCTCGCGTAATTTCAAATTGCTCTTCCAGTAAGTAGCAGAGTGAGTAAATGTGCTGAATACTGGAAGCTGGATCCGGTCTTGAATCCCTGCGAGTAGGCTGTCTGCAGGGGGATTCTCGTGGTTTTCCCCAAGTGTAACAAACGTACAAGTCAGTTTCCCTTAGAAATTTCTCCAGAAATGTATCCTTTCGCTTAGGCAGATAGCTGCCGAGTACTGCCAAAGACTTTTTAATTAAACAATAAACAACAGTTTCAAAATAGATTAACTGCCTCTACAGTCTGAAGATGTCTGATGGATTCTATTAAAAAATATCGACTAGTTACACTAGTAACGAAATAATTAAATCCTTGGAACGGAGTCTCACGTTCACTGGTACTGTCTGATAAAGAACAAGCTCACTAAACCATGAGGCAGCAAATTCGCCTAATATTTCATAGCAACATCAGTTGCAATAAGGACCGAACTTATAACATAATTTCAGCGCACCTAAAGTTTCCATAAACATCTGGTCTGAGCAAATTGTTACGCAAAAGTTAAGAAAAGATAGGACAGTACGCAATTTAAAGCTAGTTATCAATAGAAATTAAAATAATTGTCCCAAAGTAATATATTTTTATCTGTATTTATGAAGAGGTAATACATTACAGCGTACGCTTATAGGCTAATTTTAAAAACTGTAGGGTTTGTATGTGTGTCTTTAAAGCTGTAGCTGCATTTATTATGTTGATACATAAACGACAGAGTACGTTATGTTTTTACACATCTATTACCATGGAAATTATCCTAAACAGATAAATTTCATGATTTATAAGACTGCTGTTTCGGAAAATATATCTTAAATTACTCTTTCTTTCTAATGAACTTTGGAATTAAATTCACCCTATGCACTAAATTAGCCTTTCTTAACCGAGATTCACCGGAACCCTAATTTCCATGAGAAACTGCTAAGAACAACTTGCACCAAAAAAGAAGGGCAGATCTTTGTCCCCTGTTCTGCTGGGCCGATTGGTAAAATTTAACTCGCGTTTTTCATGTCTCGAAAGCACGACTTAGGATATACGTCAGATTTATACATAGCAATTGTTATAACATAGGTATTTCGACACAAATCGGACTTTTCTGAAATGACATATCGATTTTTTTCCACATTTCGATTCTACGATTCTCGAATTTATATATTGGAGCGTTTTGAAATTTGGTATATTTGTTAGAAATGATAATAATGCCAAATGTGCTCTACGCACTCTGCTAAAGTTGTTTAAAAGAATGAACGATGCACCGTTTTTCCGCTCATGCACTATGAAGAAAGGGAAAGGAAAATAGGCTATTATAAATTACGAATTTAGCCAAATGAATTACCCTTGGCGCAAGCTGAGATACGTCAAGATAAATTTTTATTCGGTACGTTTCTCGTCAAATTTTACAAAATTTAATATTTCGGCATAGTTTTAATCGTAGAATCGAAATATGGAAAAAACATCGGTATGTTGTTTCAGAAAAAGTCCGATTTTGTGCCAAAAAACTTACGTTAGAACAATGCTATATATAAATTTGATATATAATCCCAAGTCGTGCTATCGATGCACGAAAAACGTTAGTTAAATTTCGTCAGTTGGCCCAGTAGAACGAGAGATATTAGAACTGTCCTTTTGTTTGTGTGTGTGTGTGTGTGTATGAGCAGAGTGAACATCGTGGGCAGCTGTAATAAACAGACTGATCATATGTACATATGCAGCTAATTTAATGTTACCTGGATTCACTATTAAAGCAAAGAAGAATAAGAGAGTTTTTAGAGTACGCTGTAATAAATAAAAAAAACATCATAATCAGTGGTGGAACTTCTACAAGTTTATGTAAGAATTCTATTAGAAGTGAATGTCATTTCAGTGGTTCCGCAAACCTAGAAACACCGATCTGGTGGCAAAAAATGCGACAAACATTTCATTTATGGAAATGAAAAGCTGAATAGTAAAGCACTGTGAAAATACATACAGCATTTAAAAAATTAAAACAATTATTGCGTGCACTCGTGTGCATTAATAGGGAAGTACGCGTACAGTGTTTCTTAGGCACATATTAAGAACAGGAGTGAGAAAAATGAGCAATATCCTCCCCGAGATTCGAACTCCGGACTCTTCGATTGTTACCGAACGTGTTTCAAACTACACCACAAAGGTGTAAGATAAGGAGGGAGAAATTACTTTACATTTTTTTTTCCACTTAGAGAGCTATTGGAAAGAAGGAGATCCGATCGTCAAACCCTGGTGATGACGACTTATCGTCTAACAGATTTGATTTCGGGCAACCCTTGTAGAGGCTTTAGGTTTATTTCGAAACAAGAAACATGAAAAATCAGCAATACCTTCACTGAGATTCCAACTCCTGACCTCCCGATTGCCATGGAGGGAGAAAATATCTGACAAGTACATTAAGAAAAAAATTAATTCAAAAGTCTGAAAAGTTTTATTGTGAAACACATAAAACTATAAAGGAGTATAAACTGAAACTTTATATGTTAAAGAAAAATTGTTCAGTACTAGCTGCTTAAATTCTATCGAAGACTATTGTTTCGTAAAGCATGCTAAGAGTATCAGTTTGGTCTAGCTTACCTCTTTGAGCAGACATAATGAATTCTGCATTTTGACAGCCACGAAATATCCTATACGAGTAATAAACATAAATTATGTTGAGAATGTAAGTGCTGTATATCAAAATTTAGCACGAAATGATAATGGATTAACTGATTACCAGATTAACTGTTAACTGATTACCAGAGCTCATATGCTAACCTGAAAACCTAGTTACGATAAAGATGCGTTCTATTCATGCAAAGCTAGACCACCATCGGTTAAGCAATAAAATCGCTGAACGCTGATAGTTCGGCCCGAGGTTGGAATAGCGCGAACGAGCCAGTTTTCTCTTAGAAAGCGCGAACTTAAAAGTCCCCCCACTCAAGGGCTGTCTGCCTAAGGATGCCTCACCTTAGGCAGATAGCCCTTGAGTGCTTTGCCATAAGATTGCCCTTGAGTGCTTTGCCAAGTTAATAAGCAAAAAAATAATTTATCATATTAATTAAAGTAAATTTAGGCTAGAGTATTGGAAATTATGGTCACAGATTTGTATACGTCACAGTAGTATATGAATCAAGTATTTAGGATTAATTATATGACGGGGGCAGCAATGCACCAGAGCTTTTCAGCTTCTGTTTCTGTAACTTTTCTTACTTTTTAGAGACAGGAAGATTGAACAATAAATTTTAACTTTCAGTCATCTGATTCCGGCTAGTTTAAAGAATGACGTATAAATGAAATACTCTTTATTATACAAAACCACTTATATTATCTATATACCGAAAGAAAAGTAAATAATAATACACTGCTCTTGTTATACTTCTTTGTTGTTCTTTCTCTATTAAGAATAGTATGCCACGGTGTTTACATAAACATCTAGGCAATTATTAAATTATTTATGTAGAAATTTGAAATTATCACTTCAAAGTAATGGACATTAATTTTTCTTAAGCATGCTTGAAATAAATTAGGCGTTGTTTATCTACTATAATCTTTACACACTCTTCCTGCTCCTGAATACAGGTGCCAGAATGTTTTCTAACCTGTATAATTCCATTTCAAATACCCCATTTTTTTAGATTGCCTGATGCAATGTATACAGTACAGGTGAGTTATCAAGGCAAAAATCTCTTTCTTTCATGCGAAAGGGTTTCCCGATCTGCTGGGTGATCACCATGCACTTCAACTGAATGAATAAAGTGTATTTCTCTGCGCACTTTTTCTTTTAGCTTTTTAGTGCTTGGTTCTGAAAATTTAAAAAATATTTGCGTAATTTTCCACTTTCTAATTGCGTTTAGAGAAAGAAATCCCTTAAATTTAAAAATGTATTCCTTAACATAGATACTGTTTTCGTCTTACTAACAAAAACTGACCCTTACAAACTAGCTGAGAAGGTAACGCATAACCATTTTCTTTTAATTATTGAAATTTATACCAGCGCAATACAAGAACCGCCCAGTCACAGCGAAGCAAACACGAACTGACATTCAGCCTTCGATTTCGATGAGTCAGCTGTACATTCAGCTTCTCTATTTATTTAAATAAGGTTTGAGGCCTAAAGAGTAGCAAAAACAACAATAAAAACGAGCGAGATTAATGTTATAGGGAAGTAGAACTGAATATCTCTTATTAGACACTAATATTAATATCACTATGCATTTTTACTGAAATGCAAGTTTCTTTTAAAGAAATAGTATTGCGACAGTTACCTGCAGTTTATCCTTGACTGCTTTTAATTTGTTATGTACCTACAGTAACCGCGTCCTTCGGAAATTAAATTATTACAATAATTTTCCCCTCTCGATTTTCGAAAGATACATTTGGTGAAAAAAGTGAGAAAATACGCCAGGAAATACTCTATGTTAAATTTTACTCACATTGGATGTCAGACTTAACATACTGCCACTGATCGTTTTTCGTCACGGTAGCTGAGACTTCTACATCAACCATTTCAGACACTTGTTCATGTGAAATATGTGCCACCAAAATGATTGCTACTCTTTCTCATAAAGTGTAGAAACTGAGTAAATAATAGTTGCGATTCTTTCATGCACTTCGTGACACTATTATGTTGTGCAATATATTTGAGATGGACTTCGTGTATGAAATATTTTTTGTACTCCTAATATAACCAAGAAATATTGTAATGACATATCAGTTTCGGGGTGAGTATCTCTACATAACAAAAGAGGATAATGTTTCGGCATTAAATGTTTAGGTTTAAAACCCAATTTAAAATCAGTGTTGGAATAATTTTGTCTACTATAACTTAGTTCTTTTTACTGAATTAATCCCAGAATGTAGTCACTTATAACTAACATATATGTATAAAATAACGTTTACAATGCGTACTCGGCGATAACAAACGCGAAATTCTGATCTTTATGAAAATATGCATTTCAAAATATCTTATCAAATATTGAATCAAAAATAATGGGCGTTTAGCAGTAATGTTTTCAAAATTTGAAAACAAAATTTATTAATGATGTCTTGTTACATTTTATAACTTGTGTAAAAATTTCGTAATAAAAATGCAAAAACGGGGGTCCAAATATATGCTAAAAATTGATTATTAAAATTATTAGAGAGGCACTTATACTAATTTAAGCACGAAAAATCTTTTTCAAAATACAGCAATAAAATTAACACTTTCATTTTTTTCGGTTTGCTCCACATCATTTAATTTTGATATTCTGTCCCCGTTTTCCTGTTTCTGGGTTGCCGTTAAAAATAACAGCGATATTTTCACAATATTAAGAAAAAGTAGAAGAGAACGTACATGTGCAAATCAATAACTTTTGTTCCTAAAACATCTCATAGGTTTAATTCTTTTATTTCATACTAGCAAATTCAATTTGTACTGTGTGAAAATATCCCAATAAAACAGAAATCCTGTTTGATTAATAGCTTACACAATATATCTAATGTGTCGCTCCCTGTTACACTATTCCTATGTCCAATTGTTTTATCAGTTTCTCAAAGTTTTCCATTTGTTTCCCACAGTTTAAACTCCCGGAAGATAATTTAATAATTTATCACTCCTGTTTTTCGGGTTTTAACCATTGTTAGAGAACAAGCATTTGTTCCAAGTTTCCATTTGAGTTGCATTTTGTTGGCGCTTGCTCAGTGTTCATAACTAACTACTCTTCTTTATGTATAATAACTAAATGATTATCCGTTGTTGATATGCGTTCCACCAGGATCTGAAGTAATTTTCCTTAAAATAATGCATCAGCTCAAACAGCTTCTTTTATCAGACATATAGAACGAATTCTGTGTTTTTACGTTTAGGATATATTGAAAAGTAACACGGTCTTCAGTTTTGCGTAAAATGTAGAGATAGTGAGTTTTTTGAGGAAAAGATATAGATTTAACTTATAATATTTAAAATACTCAGATACCATTATATTATACTTATATTCATATTATACGTATGAGGCATTTAAATAGCTTTCAAATCCCCAGTCGTTATTCAGAGTTTAAGTTAGCTCTAAAAATGAATAATTACTCCGAAAATATATTTTATATTTATGTTGGAGCATATTTGATATTTTCTTTGAAAAAAAATCGCGTATGAAGCATATTTCCTTTTCACATTTTTAAGAGACATTTGAATTTTTTAGAATATGAAATGGGCTGAATAAATCAGTGTGAATGCAATCTTTTTAAACAGCATATCGTTAAACGTTGAAAACATTAAAACTGAAATATTGAGGATTTGAATAATTTTTCTTGGTAATACATTTCACATTTAAAATTAACTGCAAATTTTGTTTCTGTACTTCTGCACTTTTTTTATTGCAGAATTCTTTATTTCATTTCTTTTGTGAGTCTACAAAGAGTATGAAATAGTAACACGACATCTTTTCAACATTAACAGAAAATGAATGACTTTAAAAGGCCTTGTTCTGTGCTTTTACACAGACATACACTGCGACATTTGTAGTAAACGGATATACATACATACATACATATATAAATATATATATATATATATCATACACACAATATTTTCACATATACGTATTTCCAATGCATTAATTTCCATGGTAGACTCATTTGTAATTCAGTTCAGAAAAAAAGTTAAGCATTTTGTTTACTATCGAGTAAATAGCTAATATCTATGTGTATCCTTA
Organism: Stegodyphus mimosarum; assembly: GCA_000611955.2. Taxonomy (NCBI): domain Eukaryota; kingdom Metazoa; phylum Arthropoda; class Arachnida; order Araneae; family Eresidae; genus Stegodyphus; species Stegodyphus mimosarum. The sequence goes on along the minus strand of KK114153.1, from coordinate 775,040 downwards.
AGAAAGTTTTCGTTACAATGAATTTAAATATTTAGACTCAGCATTTCAAAGGAAATTTTATATCGCTAATTTTAATATAATTTCTTTCAATGTGATCAGGCAACAAAGATATCATTAAAAACCCTGCTTTATTTTCTTCATTGCAATTACTTTAATATTGTCATAAAATTTACAAACAGTACTTTATTCTCATACCATTAAGGTGAAGCTCATGATAGCATTTACAGAAATTAAAAAAAAACTTTTTGATAAATATGAGCTCACGAAAATTGCTATATTTCATAAAATGGAAAACATTGCATAAAAGTCGATATTTAAGGCAAAAGCCAAGCGTTATGGAAAGAAAAAAAATAATACTTCCTATTCGCAAAATGGGCAACATCATTTATGACACGAAAGGAAAGAGTATTTGTAGCAGTTTGGCTGCCAAGGTTACACTACGTTCGGTGGCGACTAATTTTTCTATCTGCTCCATTTCCAGAGCCGAAATGCTCAACTAAAAATCCATTAGAGAATTTTTTGTTCCTTTTTATACCCTTCCTTACACATTATTCTCAGAAATATCAATGATTCAAAAATTAAAAGAATTCCGATGTTTAATACAAAATTAATACGAAAACTTCACTTTCAAAATTTGCATTTCAAAATTAGTGAAAAAACAATAACTGCTCAAAACAATCAATGAATAATATTAGTTAATTCAACTAACGCAACGTTAGATTATACCCTGTAATATAAACAGCATACAGCAAGTTACTTTAAAAGCATAAAATCTGATCATAACTGTTTTATTTTCTTTTTGACGGAACAAATTCTGAAAATAATCGTTTAAAATAATTTTAACTACGAGAGTAATATACCTGTAACCAGATACGTACAGAATAAGTTTGTTATTAATTTCAGCAAAGTAAGCAATGGTTATCTCTCTTACCTCCTTGAAGAACTTTCTAAGGAATACTGGCTCACATTACCCTCCTGTAAATCGTGAACTCCTTATGCATAAAACAAGGCTGTGCACCGGAAACCGAGTCCGACAATAACTGCCACTTTTCAGCGATCTTATCCTCAGGACCAATAGCGCAGCTCTTTACAAGTAAAATGATTCACAGGCAGTATTCAAGGTTCATCAACATTAAATGATAAATAAGCTTCATTACTTAGAAAATATTTAGTTTCGGTTTTCTTTTTTATTCCGAACAAATGTCAGCCAGGTGTTTTCCAGCCGCATTACTTTTAATGCACCGTATAATATTCGCATGGATTTCCGGCAAAATTAAGAAGGCTTAAGATCGTGTTCTCTTCTTGGTAGCATATCATTATCTCGAAGCATATATGCTAAAAGTTTTAAAATTGAATGCTGATGAGGTTCATTTGAAATAATATTCAGATTAAAATAAAGAAACAAACGTGCATGCCTTATATCATGAAATGTGGTTATGCTATATGCAGTGCTTAGTAACAAATCTTTAATTTCTACAAGGTCCAAATGAAATCATTTTTCGAGTAGCTATAATCAGATTATGAAGATTCTTTCATCAACAACTAATTACAGCTTCCCGTACAGAATACAGCAAGTATTTAGTTTGTCAGTTAATGAGAGCCTGAGCTGTAATTTTGATAGACATATCACGATTCGAGAACAGCCTCGATTCAATCCCAAAAGAAGTAGCTCACCGATGTTTTGTGATTACTTAGCTATAGTACTGACTCTTTTCGCGTATCTCGTTACTGCGTTCTAAATTTGCGTTGTAATAGCATATGCCATGTAGCCATACACTTCATGCCAATTAACATTTTAGATACTGAGAACAAAGCTCCTGATGACATTAAATATTTCGTGAAAGTTATGGACTGGTAAGAAACCTGCCTATTCTGTAAGCTAAATAGCTCTTGTCTATTGCACAAAACTTATCGAAAAGCCTAAATCGCACGACAGTATAAAAAAGTGCAATCATTTTCTTAAAGAATTTAGATTACATGCATGCTTTATGCAACAATTAACTGCAGATAAAAATGCACGAATTATCTTATTAAGCTGAAGTATTTCATGCAATGTGTAAGGAACGTGTGGAATAATTAATATAAAATAACGCGCCACAATCATGCCAAAAACCCACATAAAATAAAGGGTAGAAGAAATATATATACGTTAGCATAAAAATGGCGTACGAAAAGTAGTGCGTCGTAAAAACGAAAATGATACGGTCTTCTTCGGCAAATAATAAAATAAAGTTCGACTAACATTGCTGAAACTCTTTCATCTAACTCTAATTATATACATGATTTTTATGGTATACTTTTACTATTTTAGCTCTAAAGTTGTTAAGAAAAAACGTCATCTGAATTTGTCTTTCGTTAAAATATTACGTATAATTAATTACACAAGGAAAATATTAAAGTAGGAATTTTTAAAGATATTGAAAAAGTTGCGATCTATGCAAAACAATTCTGACTTAATTTCATCCTGAATTAATATAAAGATATTATAAAATGCCACACATTAATGTTTTATACACATATTCGCACAGATGATTTTGTTTCAATCAATTATATCTACCTGACTACAAAGATGTAAAATTAAAGATAAAAACGGGAAATGATCATATTTGTAGCAAAGGATATTAGCTAAATTACAGTGCTAAGAACTGACAATTTGTTAGATTTGGTGGTCATTAAAGAAATGACAGCATTTTCAAGTGAAATGGCAGCATTTTCAAGCTGCCTTGATGATAAACGTCTATATGATGCACTGTGACGTAGTGCAGAGAATAGAACAGCATAACCCAACGCAAAAAGATACGACGGATATATCGTAATACTGGAAAGAAGGATAGGGAAAATGGAAAGCTAAGCTTTAGGCATGTCTAAGTCTAAATTTTTGTTAAATTATAACTTTGGATTCTTCCCTTAATAGGTACTGAATATAAGAAATTTTAATTCTAAAGTTTTTCACAGAATCGTTTGTAGGGTATCTTATGTTAATGAATATGATTTCAGTCTTTACTATAACTCATCTATTCCGTATTCCTCATCCGAATCCAAATTAGTTGTCAGTATTTGTGCTGAGGTTTTCGGATATGAGACAGAGAATGTTTCTGATGTCATGAGCACGCTATATAGTTAGATTTCAGCCAGTTGTAGTAATTGTAATTATTCATCTTTGCGGTCCTGTCGCCGTCAATACTTTAATTCTGACGCACCAGGAAACTTATTGAACCAGCTTCTAGTGTATCATATAATTGTCTAGCCGTTACTGTTTAATGTTTAATTTAAATTTGGCTTCTCTATTTATTTGCCTCGCCACAAGTTGTGGTTATTATAGCACAAGAGCGTGCCCTTATGCTTAAGTTCTGTTTAAATAAAAAGGTTATTATAACATTCTTAAGACTTTGCCGTTTATCTCAGATATAGCATTAACTCGGTTCACGTCTGTTATGGTTAAAGAACTGAAAATAGCATCACCAGGCTAAGTGTAACCATATAAGTTTACATGTATACAAAAGTAACGCAATCTAATTCTGAAGTAAGACTTATGTTACTGAGCTAAGTAGAAGTATGCATTGAAAATATAAAGCAGCTTTGTAATCAGAAATGTATTAGTAAATCTACGGCAGAAAACTTTGAAAAGTTTGCATATATCTTTCAGCAAATTCCTGTTAAAATATAAAGACGCTCAATTTATGTTGCCGATGCTTTAAAATTTTATCAGAAATGCAGATTCCGAGCATTAACGACACGTATTAAAAACTTTCCGATCCCTGATATATGTGTAATTTATAACTCGTTAAAGTTTTAACTTTGAATCATTAAGTTACACACATTCTACCATGATCATTATGAGCGTATAATGCTTTCTCGATCTGATAAAACCATAGAAAAACCAGTGTTAGCCTTGTGTTTGGTATATCTTTTGCAGTTCTGAACACAGGATCATTATACAGAACTGAAAGTGCACATTATACATTGGAGCGTACCATATAAAAATATTAAAATATTAATCATGAACGATTTTTTCACAAGCGTCTTATTCATAATTTAAATATTGCTCGAAATTGCGATATATTGACTCTTTGCAATATATCAGCTTTGAATTATATAAATGTTTAGAAAACGCAATAATCAAAACATTTGTTTTAACGTAAACTATCTATCACATTTCCATACAAGGAGCTAAAAGCAGAAATTCTAATTAAAGATCTTTATTTGGAATTTTAATTAATGATCTTGTTTGATATGTTATTTTAACTTCTTTTTAAGATATATTTTAACTCATTTCGATAAAATATAATTTAGGAAACTCTTGTAATACGAGTTTGAAAAACTTAGATATGATCTAAAAAGAGATTAAGAAGATATACTACTCACACAAAAATGCAGTATTCTGGTTTCTTTAAAAATAGAGCCCACGATACAATGATACGATACAATGATACAAGATACAACTTGGCATGCCGCGATTTGATCCTTTGCTTTGACTTTTAATTCGTTTAATATTTTATAGAATTTCTCATACATTGTTTCTATTTTTCAATTTTATTTATTGTGGCTAGTTGTTTAATTGAAATAAATATTGAATCAGTTTTTTCTTGGACTATTCAGTTTCTAGGCATTGAATTTTTTGCACAGGTAACATTTTCTCTTACAATTATGCATACGGGCAAGAAAATACAGTACATTGACTTGAACAAGCAAATCATTGCTCATCTGAGAAAAAAGGCGAAAACATATAAGAAAATAAATAAGCAAAGTAAGGAAAAAATAAAAGAAAAGAATAAGATGAAAAAGTAAAAAAAGCTTAAATGCACTAACTTATAGCTTGCTCATTTTCATTGTTTGTTTCCGCGTACAGTTATGAATATATATACATATATATATTAATAAAATTTGCTTCACATTATTTAAGGTAAATTTAGTAATAAAGAAACGTGAAAGACATAATGAAGAAGAGAAAAATGAATTAACCTTTTTAATGTTTAGCATTATTTCGTCACCACATTATTACATTTTTAGTCATTAATACTGTAGTTATTCGTGCACTTCTTTTTCATTTAAAAAATGTTTAAACATTCACATAATTTTCAACTTCTTCAAGGCTTTCATAAAGAAAGCTCCTAAATTTTAATATGAATTCGTCTGCATATTGGTTGTTTTCATCTTCGGTTGTTTCATCTGCTCATGGATTTTGGGTGCATGGCCTCTGACTGATGAAGCAATGATAGTGAAGAGCTTCCAGAAAACGGGGGTACCTAATGCTCTTGATGAAGATCATTGCAGACAGCAAGACAAACTTAATGATGACGAAATCATTAAGCGATGACAGCGATGGCAGTGGCGATAACCTGCAAGCCGTTGCAGTCAACACAGACAGCAGTTACAGCAGCATTAAATGATTTGAACTCCATTAGAATAGCAGTGGACAACCATAAGATCGGGCGAGTCAAAATACAGGGGAGTAAAAATAAAGATATTTGATTAAATATTGGAATGCTAATATTATTATGTTTGCTTAACATAATAAACCTCTATGCATTCTTAGCATAATCCTGTATGTATTCTTAACATAATATTCCCTTAATATGTTAATATTACAGTGTTATTATACATATATATACATAAATCAAAAATAAATGTCGGAACGGAAAAGAACAAAATTCTCTTCTTAAAATTTGAAGATCTAACTTATCTTCTCCGGGTAAAATTAATAAACTGGTAGAACACAAATTAAAATAACTTACAGAAACGAAATCATAAAATGTGCACTACAAGGAGAAAAATCATTTGAAATACAGAAAATTTGTACCAAACAGAACTAGAAAATAATAAAAGTTTTAATCTCCTCTTTTTAACGCTTTAAAAAGAACTTGTCAAAGAAAAAGTCTTTTGAAGCCTTAGACCAAGTTGATTAATGAAAGTCGAATACACGTTTTGTTCCTCTGAATCCCTTGAGACTCAAAACCACTTTTTATTTATCCAACTTTCATATAAAACAAAATTTATTTTAAAAGTCTAAACAAAAATAGGTCTTTTCTCTACATGTATTCGTACTCATACAGGACAAACAATTCTATACAAATGTAAAAACAAATTTGAAAATAATCTGAAGAAGCCTAAAAAAGGCTAAAAACAAGCTAAATTCAAGGCAAAATTTAAAATAAATTCTGAATGTAGAATTAATAAATAAATTTTTAATTCAAAATTGAAAAATGAATTGTTCAGTCAAAATACTTATATCCCAATACATACATATATATATATATATATACATCTTTAAAATATAGCTTTAACTGGCAATATACAAACACGCGAAGCCAATAAAACCAATGGAATATAGATATAAAAGTAAATTATAAGCTGAAAACATATACCTATTTTAAAAATTATCAGAATAAACGCCGTTTGTAGTAATGCGGAAAATTAAGTCATCGAGCGTACTGGCTAAAATCACAAGCAGGAGAGAGATCATGAATGTTATTTAGGAACAAATTCTAAACACGCCGAAATGTTTTTACATAATATCTAAATTGTAATAAGGAGGACTTTCGTTTTCTTAAACTTAGGAGCAGACGTTATACATTTGCTATGACACATACTTATTTCACTAAAAAATAGTTATTATGCATGTTTTAAAATTTGATCATTTACTGTGTCGTTAGAATATTAGTTTTTGTACCTTAATATCTTTGACTAGGCATTATTTTAGGAAATTACGAGTTACTGGTTACATGCATACCATTATTTTATATATTGCAGAATATTGTAAAACTTGTTTCTCCAAAGGTGTTTTATTTAAAATTATCATTGAGCTAGTTTTTCAACAAATGAAATGCAGAATTTCAGATTTATTAAAAATAATGCGAAATAGTTTACGTAGATATTTTCCTCTTAAATTTCGTCTTCTTATACAATGGTTTTAATAATGTGATGGCAGAAATATAAAAACCATGAATATTCAAATTTCAAGAATAGTTTGCACCGGGAATAAAATTTTGATACAGTGCGTGGCAAACTGTCGAATGTTTTTCATAAAATATGTAATTGCATTCCGAAGCATGCATTTGAGAAAATATTTTAATACTTTATTTTCGAACCTCGAAACTGTTAGATTAGAAAATATGTTTCTGGTTTAGTATACACTTTTGCTGTAACTTTAGCTTCATATTAGAACCTGAGACTTCAAGTTTCGTGAAATGTATGGTACATTCCTTTCCTTTTATTTTATTCACGAAAACAGAAGTGCGGATTAGAGTTTCATGTAATAAATCTTAGTGGATAAATTATCAGGATTAGTGGATAAATTATGGAAATTTATCAGGCTTTAAAACCTAAAGATTATTTGACTTTATAAATGTCGCAAATGAAAAAAAAAATCTAGAATATTGGGTGCATTTAATACAGCAACTGATCTGTAAAAATATGCAAAGCTTTGTTGTTGTTGACTAATGCTCACTTATCTGAGCTATCGTCCGCCCAAACCCACGAAATTCCTCGTAGCAAGATGCGCAAGATTACGCCTGCCGTTGGCAACAGCCTTCAGCACTTTATGGGGGGGTGGCAATGCGACTTAGCTCAGTGCCAACCCGAATTTTGATGGAGAGAACCCCGGGGGACAAGTCAGATTTTTCTAGCACCGACCTCTCGAGAGGAGTTCCGGGTCGCCGCATATTTAGAGTGACCCCATGCTGCAAGGATACTATACATTTACAAGCATTCATGCCTTCTCCGGGATTCGAATCAGGGCCCTTCGGCACGGCAGCTAGCGACGCTAACCACTATACCGGTTGGGCGGCATGAAAAGCGATTGATAAGTAAGTTAAATCTAAATACACTCATGTCCATAAATTAAGGATAATTCGGAGTCACGCGGAAATCGAACTCTAAAATAAATATATCACCTATAAAATCACTACACACATCTTCAAGAATCATATGCAAATTTCAGGAAGTAACCAGATGGCACCGATGGTACGTCACAATGACGAGAGTGTAAGCGAATGATATATAAGGAATAAAGGCAAAGAAGTAAAATTGTTCGCAGACGCTTTATAAGCATTTCAGTACAATAACCGAATAGTTATGACACAAAGGACGTATTCGGATGATTTTTTACGTGGTAGAATTATCGGCCGTCTGGAATGTGGGCGTACCCAACTGGAAGTACCAGACGAACTTGGAATTGCCCAGAGTGTCATCTCCAGGCTTTAGCAACGATTCCAAGATGATGGTAATGTGAGTAGAAGTTACAGCACAGGTCGCCCCAGAGTTACAACGCCGAATGAGGACCGGTATTTGGCAGTTACTTCCAAAAAAACAGGCGGAGCACAGCCTCAGACCAGTCTCGTCAGCTCTCTTCAGCCACTGGTACGACAATTTCAAGGCAGACCGTGTACAGACGCTTAGGGCAGATTGGTCTATATGCTCGTAGACCTGTCAGATGCGTTCCACTTACTGCAACTCAGTGTCGCCTGCGGTTAGCTTGGAGTAGAGAGCATGCATTGTGGACACCTCAACAGTGGGCTTGTGTGATGTTTTCCGACGAGTCCAGGTTTAGCTTGCAGTCTGATTCTCGCCGGACTTTCATATGGAGAGCTCCAGGTACCCGTTACCACCAAGAAAACATCATTGAACGACACCGTTACGGTGGTGCAGGAGTGCTCGTTTGGGGTGGAATTATTCTGGGTTCCAGAACTGACCTGCATGTTCAAATTGGAACCATGACAAGCCAAATCTATCGGGACGTCATTCTGGAACAACATGTACGTTTGTTTCGGGGCGCCATGGGCGCACAATTTGTGTTTATGGATGACAACGCCCGTCCTCACCGTGCAAACATCGTAAGCGAATGCCTTCAATCGGAGGATATCACCCGTATGGACTGGCCAGCATTCTCACCGGACTTGAATCCAGTAGAGCACGTGTGGGACATGCTTGGCCGACGATTTGCAGCCCGTCAACCTCCTCCTACATGTCTACCGGAACTTCGGAGAGCATTGCTTTTTGAGTGGTGTAATATCCCCTAAGATCAGATCGATAATTTGATACTCAGGATGCCTAGGCGTTGTATGGACTGTATTGCATCGTCTAGGAGACATACAATGGATTAACAATCATACCAACCATGTAATATTGGTTTTTTGTAAATAGGTGTTTTTTATAATTTGCTCCAGAGAGAAAAAATCGCTAATTTGTTTAATAATATCAAACATATAGCATCTTTTTTTGCTCTTTACCTTTTGTTTAATAAATAAGCTTTACAAATAAGTCAAATTTGTTTTGCTTCTAACTCTTCCTTTGCCTGATTTTGCATTATCCTTAATTTATGGACATGAGTGTAATTAAAACAAGTATATTATTTAGGTCAATCAAAAATGTTCTCGGAGTATAACAACCAATTTCAAATCTTATGCATCCATTAGGTACGGTGAGATTAGGTTAATTGAATAAGGGAAAGAATTTCAAGGGCTACTTGTTTATGGTAAGGGATGCTTTTGTGGAGAACATATTAAGGGAAACTGACTCCTATTCGTATTACATATGGGAGAAAGCACGAAACCTCCTATGTAGCTATGCACTTACTAAGCTGGGTACAAAAGCACATTAATCAGTCTTAATACAGTGAGTGTGAAATACCTTACTTACTCAAAACTAAGATCTCCTGTAATAAAAGACGTTTCAAGATAAAGTTTAAGAAATAAAAATGTAGATGATTGATTAGAACATAGTACTGATTAGAAATAAACGGTTTCTGATTAGAATGAAAGCGAGCTACCTAATTAAGCATAATAGTTCACTATGTTATAGAAAGAAAAATTAATAACACATTATTACCTATTTGCCTTCAGGCATATCAGTAGATAGACATGAAATGCAGGTTTAAACTGAAATCGTTCAACTAAACTGTTACAATTAGCGGTATTTTTTCAGTTCACATATACGGGATTTATCTACGGTATAGTACGAGAATCTGTATAGTACGAGATATTATATACGGTATAGTACGAAAATTAAATTTTTTTCCTCTCATTTTGCAATGTCTTTCAATCAAATGCCCGATTATATGAATTTACCAAATTTTGGAATAAAAATCAAAAAGAATAAAGAGTATCTGATTTTTGAGTAAATACGGCAACTCAAATTTGCATTATTTGTTTAAGGATGGAAAATTAAATTGAAAGTTATTTATAAAATTTTAAAACTAAACTCAGTGGCGCAACAGACCTAGTAGGCCACGACCTGCAGTGTCCATTTTCTGCTTTCTTGAACTTTTGGGCCCCGGAGTGCATCAGCATATGCCCAGGACAAGTGGTCAGCTTGTCGCAGGGCCCCCGGTGTTTAGTCTCCAAGCGAACTTGGTACTATTTTATCGACCCATTTAAGGGATGAAAGGCTGAGTCAACCTTGTCCAACCCGGGGATCGAACCCCGGACCTGTGGTGCAGCTGCGCGACACGCTAGCCACGTCGCCACCCGTCTTTATTTATTAAATTAGTGATAAGAATACATTAATAGACAATGCGAACATTTGAAAAGATAATTAAAAAATTTCTAATTTTAAGCATTCGATTTCTTTTCTGTAATACACATAATATTTAGGAATGCGATCCGAAATTGATGATTTTCTTCAGGATTATTTTACTTAATAAAATTAGGTACAACTATTTTTTAACATTATTTAATTTGCATAATTTTATTAGGCTTTCTGAGGTTCCCTCTGAAAGAAATACGTTATATTTATTAGTCACAGATGTCTTCGTCTGCTTGGAAAACAAAACAATTACGAAAGTTAGATTATTTCCTCGCTTCAGCAACTTGAGGCCCATTGTACCCTGTTTCGGTCGCTAAGCATTTAATATCTCTTCCTCCTATTCCATAGCCAAACATAGGAAATAACAATATGATTATGCGTGTTTTCTTAAGCTCGGTAGTCGATGACTTAACACAGTATTTATTTCACGGACTGCAGGTCTTAAGAGGATACTAGAACGAAATAACTTACTCAGCGACAGGAAATAGGATTTGTTATTGGAGGATCTCCTAGTAGCATATTGATTTTCGTGCTCAGGTGTTGAATCACAAAAGCTGCTTTTGTGACCAAAAGTAGGTTATCTTTTGTGCAATGGGGAGGTAACATCAAGGATATAAATGAAAAATACCTGACCTCAATAGTGGCTATAGAGCTAAGATTTGTTTAATGGGTTGCTTTCGAAGATACTTGGATATTATAGAGATTGTGCTTTCATTCGAGTAGATTGTTAAGTCTTTATTACTTTGATAACCGTTGGTCTTTGTTTCGTTTTTGACCATTCGCTTCTTGTTCATCTGCAGTTCAAAAATATGTGAAAGAAAGATCAAATATAAAATTACTTAAGTAGATGTACTATCGAGACATTATCGAGATTAACTTTGGAAGAAGTGTATCGTGTTTTATCTGCAGACTCGACTGAACTATAAATTTTCTGCATTTGTTTATATTGTTTAATATTTAACGAACAAAATCTTTGAAAAAGATCAAACTCTTAAAAACCAGAATTAATCTTATAATCCTTCTAAGCTGATTAGTTAGACAATGATGAAAAGTTCTAATACTCATGCTTAATAAGTAAACTTTAACTGCATTTCAAGGATGTCGATAAATTCTTTGGATGCAAGAACAGAGATTTTACTTCTTCTCAGTCTATAAGGTATTTCTCCCGCCTTCGTCGCATGCCTTCGTGGTGTAGTGGCCTGCATGCTCGACGCGTAACCGAGAGGTCCGTGGTTTGATTCCCGGCGAAGGCGTTGCTCATTTTTCATGTCTCCTGCATCGAAATAACCTAATGTCTCTACAAGTCTAGGTAAGACATCGCAAAATTTTATGATGTCATAGCAATGAGGTGGATGCCATATCATGTTTTCAAATAAGATGTCTTTTACCTGACAAACGTGTATGCAAAAATGTCCACAACATAAAACTTTATGTTAACAACGAAACCACTTGGAGATGCAATGTTAAAAATTACAAAAAGAAGAAGGGTCTCTGTGTTAGAAATTGGTCTTGAGGTTACAGAATATCGTTTATAACATTAGACTTACGTATTATTGGACAGAAAAACTAACGTCCATAAAATGGTGCAACAAACAGCTTAATATGCCTGAAAGTGCTGCAGTTGACTGGAACAAATACATGAGATAAAATAATAATAATAAATATAAAGATGCTTGAAAATATTCTTAGGAAATTATATGTTAATATCATTGTTATTGCTTATTCTTACATTCTCACTTTACATGCTTGGCGAAATTATAGTTGAGATCTTGGCGCAAATCGAAAATCGCTAAATATAGTTGGAGGACGCTACAACAAAGAAGTACCGAAGAGAACATAAATTTCCATTTAGAAACATTCCGTAAAGTAATTACATATTTAATTTAGACTTATTGAGAAAAAAACTGTTATGAGATATATGAAAGAAATGTAATTTAAAATCTATACCAATTAGCTACGAATAAGATAAAAAGCAGTGTGTTCAACAAAGAGTTATAATTGAGCAATGATATTTAACCCATGCAATAAAGCGTGTGGCAAAATGCATTCCATTCAAACAGCTTCAGTTAGAATAAAAAATGAAAGGTGAACAATGTTCTTTATTCTTCGAAAAGGTTTGGTTAAGTTGTGATGACTTTTGAAAGGTAAAAATGCTAAACGTTTTAATTTGTTCTGTTTATTCAAACTTAATGTACTATAAACTATAAATGTAAATTCTTCTTTCGGTTGCTTTATCTGATGCATTTATTTTTACTACATGGATTTTAATTTCGAATTTCATTATTTAGAAAGGCAACAGAAACGGGAGTTTCGACAGAGAGCTGTGAATGAGCGTTTAACTATTAGAAAAAAACCTAAATATTTTAACTAAGGACGTTATTATTTTGAAGGTCAAACAAACCACGGTGGTGGGTCAGAAAAGTAAAAATTAATTACAAAAATTAGATTCCTTTATAGAGACAGCCACTGAATCTACCTTTAATATTAAATATTACTCCTCCATTAGGCATTATACAGAAAGCGGAGGATAGTCCGCGGAGGATTTCTTAATGGAAACTCGCCCGTATCTACATAACATAAGGGGAAAGCCAGAAAAGTGCCCATGCAGCCAGCCCGTTAACCGGGACTCGAACCCTCCCCCCCCGACCGAACTGCCAGTGTTTAGCGGCTTTTACTACTCTCGGCTGCTAGTGGGCCTTAGTCTACAGTTTGGCAAGCTATTTAACAAGCATCACATGTGAGTTTTCTTTCTATGATAAATACTCATTCTGAACTATCTAGTAAAATGGTTGTTCAAAGAACTTTGTTTACGAACTGTAAAGTATTCGTAAACGGTTCATCTGCAAGTTTTCATTTAGAGTTCTTTTTTACTATTCCTCTAATAACAACTATAAATGATATTTCGGTGTAGATGATGATTTCAGTATTCGAAATGAACAGCTACATAGGTAAACTTTTCCTTTACTTTGCAGATAGACGTGGACTTTGAATACATAATTTTATTTCGGATTGATACAGGAAACAGATTCAAATTTCATCACGGGTGCGATACGCACAATTTTGAAAATTTACATTCCTCGATAACGGAGACGTAGAGCGTCAAAGCAACACTTAGAAGCAGTAGCCAGTGGAGTAAAGAAGAAAAAAAAAGAGGTACTCAGTAGTAGTAGTGGAATTTGTACTAAAGTTTCTTTAATCCGATTGGACAAGGGCTGTCGCCCCGCAGCATGATTTCATAAACAAAAAACAGATTAATTTTCAGATGACGCACTTTAGATCCATATATAAGTATTTTTAGAACAGGAAGGGGACGTAGATAAATTGAAGTTAGTAATTTTGAGTTTCATTTTTTTATCTTAATAAGATCTTTATAATATAGACAAATCATCCTGAAAAAATTCCTTAAATTGAATTTAAAAATAGAGAAACCACTAAATTTTAGAATTAAGTTATACACAAAGTGAAATAGAGAAATGACTAAATTTTAGAATTAAGTAATACATTAAATTTTAGAATTAAGTTGTGGGGTTTTACTTATTTAATTCAGTGTTCAATCCTTGAAAAACCCCAAACACTAAAAAGCAAATAATCGCTTAAGTGTGTGAACAGAGACGTAAGCCTCAAGAAGTGTTAACTACGGTTTATTTCTCAAAATAAATATGAGACAATCAGCTTCTAACTTGGAGCGTACAGCAAAGCTCCACTTGGGCTTGAATTTTAATTAATATGAAATTAAACTTAACTAGCTTATTAAAAGGTATAGCCGAAGCTATCAAGATTCTAAGTAATTGGCCCCTAAATCTTAACTAACTTGGCGAAGCCAAGCAAGGGCCTAAAGTATAGCCAAGAGTAGCAAAAGCTTAGAGAGAGGTAGTCCAAAAGGAAACACGCGTTAGTCAGGAACTCAGGCTGTCTCTCGAAGTCGGTGAAACATCGACTTAAATACTACCCTACTCATTTGCATTAACCGCGTTTCTAAAAATACATTTTGGTAGGAAATTGTAAGCTGAAGCTAGAATGGATAAGAAAGATACACAAATTTAAAATAACTGTTATTAAAATTAAGATAACTCTTACATCTTTCCCCACCAGAATTTAACTACTCGAATAATAAGGTCTCAAAACGACCTTCTGTAAGAGTGTAAATTCTACAAAACTCTTTTACATCAAAGTTTAAACTTGTAGCAACTGCGCTTTCTTGACTGAAATTCACCATTAAAGCTTTTCCTGTTTAGGGCCAACTTTACAAAGATTTCTAACACTAGTCTAAAACTAAGAAAATACTTTCATCATCTTTACAATTTGACTGGGAACTAAAATCTTTTTCTGGAACAAGAATTTCAGTCTTGATCCTTCCAACTTATCTGGTTAGAAAGTCCTCCACGAAGGCATTTCTCCCTTTAGGCAGATAGCCCTCGTGTGCTTTGCCATAATTGAATAACCCCAACCCAACCCAACCCAACCCATCCAACTTATCTGGAAGTAAACAATGTTAGTTTTCATACACAATTTATATTTTCCTTACCACTCTACCTTTATTGAAATTATTTTCGCCCTCAAACAGCTTTCAGTCACACAAAATTTAAACCTCCTTCCTACCCCACGTTTTCCAGAAATTGTTCTGAGTGAATTGAGCGTGTTAATGTTATGTTTTAGCGAAATTACTCTACCATCTACACAATAGCTATTAATTTTTAAAGCTTGACACTCAAGACCTCAGAGGACTCCTTAAACACAAAACTACTTCTACTGTGCTAAAATAGAACTTAATTTAAATTCTTAAGTAAAGCCTGGAGAGCCTAACTTTAAACACATTCAATCTATACTTTCTTTCTATTCATCTACTGTACAAAGTATTTTACAGTCATGCTTTCACCAAAACTTAGATTTGTACCAGTTTAATTTTACAGTTATTTTAACATTTCTTCTTTCAATCCAACATTTTAACATGCGATATTTTAAAATTCATTTTACATCATTCGTTATAGTTGCTATACAAAATTTACAAACATTTGCTACAATCTTTCTTTAAGTTAACATATTTTAAATTGAAGTCTTTTAACTAAAAATATTCACAAATTAGTTTCTGGCAACTTGAGAATTCTCAAAAAGGTATTTACAAAATGAATTCTCGCCAACTTGAGATTTCAAAAATCTTTTTTGCTTAAAAGGTAATTACAACTACATTCTCGCAAACTTGCGAATTCAAACTTTTTGCTTTAAACAACATTTAACAACTTTAAACAACGTGACATAAATCGAACTTTGAATGCAAAATGGGAAACAAGGAAAATTTTCACTTATATTTTTTTTTTCTTCTAAACTACTCTATCCTAATCAAGCAGAACTCCTCAAAGGTAGGATACTTGAAAACTTGCAGTTTCTTCCTTCAGCTTGGTAGGTTTGTCCCCTCCATCGGCATTTTCTTGCGTTTTTTTCTTTGTCGGTGAAACGCGCTGACTGATCGGTTGAAGATTCTTGAACTTCGGTCTTCTCTTTAGCTGCTGCTGCTGGGGCCGGCTTCATTGCTGAGGGATGTTTAAACCTCCGCTTGGGATTTCTGGCATACTGGAACGGTA
The DNA here is from genome assembly GCA_000611955.2 of Stegodyphus mimosarum. Classification (NCBI taxonomy): domain Eukaryota; kingdom Metazoa; phylum Arthropoda; class Arachnida; order Araneae; family Eresidae; genus Stegodyphus; species Stegodyphus mimosarum. The sequence goes on along the minus strand of KK114153.1, from coordinate 758,940 downwards.
CCGTTACCACGTCAGCTGACCTTTTTCTTTCATGATTCTTCGCTCCGAAGTTCCTGTGGCCTCTTTTAAAGTGGTTGGCTTGTGTTCTAGAGTTGGCCGTTTTCTTGGAATACTACCATGGGTTTTGGCCCACCAGCGGCCGAGCGGTAAAGGCGCTGAACACTGGTAGTTCGGTCCGAGGTTCGAATCCCGCGAACGGGCTGGCTGCATGGGCGTTTTCGTGGTTTTCCCCATGTGTAACGTGTATACGATCCAGTTTCCATTAGGAAGTCCTCCACAAAGGCATCCCTCTCTTTAGGCAGATAGCCCTCGTGTGCTTCGCCATAATTGAATAACCTAACCTAACCTACCATGGGTTTTTTCTTCTTCCTCATAGGAACTTGCTTCTGCTGTAAGTTAACTTTTCTTTTTTTCGTTCTCTTTTTCGCTGAGTCTGAACCTTGCGGCTGCTTTTGCGTTCGCTTCGACTTTCTTCAGTGCTCTCAGCTTGTTTTCTTTTGGTTGCTGGGGGATTCCTGCTCGGCGACGGAGACATCAAGGTTCTTGGCGGACTCCCAGGGTCCTGCATTAAATATTCTAAAACTTGGAAATCAGTACGACTATAAGATGGCTTGAGCTGGTCAACATTAGCAATAATTTGCTGTCCATTTTCAGCCTTTAAATAAAACACTGACTGTTTAGTTCTTTCTATAACAAATGGCTCATCAAACCTGGTCTCAAATTTAGCAGCTCTGCTTTCGGGTGCAGACGATAATGCATGTTCGATTTTTAAAACTTTTTGGCCAACGGTATATTCTACATCGCGTCTATATCTGTCATAATACAATTTTTGTTTCAACTTTGCCGCATCAAAATTTTTGATGGCCTCATTAATAATTTTACGGATATCCTTCAATTTAAACTCTTGTCTTTCCTGAACGAAAAATAACTTGTTCAGTGGCGTTAAAAATTTTCTTCCTAGAAATAATTCTGCAGAGGTTTTCTGTGTGTTATCATGTTTTGCTGTTCTCAAGGCAAAGCCAAACTCACAGACGCAGCTGCCCCAAAGGTCATGATAATCTTTAACATAACTCCGAATAATTTTAACTATATTCTTATTTACACGTTCCACAATATTCGATTGCGGTCTTTAAGGTACCATCTTCAGATGGCGTATGCCAAGGCCTGTGAAAAAGTTTTCAAATAAATTACTTACGAGTTGCCTACCACTATCTGATATTACTTTTACTGGGGCTCCGTATTTTAAAATGTATTTGTTTAGAAACGAACCTGCCACTATTTTTGCTGAAGCCCGTTTAAGGGGAATTATTTCTATCCATTTTCTGAAATGATCCACAATGCTTAACAGATATCTGTTTTTATTACTTTTTGTTCTAGGGTAGGGACCGAGCAAATCAATGGCAACCAATTCATTTGGGAAAGCGGTTTTATGCTATTTAAGTACCCGGCCGGGTTGTAATTAACGTCGATAGTTAATTGACACAAGTGACATGACCTGACATACGCCGTCACCACCTTGTACAACTGCGGAAAACACACCGCTTCACCGACCCTTTGCAGAGTTTTTCTATCCCCGAGATGACCCGATATTTTCGAATCATGAAGTTCCTCTAAAATACTATTTAAGCCTAGACTCACTGGGATTTTTGGCCGCAGCTCTTAATTATCGTTGATTGGTTTCGTGTAAAATAGCAACTTATCAATAACTTCATAATTGCCCGCCCTATTGCGAATAGCAGTTAAGTCTATATGTTCAAAATTTTCAGGGTCTTCCAGATATGCGTAAATGTCTTTGAACTTACGGTCCGTTTTTAATTCGGCAATTATTGTTTCACGGGATTAAATTATTTTAGCAGTTAGCCTCGACATCTAATTTTATTTCCCTCTTCATCAATCTTGATCCTTGGTAGGACATGCGCAACTACATTTTCTTTCTCCGGAGTGTGTTTTATTATTAAATAAAACTCTTACAGGTTTAACATCCAATGTATAAGCCGGGCTGAAAGACTTTTCCCCGAGTACAAGCGACCAGCTGCTGCATGATCTGAGTACACAGTTATCAAGGCACTTCCGAAATAAACCCGGAATTTTTGCACCGCTAGTAAGACCGCGAGGGTTTCCCGTTTGGTTGCGGTATAATTACGCTCAGTTTGATTCAGCGGTTTGCTGAAAAAGGCTATTGGCTGCCCGTTTTGGGAAAGAACTGCGCCAGCTGCGTAGTCTGACGCGCCTGCTGCAATTTCTAAGTTTTGATCCCCTTCTGGTTATTTAAGAACAGGGGCGCTAATTAAGGCGTGTTTCAATTCTTCAAACGCCGTGTTCACCTCAGCTGTCCATGTGAACCTAGTCTTTTTTCCAACAAGGGTTCAACTATCTTTACAAATCTTTTATGAAAACTCTATAATAGGAGCCCATTCCCAAAAAGGATGATAATTTCTTAGCCGTATTTGGAGGTAGATAACTTTTAACGCTAATATTTTAGAATTGTCCGTCTCAATACCGTTTTCCGAGACTTTATAGCCAAGGTACTTCAATTCCTTGGCGGCAAATTTGCATTTCTTTGGGTTTATTTTCAGGCCCGCCTCATTTAATAATGTAAAAACTTTATCCAAATGTTTAATGTGTTCTTCTATGGTTTCGCTAGTAACAATAATATCATCGAAATAGATGACTGTACTTTTGCCTAAGACTGGCCTTAAAACAATATCCATAATTTTTTTAAATGAAGCCGGAGCTCCGCTTAAGCCAAACGGCATTCTCAGAAAGGCATACAGACCTGTCTTTGTGATAGAAGCTGTTTTTTCAACATCCGCGGGTTTTACTGCAATCTGAAAATAGCCTGACGTCAGGTCTAATGTAGTCATACATTTAGTACAACGAATCTGTCTTATAATTTCATCTATTATCGTGAAGGGATATGTGGGGTATTTGGTTATGCTATTTAACTAGCGATAGTCAACGGCGAATCTCCATAAATTCGGATCTGTGGGTGGCAGTTTACTTTTTTCCTTACACAAGACTACTGGACTTGCATAGGGGTAGGTATTTGGCGTAATTATCTTGTTCTCGAGCATTTTTTTAGTGTGTTGCTCGAGAATATCATCCTTCACACGGTCATACCTATACGGCTTAGACCAGACTGGGGCCGCACTACCAGTGTCAATACTGTGTGTTACTACTGGCAGAAGACAGGCTTCTCGTCAAATAACTGTGAAAACCGACTTACCAGTTTTTTAATTTCTCTCTTTCTCCTTCTTCGAGATGAGTCAACTCTAGTTTTGGCATTGCGGCTTGTTCAACTTCCATTTTATCCACCTTAACCTGTGAAGCAGAATCTTTGAAATTAAAAAAAAATACTTCGCGTAAGAAATCAACCCCCAATATAACTGCGGTTAACAAATTCTTTAACAACAAAAAATTTACTTTTTGCACCTCGTTCTTTGTTCGAACATGCAGTCGTACGTCTCCCACGCAGACACACTGCTTGTCTTGGGAAGCAGTCACCCGTTGTCCCGTTGTTTTAAATAATCTATAACGACGAAAATGCTCTTTAAAGAAGTCCTGCGACAGGAAGCTGTATTGAGCCCCGGTATCCAGCAGGGCGGTAGTAGGGACGTTGTTTAATAATATATGGATCTCCGGCAAGGTCAAATTCTGTACGACGACCGTATTCAGTTTGATTTCTGAGGGATTTTCCTTCTCAGACGGTGACCTGACCCTCCTCCAGGTCACCGTGATTAGTTTAAATTTTTCTTGTCTTTCCCTTGATCCAGCTGCTTTTTATTTTCCGATGCTTTGGATTGACCAGTCTTTTTCTTCTCCGGATTTGCAACCATCCCTGTTTGCCGATACGGATTCTGTTGACCTTGAGTTATCGTGTAGGAGTGAAAACTTAAATACTGCCTAAATTGCTTGTACGCGCGTTTTTGGCTGTTTGCCTGCTCTGAAATTTCACTGCTAATTCAAATACGTTTTCCAGTGTATGCAGATTCCTGTCTTCAAGAAAGTCCCGTATTGACGGAAGTAACCGCGGCAATATCACTTCGATAATTTCTTTGCGGGCCTTCTTCCATATAATAATTTGACAATTTGGATCTTCCTTAAGATGAAGTCTGTTAATTCGTCGAAATTGGTTTGATATTTACTAAATAATTCCGACTCCAATTTCGCGCGGTCTTTCACAACTGGGAATGCTTTTAATACCGAATTTTTAAAAATTTCCCAAGTGTACGTTTCGGATCCTGGATCCCCCAACAAACACTTGCCAATACTCTTGTACCAGCTGAGAGTTTGACATTTTAAGTTCGTAGTAGCGATGATAATTTTCTGCTACCGGTTCACTGGATATAACGTGAAATGTAAGTCCAACTGCTCCAGGAAAGTCATCACGCACCCTTTGCCGCCAAATGTTGCTGCAGGCTTCATTTCCGCTCTCTTAGTTTCCATGATGAATCCGAATCCCTCCATTGGGTTTGCTTGAGGTTGAGGGAATTCAAAGGTCGGAGGAGGTCAATGTGAAATCTTCACTACCTAGCGGCATGGTTCGTTAAGAACAACTTCGGCGCCAAATGTTTGGTTTTACTTATTTAATTCAGTATTCAATCCTTGAAAAACCCCAAACACTAATAAGCGAATATTCGCTTAAGTGTGTGAACAGAGACGTAAGACTCAAGGAGGGTTAACTACCCTTTATTTCTCAAAATAAATATGACACAATCAGCTTCTAACTCGAAGCGTGCAGCAAAGCTTCCACTTGGGCTTGAATTTAAATTAATTTGAAATTAAACTTAATTAGCTTAACTAAAGCTAACTGAAAGGTATAGCCGAAGCTATCAAGATTCTACGTAGTTGGCCCCTAAATCTTAATTCAGTAATAGCTTAAAACAATAGCTTAGAGAGAGGCGGCCATAAGGCAAACGCGCTCTAGTCAGGAACTCAGGCTCTTTCTCGAATTGGTGAAAAATTGACTTAAATACTACTATTACTCATTTGCATTAACTGCGTTTCTAAAAATACATTCTGGTAGGAAATTGTGAGCTGAAGCTAGAATGGACAGGAAAGATGCATAAAGTTAAAATAACTGTTATTAAAATTAGGATGAACCTTACAAATAATTGAAAGTTAAAATATTTTGAACTTTTTAATTAAAAATACCCTAAAAATCCAAAATATAAAAAGTAAATTAATTATTCATATTTCGATGTTTCAAACGGACTCGTTACGTGGTAATAGATTAAATCATTAACCTCGAAAAATTAAGGATTACTGAACTCACGTTTCGTTCTACTTTTTAAGCAAAACTATATAAATGTAAAACAAGAATACAAAGTAGAATATGTATAATTAGCAAATAACGCTATACAAAAATATTTTTACGCCGTCTCCAAACTGTTCAGCGACTCCTACGCGAATTCCGTCTCGAACAATGAAAATACTAATTACAAATTACAAAGCAATTTAAATAAATTAAAACAACAAATAATGCAAAACAAAAATATAGTTTTCAATACGCTGTGTACGAAAAGAATACAACAATAATTTTAACCGTAAAATTTATAAACTTACAAAAATTTTTCGAGCAACAAATTTTTCCATTTTGGCTAAAAGCTATAAATTTCATTATTTAGTCGAACAAAAATCTGTACTTCAAAACATCCACTCAAACCTACTGTGCTAAATCGTTGGAAACATCCAATTAAAATAAAAATAAAACAACAGGAAAAATGGTAAACTGCCAAAAATAAGCTGTATACATGAAAATCTGTATGTAATGGCGAAAAAATGGCGATTTTGTACAATCTGCAATTCATTAAATTAAACTTTCATCTAATTCAATTTTTTCGCGTCAAAATACAAAAAGAGTAAATGAAATAAGCCAGGAAAAACTATACTCACTCCAAGCTACAAGCTAAAGAAAATAATCGTTACGCTTTTTTAGGTGAAATACGTATGTAATATACATAATTCTTTTCTAAACTTAAAATTATAACTAGAATGATAATGTTAACTAGTTACAAAACATGCAGCAACGCTATATATGTGCTATCAAATATACATACATGAAATATTTAAGAAATAAGTAACAAAGATACGTCTAGTAGAAAGATTTGTAGTCGGATTAAGACCAAGTATAAACAGGAAAATGAGGTTACACAATATTAGATGGAAGAATAAGTCTAAATCAAAGTTCCTAAATAAAACATGTAAAATGCTTGCAAAAATCCAATATAATGTATCCTTTATATGTAAAATGAGTTAACATAAACAAAAAGAAAAAGACAAAAAATGTAGCCCTAAGGGAAACATAAAATTATTTATGTGTATGTACACCCATACATATAAAGGGCGCTTTCCCCTTCTTCCAAGATAACAGTCCATTTACTAGGATTTTGGTTTCCTCAAAGTAATGTGCATTCCAGCCATCAATATGACTGATGTGCGGCTTTTGGGCTCTTAACCTTCGATCTCTTAATCTCTTAACTTGGCAGGTCTCTTTTATCGGTATGAGTGGTAAAATAGGTACAGTTGCAAATAACAGTTATTTTTTCTTTTCGCTTATTTGTTGCAATTTCATTGAACTAAATAACTTCCTAAAATACATGTTATTGTATTTATTTCGCTACTTTGTTACCTTTCCATTGAACTAAATAACTTCCTAAACTGTACGTTATTGTATTTGCTTCTAAGTCTTCTGCGTTATCATGAGACATCACATACGATAAAGCGACGAATTATTATTACCTATGCATTGAGAGTTTTCATTACCATATATATGCAGCGTGTTCATAATTAAAAGGTCTGTTTAGTAAGGCTAACTTGCGAAATATGCAGAATGATTTCATGTTTAATATGGCGAATGAACTTGTGATGAAATCCTGTTTGAAGCAAATTAGTTTGTGGCACTTATGTTTAGCTAACAATGTGTTATTTAATTTACACATTTCCTTTCTGTCTCATTTCGTACAGCAGTTGTGAAGAAGCTTAATTTAAACCAGGTCCAGTTAGTTCGTAACTATATGTTTCGATATTTAACTTAACCCCTCACAAGTGCTGAAGCAGAATAAATTTAAATTTACTATCTGTTTGTGCAGAGTTAGAAATTTTTGCAATGAAACTTACTAGTGAAACCCGTGAGACAACTTAATTTGATTGTAACAAATTTTCCTGAGTTATGGCGTTGTCAAGACAGTAAAAGTAAAGCATTTCAAAAACAATGACAGACTCTTTACAGTTACGCACAAGATGCTCGCAAATGTTTTCCATCGTAAACAGTATGGAGGTTCTGCGAAAGCAGTGTGACCCATATGCAATATTGAAGTTTCCGTTGCTGATAGTGATACCTGCTTCAAACAATATTACTACAAAGTGAAAAAAGCTGAAAAGCTTCAATTTATTGCCAAACTTAAGGTACTTGCCACGTAAAGTCACAATAAAAAAACAGTCGGGTACGTATCGTACCCGATGTCCTTTAATAATATATCACTAATGCTGTTATAGCAATATAAGGCTTAAAAGCTTTTATAAGCTTAGAAAAGAAATTTAAGACTGCTACCGGCATTAAATATGATAGAATCTATACGGTAGGGCCTCGCAAATGATTATCGTGTCCCCAGGTACGTATTATACGGCGTTAGAAACGTATTTTATTAATAACAATGAAGGTGCAAAAGCTTACACATTACGTTTTAACATATAAAACAAATCCATATATGAAATCGTCCAGACATTTTCAATTTCATCTTGTTTCAAACAAGGTTCAAGTTCGATACACTGAACAGTCTGACACACAGAGAGCAAAAGTTTTACTTTCAGAGCAAAACCATTATTCAGAAACACTTGGCAAATGTCTTGAGAACATCACCATTTCTCTTTGAAACAACTCTACTTGAATTAGTTCAATTTCTTGCTGACATGGATGATTTGTTTCCTGAAATATGTGGAGAGCTAAATCTTATACCTAGGGAAACAAATCGCATGCTGAAGGTTTAAGTGATCTGTCTACCCCTTCATATACATGAACAAAATGGTGGGACGGAATTGCTCACAGCTTAATATGTTAGCTCAGGTAGTATGGTTCGTTGCTTATTTTGTTGAAGGGAAGTTTTGCTTCATTTATTAGATGATGAGCTAGTAAACTTCTTCAACTTGTTAACGTAGTATTATCTGTTCACAGTTACAGCTCTTTATCTCGCATCGTCAAGGAACTGAAAGTTCATATTTGCAAATGAATATCGATTATAAAACTGCTATTTATTTTTCTCCCAAATATGCTAACACGTATTTATCACCCTATTTGCAAATCGTTTTTCCACTAGAAAGTACCCTTTTCTCTCTAGGGTTCTATAAAGCTGCCTATAAGATGGAATAAAGTTATCCGTACAAAATGTTGCCAGAGCAAAAGAAAGAGGGTTGTAAATGACCCCATTGATTGTCGCAATTCATTCATCTATGCTATGAATCACACGAATTCAATGTATATTACGAAGTGCATCAATTACATACAGTATTAAAAAGTAAAGTATTAAAAAGTCTTTTTTATGATGAGATTTATTAAAAAATATTGATTGAAAGACAAGAGAGAAATTTTATTTGGCTTCAAATAACAACACAAAGAAAGACAAAGCCTGTGTCTCGTCATATAGAAGTACTTGTCAACCAGCATGCACACAATAAATACCCAGGCAGCGTAAATTAATATAACGGGACAAGAAAACAAAAAAGGCTAAGCTTTAAACGCTTTTATGCCAGATAATTTTAGTTATACGTGCTACTTTTGAAAAGAGAGCTGGTTGATGACAAAGCTTGTTAATCAGCAGACAGAATTAGTAGTACAGCTTTAAAAGAAGGGAAAATAATGAATGAATTGGAAGAGCAACATACTGCATATTTTACAGATAAATTCTTGGACGCAATTCACAGAGTTAAAAAAAATCTACTCTGCTGTCTGTATACGTGTGCTCATGTTCAAAAATTGTTTAAAACATAAATTAAGAAATTAAAAATAAAGCAAATCTATACGTATCTAAGAATGGATGCTAAAATCCTAAAGTTATCTGAACTCAAGTACTTAGCAGCTAGAAGAAGATGAAAGTAATGTTATTGATACATAGGCATATTTTTTAAAAAAGACAAGTAGAAATCTAATAGAAGCTTGAAAACAATTAAAGCTGATCTGTCGACGGCAGAGGGCCTGTTAAAATTCATTCTCAAGATAATTGCAAAAATACTTCAGATATCAGCAACACTTTATTATATAATAAGGGAAAGGCAGAAAAATCTGAAGATTTCTTACTTATGGTTTTACTAAAATTCCTTCAATTTACAAATTTATTTAGAAAGAAGCTTAACAAAATTTGAATTTAGAAGCATTTAATACATTTTTCGTAAAATCGATGTAATCTTGATTTCGTAAAATCAAGAGGAATTTCCCTACTTAACAGTAGATACATCAAAATAGACATCTCTGCGTTTTCAGGAACGATTTCAATGAATCTGTCACCAGTTGCAAAATAAATTAGACTACCTTTTTTACAGTAAAGTTAAAAAATGAAATTATAAAGCAAGTGTATAATAAATTCTTTTTCTTTTTTTTTGCTTTGATTTTAGTAGAATTTTTTCATTTTTTATTTTAATATAATTAGCGTCTATTTTAACCAAATAACATTTTAAGAATCTCGAGAATCATGCATCTCCGAAACGAAATCTTAGATCTCGAGAAATAAATTAATTATTAACTTAATCAGACATTTTTGGATCTCGAGAAAATAACAAACTTGAGGAAACATAATAGAACTATCACCATTTTCATGCAGATCTGACAGTAAAAATAAAATAAAAGGGTACTGTCTCAATAACAAATGTTACATAAATTAAAAAAATTATACAGGTGTACTCCTGGTTCCGTCAATCAGTAAAAAGAATTCATATGAGATTGTAAGGTATTTCTCCCGCCTTAATAGCATACCTTCGTAGTGTAGTGGTCAGCACGCTCGGCGCGTATTGGAGAGGTCCGTGGTTCGAGTGCCGGCGAGAGCATTGCTCATTTTTCATGTCTCTTGCTTCGAAATAACCTAATGTCTCTACAGCGGCGCCCGAAATAAAAGGTGGCCGATGATGATTCTCTAATACTGGGATTTGGGGATTGGGTCTCCTAATCTACAGTCGCCCTTTAAAAGAGGGAGTATATAAGGTATAGTATTTTCAAATAAATAAATATTTACTTTAAGAAAAATTTGCAGGATTTTAAAGTTAATTATTTAGAGAAACTAACTAATAAATCTATATGATTCTCCAATACCAGGATCTGGTAATTGGCACAGTCGCCCTTTAAAACGGGGAATATATAAGATATTTAGCCGTAATAGCATGCTTTCGCGGTGTAGTGGTCAGCACGCTCGGCGCGTACTTGAGAGGTCCGTGATCGAGTCCCGGCGAGGGCATTGCTCAATTTTCATGTCTCCTGCTTCGAAATAACCTAATGTCTCTACAAGATAAGCTACATAATAAATACCAACACAAAAGTTAGACAGAAACAGGGAAAAAACCACAAGCTGTTTCCATACATTTCACAAACTAGCACTGTGTCTACCTTCGCTTTTTACGTTATTCATTTATGCGAAAAACTACTTTGTTTTATTCGCATGTCAAGTATATCTTTACCGATTAGGGTCACATAATCAATGATACGATTGCGAACAGCATGAAAATAATCGAGGTGGGGGGCATGCATACGTCACAAGTCAAAGGCACGTGCGATTAAATCGGAAGCCTGAAGTGACCACCACATTATTAGCCTGTCACCTCTTTATCCTGTTCGTCCTCTTTAACGCAATGGCAAATTTTCATTAAGGTACTTTTCCAAATTATCAGTATCTTTGCGGCAAGTTCTGATTGAGGCAAACCAGTGAGTCGCACAGCTGTCTTGCTGAAAGATGCAATCATCACAGTTTTCATTTAACTGCAACATCTACTAGATTTTCAACATATATGTCTTCTCAATGACTAATGATGTCTGTGTTAAATGTTTGAGAAACAGGAAAAAATTTTTTTTTCCATTACAGGATAAAATTTAAACATATATGGCATCTCATTTGAATATGAAAGCCAGGTAAATAAATAAATATTTTCTTTATTTAAATAAAGGTAATATTTATTTATTTAATTTTTGTAATATTCGGCCTTCAAATTAATGTTGAAATGAGCCGCACTATATTTTTAAAAAAATAAATATTTACTTTAAGAAAAATTTTCAGGATTTTAAAGTTAATTACTTAGAGAAACTAAGGAATAAATCTATAATATCTTTCTATAATTTAAACACACAATATTTGTTGGACCAAAACAATCAACAAACTGTTAAATGGTTCATTTTGAAATGAAAGACCAATTTACTGATTTCATTTCAAATAAAATGCATGTTGCAAGAGTTCGCATTAATTGAAGATAACGTAAAATAAAGCTTTTGATTCCTTCATCATTACTCGGAAACGCATTTGCTGCTAGAAGACGAACCAATAGAATCCTGCATGCTGAAAATATTCTAGCACAAAAATCCCGTTGTCAAACACCACAGTCCCCCGCCCGCAACGGAAATAAAAAGAAAGCGAAACGGAAGAAAATGAAAGAAAATTCCTTGCTCGATCGATCTATGGAGTGAAATTCAGGTTTTCGCCTGACAGAATGTCGCACAGAAATCGTATTCCGTGCTCCTGTGTTCACAATGTTATCTGTCAAACTGTTGAAAAAGAATATCTTCGATTTATTACGTGCTTGATTGCAAAAGATATCCCTTTTCTGTTCTATTAGTTCAGCTTTTGTCTTTGGGTTCGCCTAAAACAGAAAACTATATGAATTTTAAGTCATAAAGAAGGAACTCCAAAAACTTAGTTTCAGCAGTGATACTGAAATTTTGACGAAGCTCTGAAGATATAGATACATACATTTGGTCCAAAAAATAGATACTAAATGTTCTTGTAAATCGTTGTTAGTGCGATATAATTAATATTAACATGCAGCCCACATTGACTGTAAGATTTACGTTTTTCCACTTCACTTTTGTACGCATCATTAATCACAAGAATATACAAGATATATTTTGCATAAAACATTCTGCTAACCGGGATAGTGGTTTAGTGACTCTGACTACCTTTTCGAAGGACCCGAGTTCGAACCTCGGAGAAGGCGTGGCTGTTTGCAAATGTGCGGTATAGGGAAACTGCACATTTGTGCGGTATAGGGAAACTCAAAATATAAGGCGAGCCGGAAGTCCTCTCTAGAGGTTGGTGATAGGAAAGGAGAAGTGGGAGAACCTCGGACCCTCCCTCCGGGATACCCTCCTTCATACGGGCGACGGAACTGAGCAAATTCGTACTCTCACCTGTATGGTGCTCAAGGCTCTTTCGAACGACAGGAACAATCTTGCATCCTTGCCTCGATGAAATTCGTGGGCTTCTTCTGATATCAAATAAGGAAGATTAATCACAACAACAACATAAGAAATCCCGAAATTGTTTTCGGATCTCGGTAATTTAGAATGCATAACGTTATTCGGGATAACGTTATGTGGCAACATACAGAATATGTATAGAATTAGATACAAAATTTACTATTACCATGCATATCACTCGAATCTTCTCGTATTTATTCGCTTCAAAGGAAAGGAAGGACTACCATATAATTAATAGTCTTACCCTCGGAAAAGAATAAGGAAACTTCCATAAAACTGTCTTAAGAAGATATAACGGCAGTCTGTCTTACAAATTTATGACCAATAATACTGTTCCTTACATTTCCTTCAGCACAAAATTACAATATTACTCTTCGATAATGATATGAGTTTTGTCAAGATTTCTTCTTCAGTCTCAACATTTTAAATGAATAACTGATACCGCAAGTTCTTGCTTCACAAACATATGCTTGCATAAATACACATTCACACGTTATATGGAGAAATATTTATGTAATTAAACTTGTACGCAAGATCACAGGACTTTGGTTACCGACAACTGTTGATAAATGGTTGACTTATTCAGCGTAACTGTTTCTATATGAGTTATGAATGAATACAAAAGAGTACATTATTTATGCGTTGCGTTATTATATCATGTGATTACGTTTTCTCAGCTATCTGTACCCAGACAAAACGTATTAAAACAATTTATTAGCATTTCAGGAATAATGAAACTTCTAAGCGGTTTTTCTTTTTCTTTTATTTACATACATGTATACCAAAAGCAAAGCTGCGAATTAAAAGGTGCCATTGCAAAATTATGCGCCTTTTCAAAATAATTGTGAGTGATAAAAATGCTAGCCATTGTATATTCTAGATAATTAAATTCGATAGATATTAAAACGCTATTGTAGAAATATCAGACTTAAAAATTCTGTTATTTTAATAATATCATTTTCAGAATCAGAACGGCTGAATGCAAAATGTTTTATAAAATTGAAAAATCAGTTCAAAGGATTATATTCTTTATCAGTGCTACATAAATTAATGGATTCTATTATTCGATTTAGGCTAAAAAAGCAATATTAACATAAAACGAATGTAATAAGAAACGCTGTTAGATGTCAATCAGCATCAACATAATGAAAAAAAAAACAAGTATTAAAAAATACACAAATGCTTAGGGAAAAACGCGGAAAAAAACGAAGTAATTTGAATACCCTGTTTATTAAAAATGTAACAGTAGATTTAATAAGAATACACATGCATTTCCCTTTACTGACATTTGTCGGAATATAATTCCTTGGCAATAGCTAAACCACGCTTTCTAAGATGAAATATTTAATTAAAAGGTATGCAATAAATGTTGACTTCTTTATATTCATGTATAAAAGAGTTTTTTTAAGATAGGGCATAAAATTAATCTAAACATCTAATTAAATATGTCAGAAAGTTAAATGATTTCATTGTAGTTCTTAAATATATCAACATAATACTTTTTATGTGCAGAAACAGCGCAGAGTAAATTAATTGCATATTTAATTTTTGAAACTCTATTTTAAAAACACCGTCCACTCTTCGAAAGAATGCACGTCAAGGGAAGATTGATATTATGTAACAAAAGTTTGGGTACTTTCTAAAACTTTGTAGGTAAAGTCTAGAACAGATATTTGTCTAGAACAGCTATTTTTGGAGATTTTCTCTTCTATATGCACTGAGTAAAATGAGAGAGCTGTCGAGCAAGCCATAAGCTTAAAAGAAGCATTTATTTAAAGAAATAAGTCAAAACGGGTCAGAAAATCAATAAATGAAATTTCAGTTATGTATTCAGTTGTTAAAATAATATTGCTCATGGATTTTAAAGGATTAATTTTAAATGCGATACTAATTTTGTGCCTATACGAAATATTAAACAATGCCATCAAAAATATTATCATTTGCATAATTTTAATTCGACTTCAAATTCATCTGTGCTGTAGAATTCAAATTCCTTATTATTCTTGTCATTTTGATTTAAGGGTAATGAAGGTAAAAGTTTCAGTATGTACATGTGTCGAAATACATACTGTTTCTATTCACATTAAGGGTGAATAGAAACTGTAACATTAAGAGAGAATACAGAGTGTGATTGTTTTTAATATATAAACATTTAGAAGTGAGATATAAGTTACGTGTAAAACATATCAATCATAAACGAGTGCTTGGTGATATGATGTGTTTAGTGCAATCTGTGACAAGCGTAAAATTCGAATGGAAAGTATTGGGTACTGATGCTCTTATAGTTTTAAAATAGTTTTTCTAATTAAAATGGTTTCCATTCATATAAAGCTATTTATGTAAAATGCCATAATTAAAATGAAAGCTTATGATCAAGCATAAAAGTCCTCATCTTGCAGAACTATAACTATTGGGCAAATGCTTTGTCATCTAAAAAAAGTAGTGTATAATTTATAATTCCTTTACCCAAGTTATTTTATGGTATTCAGTGTTTTCTTTAAAGCACATTACAAATTTCCCAGGAACGAACTCTGTATATCACGTCAGAATCTCTAGTATAGCGTTTAAAAATTACTGGAATAGAGCGAAGTACGTAATTTAAAAGTGTCTTAAAACATGAAAAAACGAAGAAAATTCCAAAATTTAAGCTGAACCGAGATATTGTATTAATTGCTGACATCTATAAATTTATTAATATGAAAATATACAATTTATTTTATTGCCATAAAGTTAGAGAGACGGCTAATGTTTAAGAATTAAACAGAATCCTTATGTATAAGGAAATACAAAATGGACATGAAAACAAAGTTTTGAATGAAAAAAAAAAAAACCGTACTAAAACCTTTTACAGAGGGTGTAAAACATGCTGTCACTAAAATCAGTTGCTTGCATGTGGTAAGTGAATGTAACTTTAATTATAAGGTTTTATTTTTTTAAGTAGGTTATTGTTAGTGCTGTATCATTCAACTTCGCAAGGGGTGGGAAGGAAATCCATTCCATCAAAAATCTCATATATATTATAATATACGGCCGTTTCAGATGTTTGAGAAACTGATGGCCGCTAGCGATGCGAAAGAGTTAAAGGGCGGAAGATTACAACTATGAAAGCACTTCGTAAATCGAATTTAATTAGTTCAAAGCTATTCTATTTATTTAGTAGCAATAGAAATACTAACATTTTTATTATTCTAATTTGTATTTGATCATCCCCATAACGAAGCGGGTTTTTTTTTTCAAATGCATAAGAAGTGGGAGGGGGTGAGGCTAATTTAACTGCATCAACTTCTAGAAAAGCGGGTAGTCACTATACCTTGCTTTTATTTTTAGTGCAAGTTTTGAAGAGTGCAGTTCGATTTTAACAGTTTTTCATCCCAAAGTTATAATGGAAATGACAAAGAATCCTATTCAGTGTATTTTACTTTATGAGTTCAATGAAATAGTTATTCGTAGGAGTATTTAAAACAGTCTGTGGAGATCGGGCAATAAACGTTAGCCAGTGTCAAATGTGTTTCTATAAATTCCGAGCAGAAAACTGCGGACTTGAAAATGAGCCTTGTCCTGGAAGATCTGTATAGTTCGACAGATACTTCAAATCCGGATGAAAAAAAGTGTTCATCGCAACAGTTCAGGAATTAGCAAAAGGTGAATAAATGTATTTTACATTAAAAAAGAAATTTGTTTAATTTTCAAACATAAAAGAAGTATTAAAAACGCGTAGTATTTATGAGATGCCCCAATAGTTTATTCGGCTTTTTTCGTATTTTACTATCTTAAAGTTTTAATTTCCTTTCTGTTTCACTTTCATTAATAAAAGGTAATTGCAAGAAACATAAGATGCTTCCTATAAAACGCAAAATGCTTATTTCTATAAAATACGTTATGTGAGACATTTAATTGCATTAACGAAGTTCCTCAAATTAAGGTAGATAAATTTAAGAAAACAGTTTCATCACTTTCGGAAGACTTTGGAAATATAACATCTATTTTATTTATATGAATTCCATTGAGCAATATTCAGCATGCTTCATTAAGGTAAACGGTAAATGTTTCGAATTAATATTTCAATATTGGGCAAAACAACATATATTAGTAACTGGCCGTTTAAAGCCTACTTCAGAGCATTTTAGTCGAAAAAGCTCGAAATGTTTCATATTTTAGTAATAGAACATAATGTCTATTTTATCAGTTGGAAGTTCTTTTGCATGGGGTCATATTAAAAGATAGTTTTTAGACGTATGGAACATACGTATCTATAATGATGAGATTGTTTTCATAAAATCCTATATATTTTTTCTTTTGAGTTAGAAAGACATAATCAGCATTAATATACAAGTCATAAAACCCGTGGCTACATTTATCTAACACACTTAACAAATGATATGTACATAAGTAAATTAGAATATTTTAGTTCTTAAATTTAATATTTCATTAGTTATTTAAAACGAGTATGATTTTAATTTATTTTCAAAACACTTTTTGTTTTGAGCATTCCGAAAGCAAGTCTTATTGCAGCAAATAGAAAATAAGTTAATTATACTGTAGAACCATTAGGTTTCTTCTTCGTTTTTTGACGCAAGAGTACAGGAGAAATAAGCAATATTCTCGGCGGGACTCGAACCTGGGACCTCTCAAATACGCGCCGAGTGTGCTACCGTTACACCACGAAGGTATGCTGGAAGGAGGGAGAACATACCTTATAATATCAAGATCATATTAAAAGATAAGTCACTGAATATAAGTTTAAATAAAACCTCCATTTTTTCCTGTAATTTATACTTGTTACTTATAACTAAACATTTTATGTACTTCAACTATCTTCGAAAACAAGTGTCTTGGAATGAAACAAATGTCATATATGTTATAGAAAGGTAATGTGGACAAAATACTTTATTGCATTCTTCTAGCAATTCAGCAAATTTTTCGATTAAGGAAGTACTCTAGAAGATGAAAGTTTTAGTACAAGTAAGGAACCTCTAATGGCATTATGTCGTAAACGCATACTCAGTCCAGACTGATCACGGTCCAAGACATAAATGGCAAATGTCTGTAAGAATGAAGAGACATCAAAATAGTGGTCTTGCCAACATGAATGGAGGTCAAGTTGGTTCTTTGCCAAACGTTATCCCTTTAAATCTCGTGCGCTGCACTAGACGCCACATGCCGAGGTTTGAGTATGACACAACTGTTCCAAACTGGAATATCTTAATTACTTCTCCTGAATGCACAAGAGATCTAGCTCCCAGACGCCATCGCCGTTAGTTATGGGAGGAAGTGATATGATCATGACCTAATAAACTAACGTAAACTTTATAAGAGATGATAACTTTATAGGTATCACATTTGATTTGATTTGATTTATTCTTTTGAGAATAAATTGAAACTCGTTAAGTCATATAATATGAAAGAAGTTCTCTACGTCTTAGTTATATGGATTATGGCTTCAACGTACTTAATATTAACACAATTTCAATGAAAAAATATAATTAATTTAACAGTAATGCTTCAAACATGATATTAGGAAATATTCAAGATAGAAATCATTGTGTTTCGCATTCGAAAAGTGAAGTACAAAGCGTTGAAACTTTTTTAACGTTATGAATTAACTGATATTTAATAAATTAACACACATATATACGCACGAAGAAACCTTTCTATTTTAATATGCAGTTTATTTTCAACTATCGTTTAAACTTTTTTTCATAAAAGAAATCTTTAAATAACTGCACGTTATTATTCGCATAAGCCTCATTAATGCGATCTCTTAATATTTCATAAAACTTCTTAATTGCTTCATTATTGAATAAAATAACTTAATACTTCGTCCTTAGGAAAAGGAAGCAATTATAATATTTTGAGAAGGGGAGACATTTGCTTTAGGTTGTTGATGTTGTAAGTTAAGGAACGCACCTATGATTTATTCCGCATCAATTAATTTTGCAATTCACAGCACTTAAAAATTTTAATTGAAAACTATCCGTTTTCCCTGGAGTTAATTTAAGAAATTTTTGACATATATTCCTTTGAATAAGAGCAATGTCAAAGAGAGTTAAAACTGCAATTTTCATTCATTTATATCCACTTTTATTTACTTTATACATTAGTAATACATTCAATTTCAGAATGTTGGATATGACTGCAGATTAAACGAATCTTTAGCGAAACTTAAGAATTTAATATTTTTGTCGAGATTATCGAAATTTAAAAAAATATTTAGTCATTCTTTTAAAGCTGGTATAAAAGGATTCTCTTCTTAGAATCATTAAGTATATGAGACTACTGAATAATTAATAACTTCGAATTTAATAACGGAAAAAGGTAACAGAAAAATTAAGTTAATCAAGATTATAATTACAAGGAACGCTTCAAATCTGAATAACTGGTTTTAATCTGCTTGGGCAAAGCATTCTTGAGTTTCCAAAGTGTTGAAATTTACTTGCATTTCAAACAGCACTAAATTACGTTTATCTTAATAAAATTCTCCATTTAGTAATTATTATTAATGTAATTGTGTCCTGTAAGTGAGGTTATGCTATAATTATTTATTATGGGTAATAATCTTCTTCCAATTTGTATCTTTTACACAAATCTGGCACACGACACACAAATTACTAAAAGTGTTATATTTTCATGCTATTGAAAACGTTTACATTTGAGATAACGGAACCCAAATAAGCATAAAATTTCAACACAAATAAGAAGCTAACCTTTAGTACGGACTATAATTAATATAATTCTTATTTTTTAAATTTTCCAAACAAAGTAAACAATCGAAGAAAATCCTATTATCATTTTTCTTGCGCAATAACAGATGATTTATTTGATTCTTGAACTTCTGTTGTTCAAGAATATTAAAAGCATTTATTTTTGAAGATACATAAACCATTTTTCTACATATTCATTTTTTTCACCTCGTAAAATAATTAAAATTCTGAGCTGTTAAATGTCTCACATTTTTCTGGTGCTTTTTATTAATTTAGAAAACCGAAGGCTATAGAAAAATAACTAGCATTTCTTCAACGTCAGTTTTCCCCTTTGTAATGTAATTAAAATTCTGAGCATTTAAATGTCTCACATATTTCTGATGCTTTTTGTTACTTAAAGAAATATTTAAAATGTTATAGAAAAATGGAGCATTTGGCTTCTTATAAAGTCCATTCAAATTTCCTTTAACGATCTGTTTGTTGGTTTCTTTCTTTTTTTTAATACTGTATATTGAAACTATGTTTCTTCACATCTAGTACAATATTTTTCATACCCTTTGTGAATCCACTGTTATTTATAGGATCGCGTGCTGTAAGTTGTTAGAACTTAACAGCTCAAGCAAAAAATGAATTATATATATGTGCTATTATCTGTACAAATAAGTGTTAATGATAGCTTATATTTCAGCTTAAGTTACCTTCATTACTTTGCTTGTAAAAGCACATTTTGTCAAAATCTGTTGTGACAAAGTATCAATGTAACTATTCGACTTATGATTAAGGATTACAAATGCACTTAAGTAATGACAATAATTCAGTATTTCAGAAAACGGTGGATTAAACTCAAAACACCTTTAAATTTTGGTATCATTATCATGCTATTTATTTATTTTGTTGCTTGAGATCTTATACAAGTATTTCACAAATTTTGAGTATGGTATTAGCGCAATACAGAAAGAAGTTAAACTTAGGATATGCAAAGGGAAAGTTATGTTATAATTGGAAAACTATACATGTTTTCTCTCAGCAAACATTTCAGAAATTATCATTCAAAAGTAATAACAAAAAACACGTACACGCAGTTTATAACATAGTGCTATAATGGGAAAAATATATTTTCAAACTTTTAGCTGCTCCTGACGACGTTATTTTAAAAGATGAATTCAAAAATAGGATTAAAATTTTTATATCACCTACCGGTTTTCCTCAATCTTGATTTTTGTTTTTTGATAAAATATTCATTTCATGTGAAGGCACGGAAAAAATCTTTTTTTTCACAGTTTCCCACAAAATTCAGAAAGCATGAAATAACTTTTGAAAATATTTATAAAAACTAGTAATTTCAAATACCTTTCTTTAAAAAGAAACTACGCGTAGCGAAGCTAAACTTGCAGAAGCAAAGACTAAGGGAAGCATTTTCATCAGAGCAGCCGCTAAAAAATAATGTTAGATGAAACCTGTGGGCATGTAAATGTATGGAATTAAAAATGGATCGGTTGGTTACTGCTAATATGTGAGCACTGTCTGCAGAAGTGGAAGATGTCTTTGTGAAGGACTTTCTAAGGTCGTATTCGCGTCGCAGATGAGAAAATCCAAGGTCAATAAACAAACTAAGTTAGGCTCTTCCAAACGCTGACGTTACTTACAGAAGTGGGAGAAACGAAAATGCAAAGTGAGTACAGAAGAAGTTTCTTTTCAGCAGACTAGAAGACAGTGACTTTATTACGAGAGCAAACCCTGTAGTACAGTAACCTTGAGGAAACTCACAAAAAACAAACAAGCCGTTAGCTCGTTATTAGCACGTTGAACTTCGGTCGAACTAGTATCACTCAGTAACGGATGGAAGGAAACTCAGCAGCAAGACTGAATTGTTTTAAAGCAGCACTCGCGAAACCGTCCAGTGCAAGTAAATAGTAAGTTCTCGAAGCACTTTTCTGTACACGTGGGAAATATTTTCTTTTGAGATAATAATAAAAACCAATGTAAAAAAATATATAGTTACGTAACAATATTATATTTAACTCATAAATCAAGCATCACATAAAATTTAGTAAAAACAATTATCTGTAAACTAAAAAGCATTCTTCTGTAACAATGAAATAATCAGAATTAATGTGAGAAGACCTCCATTTATGTAATGAGAGATTCTGAAGACATTCTGGCCTTTCATCAGAAACAAAATTTAATTGCGTTTTCTGGCTCAAAAGCTATCATCAAGTGTACAGCTTGAATGCCTTTTATCTCAAATGAAAAGTTTATAATTTTGGTTTAAATAGCGTTACATGTAAAAGCTGTTTTTGTTTTGCTCCCTCATTTGAAATTGCGTTTTCCACTGCATTCACAGAACAAATATATAAACAGCCACTTTCCAAGAAGATTTTGACATTTGTATCATATTTAGAATAAAGGCTAATTCAACTTTGCACATTCGTGGCATTCTTATATTTTAAAGAAAATATTCAAAATTTTATTTAAAAGCTAATGTATGAATTTATTTTATATTTATACAAAAGGCATTTGTAAATGTTTTAATCCTAATTATTAATAACACATAAAATCATAAAAATTATTAAAATAGGTGTTAAGTTGTGGGGTTACACTTATCTAAATCTAATGTTCTATCTTAGAACACCAAGAACACTAACAAACGAATAATCGCTTAAGTGTGTGAACAAACACGTAAGACTTAGGAAGGGTTAACTATCCTTTATTTCTTAGAATAAATACAATCAAGTCCTAACTCGGAGTATACACAAAGCCTCCACTTGTGCTTGCACTTAAATAATTATGAATTTAAACTAAACTAAGCTTAACTAAAGCTATCCGAATGATATTAGCCGAAGCTATCACAATTCTAAGCAGTTGGCCCCTAAATATTAATTAAATTGGCGAAGCCAACCAAGGGCCTAAAGTATGACCGACCATGGTAGCTAAGAAAGAACGTAGCCAAAAGGCAAACGCGCGCTAGTCAGGAAAATCAGACTATCTCTCTCGAAGTCGGCGAAAGATCGACTTAAATAGTACTCTTACTCATTTGCATTAACTGCGTTTCTGAAATTACATTCTGGGAGGAAACTGTAAGCTGAAATTAGAATAAATGGGAAGGAAGCATAACTTAAAATAACTGTTAATAAACTTAGGATAAACCTTACATCTTTCCCAACCAGAATTTAACTACTTGAAGAATAAGGTCTCAAAACGACCTTGCTTAAGAGTGTAAATTCTACAAAACTCTTTCTCATCAAAGTTTTAAACTTGTAGCAAGTATGCTTTCTTGAATTCATCATTAAAACTTTTCCTGTTTAGGGCCAACTTTACAAAATATGTAGAGACTCCTTAAACACAGAAGACTCCGTAAACACAAAACTAGATCTAATGTCCTAAAATAGAACTTAATTTAAAATTCTTAAGCCTGGAGAGCTTAACTTTAAACACATTCAATCTATACTTTCATTCAATTCATCTCCTATACGAGGTACTTAAAGTCATGCTCGACCAAAACTTACATTTGCACAAGTTTAACTTTTACAATAGTTTAAAAGCTGACATTAGCATTTCTACATTCAATAGGATATTTTAACATGTAATATTTTAAAATCCATTTCATATCATTCGTAATAGTTGCTATACAAAATTTACAAAGTTTTGTTAGAATCGTTCATTAAGTTAACTCACTTGCAGTCTTTCGACTAAACATATTCACAAATTAGTTTCTCGTAACTTGATAATTCTCAAAAGTAATAACAAAATAAATTCTCGCCAACTTGCGAATTGAAAAATCTTTTTTGTTTAAGAGATAATTACAACTACATTCTCGCCAACTTGCGAATTCGAAAATCTTGCTTTAGACAGTATTTAGCAACTCCAATCACATGACATAAATCGAACTTTCAATGCAACATAGAAAACAAGGAAAATTTTTATTTATCTTTTTTGGTTTGTATACTCCTCCATTCTTTTCTTGCAGAATTCTTGCCATGTGAGAGATCCTAAACTTTGGATTCTCAGTCTTCTCGGGCGGCTGGTATTCACTTCCGACCTTTCCTTTCTCTTCATTCCTCGGGCGTTGAATCGGCCTGCCATTCTCGTTGGTTGAGGGTTCTGGAACTCTGGTTTTTCTCTTTGGCTTGTAGTATCCGGATCTTAACTCGGAATCTTTCGATCTCGTCTTGGTTTTCCTGGTTTCCTGAAAAGGAATGGATCTTGTATCGTCGGGTCCTGTTTTCTTTTCGTAGAGCTTGGCTGCCATATTCCCGTGGCTTCTTTCCAGGGAGTTAGCTTCAATTCTGGAGTTGGACGATTTCTTTGATTATTCTCCATGAACCTTTTCCGCTTTCCCGTCGGCGCTGGCTTCTGCTGAAGAGGAAATTTTCTTTGTTTCGTTTTCTTCATTCTCGCTGGGCCTGAACCTTGTGGCTGCTGTTGCGTTCGCTTCGCGGTACTTTCTTCAGTGTTACCCGCTTATTTTCTTTTTGTTGCTGGGGGATTCCTGCTAGGCGACTGCGAAAGCCATATTCTTGGCGCGCTGCCAGGAACCTGTAACAGAGATCTTTTGAGACTAGAAAATCCGTACGACTGTAGTACGGTTTCAGCTGGTCCATGTTAGCAATTGTTTGCTGTCCATTTCCCGCCTTTAAGTAAACCGTAAAAAAATTATTTTCTCGATAATGAAAGGCCCCTCAAACAAGGGCTCAAATTTGTCTACCCTATTTTCGGGTGAGGATGATAATGTTTGATTTTTAATACTTTTTGCCCTATCGTGTGTTCTACGTCGCGTCTGTTACTATCATAGTAGATTTTCTGTTTCGACCGTGCCGCATCAGAATTTTTGACGGCCTCATTAATAAATTTCTGGATATCATTCAATTGAAACTCTTCCTGTCTTGTTAAACCAAAAAAATAGCTTACCCAGTGGCGTTAAACTTTTTCTTCCTAGGAATAATTCTGCGGGTTTTTTTTGTGTGGTATTATGTTTTGCCGTTCTCAAGGCAAAGCCTAATTCATGGACACAGCTGTCCTAACGGTCATGGTAATTCTTAACCTATCCCCGTATAACTTTAACTATATTCTTATTTATGCGATCCGCAGTATATGATTGTGGTCTAAAAGGTACCATTTTTAGATGACGTATACCAAGGCCTGCACACAGATTTTCAAATAAATTACTTACGAATTGCCTACCATTATCTGATATTACTTTTAATGGGTCCTCGTATTTTAAAATATATTTATTTAGAAACGAATCTGCTATTTTTGCTGAAGCCCGTTTAAGGGGAGTTATTTCCATCCATTTTGTGAAATGATCCACAGTGGTTAACAAGTATCTATTTTTATTAATCTTTGTTCTAGGGTAGGGACTAAACAAATCAATGCAAAACAATTCATTTGGGAAAGTGGTTTTTATGCTATTTAAGTGCCCGCCCGGGTGGTAATTAACATCGTTAATTAATTGACACAAGTGACATGACCTGAGATACGCAGTCATAACTTTGTATAACTGCGGAAAACACACCGCTTCGCGGACACTTTGCAGCGTTTTCCTAACCCCGAGATGGGCTCCTAATTTCGAATCATGGAGCTCCTCTAGAATAATCAAGCGTAGACTCATTGGAAACTACCGGTCGCAGTTCTTGATTATCGTTGGTTGTTTTCGTGTTAAAGAGCAATTTATCAATAACTTCATAATGGGCCGCCCTACTGTGTGGAAACTCCGATGACTGATGGGAAATCTCCAATGGGCCATTAGAGGTGGCGCCGTGACAGACAGCTACGTCACCATCGCTGTGGCAGACAGTTGGCAGAGAGATGAAAGGATTCTACCGGAATGGTATTGTATTGAGACTTTGAGACTTTCATCGTTGAGCAGCTAATGTTTTATTGTAAAGATAGCTGTTATTAATAATTTTATAATGATGCAGTTATTCGCATAAATCTTCAAGTGTTTTGCAAATATCGTCAATACAGTGTTCGTGTCTAAAGGATTGAAGCTGATGATTCAAGACAACGCCGGCGATTCAGAACCAGACCTATCAGGTAAACATTCATTTATTTATTAAATTGCGAGTTACTAATTTCCTGATGGGACAAAGCCATTTGCTATATTATAATTAGTTTAAGATATAAAGATTTATTTTATCTGGCGCCTTTAACGTGACGCCCGTTCCTAGAAAATATTTGATTTATTATTAAATAGAAGATAAGAAAGAAGCAATAAAAATGTCACTCGACGTAACTGAAATCGAAAAATTAAGAAAAAAACGAACTGTTACAAGAAGTTCTATTACGAGACTGATTAATAAAATAAACAACACTTTAAATGATGCGAATAGTACTATAACTTTAAATTGGTTAGAAGAACAGAAAGCACAGTTAATTGATAAAGAAACAAAACTTACAGTACTTGACGAAAAAATAGAAAACGAAATAACTGATTTAGGGAAATTAGAAGAAGAAGTTGAAGCTAATCAAGAATATCGGGAGAATATAATTTCAATTCAAACAAAAATAAATTGTTTCATAAGAGATTTGCTAAAAACAAAGGATAGTACTAATACTGAACAACGAGAATATTCACATCACGGAGAATTGAATCAGCGGAGATCCTCAAATGCAACTATACACGCTACACCAGAAAACAGAATTCCTGTTAAATTGCCAAAAATAAACATCGAAAAATTTGATGGCAATTCGGAAAACTGGCAAGAATTCTGGAGTCAGTTTAAATCAGCGATTCACGAAAGCGAAAGCTTAAACAAAATTCAGAAATTCACCTATCTAAAGAGTTTACTGAAAGATACGGCTCAAATTGCTATACAGGGACTGTCAATTTCGGAACAGAATTATGATACTGCCGTTACAATTTTAGAAGATAGATTTGGTAGAAAAGAACTTTTGATCCGATCCCATATAAACAAGTTTTTAAATTTATCTCCTGTGCGAAATGTTTCGAATCTCAGAGATCTGCGTCATCTGTACGACACTTGTGAAATCCAAATTCGCAGTTTAAAATCTTTGGGTATTGAACTGGAAAGTTATGGCAATTTATTATTTCCCATAATAACTAGACTAATTCCGGATTCTATAATGTTAAATTATAATAGGGATTATAAAGACGAAACCGAATCTTGGGATGTTGGTAAATTGTTAAACTATTTAAAAGAGGAGGTAGTAACGAGAGAAAAAACTTTATCGTTTCGAAAAGGGGAATCGGACGAAATTTATAATAATAAAACATTTGTTAGAGAAAAGGAACGCGATAGAGATAATTCATTTAAAGGGGGTTTTAAGAAAAATAAAACGCCAACTGCCGCCTTATTAAACACCAGTATTGATAGTCAAAAGTGTTTATTTTGTAAAGAAAATCACGAAATAGAAAAATGTTCGAAACCTGTTAACGAAAGAAAAGATATTTTAAAAAAAGAAGGCAGGTGTTGGAATTGTTTAAAGAAAAACCATATAGTAAAAGACTGTAAATTTAAAAGTAGATGCAAATTATGTTCGCGAAAACATCATACCGCTATTTGTGAAACTAGTGAGAATAAAAGTGACATTTCTAATTCAGAAACTGTAGTATCATCTATACAAAATAAGAACTTGGGTAAGGAAATATATCTGCAAACCGCAAGTGTTTTAGCTCTGGGTGAAAGTAATAAATTAGTCATTCGAGTGCTATTTGACATTGGATCATAGCGCTCTTTCGTAGTCGGTAGCGTTGCAAAGAAAAGTTGA
This sequence comes from Stegodyphus mimosarum, assembly GCA_000611955.2. Classification (NCBI taxonomy): domain Eukaryota; kingdom Metazoa; phylum Arthropoda; class Arachnida; order Araneae; family Eresidae; genus Stegodyphus; species Stegodyphus mimosarum. Next base: position 732,066 of record KK114153.1, on the reverse strand, counting down.
AATGCGTGGGAGAAGAGAATATTACTATTCATTCCTTTGGTTCTAATACATCGAAGAGTGAAAAGCGCAGACGATATAAAATTGTTTTGAGAAATCCGCAGACGAGACATAACAGCATTTCGATCGAAGTTTTAGAAGCAGAAAAAATAAGTCAGGGTTTAATTGGGATTCCCAGTCAGGAAGAAAAGCGTTATTTTCATGAAAATAAATTAGAACTCTCGGATAGGACATATGGAAATTCACATTATTATAAATTGTCTGTCTTAATTGGCAGCGATTATTATTGGAAAATGGTTTCGGGAAAAACATGAAGACTGTCAGACTCACTTGTTGCGTCGGAAACAATGTTTGGATGGACTGTAAATGGAGTTAATAAACCAAAGGAAATGATAGCTCAGCAGTCATTTATTAACGTTTTGAAATGTGTTACAAATCAAGAAAAGTTCGAAAAAGATAAAGAAATTAACACTGTTTTAAAAAAACTTTTGGGATTTAGAGTCAATGGGTGTCACTCAGGAAAAAGAACAAAATGATATTGAAAATAAAATTTTAAAGAATTTTAATGAAACAATTCAACTTGTTGGAAATAGATATGAAGTGCGCTTACCGTGGAATGATAGAAATGATGAATTGAAGGATAATTATGGTTTGGCGTTTAAAAGGCTAAATAGTTTAACGCGTAAATTTAAAGGGCACCCGAGACTATAAACAGGTGCTAGATAATTATCTCGAAATGGGAATAGCTGAAACAATAGATACGGAGGCGGGTTCTAAATTATATTACATGCCACATCAAGCAGTAATACGTGAAGATAAGACTACCACAAAATTTCGAGTTGTTTTTGATGCGTCATCTCATTTGAATGATTCTATCTCTTTGAACGATTGTTTGCATTCTGGGCCAAATTTAAATCCCGATTTGTTAATGATTCACTTCGTTTTACATTAAATAAGATAGCTTTCACTGGCGATATAGAACAAGCCTTTCTTCAAATTAGCCTTAATCGGGAAGATAGGGACGCTGTTAGATTTTTATGGATTAATGATCTTCCAGTTTCAAACCAGGATTTTAATCTGAAAATTTTGAGAATGACTAGAGTACTCTTTGGTGCAAAACCAAGCCCTTTCTTGTTATCTGCAACAATTAAATACCACATTAATAAATATAAAACAGAATTTCCAGAAATATTTAATGTTTTAAACGATTGTTTGTACGTCGATGATTTAATAGCTGGAGTAGATAACGTAAACGAAGGATTAGAAATTTATGCAGGAGTAAAAGAAATTTTAAACGAGGCTAGTTTTAATATGCGGAAATGGTCGACAAATTCTATTGATCTTCAAAATCATTTCAACTCAAATGAGAATCCTGAATATCGAAGCCCTTTCTTGTTATCTGCAACAATTAAATACCACATTAATAAATATAAAACAGAATTTCCAGAAATATTTAATGTTTTAAACGATTGTTTGTACGTCGATGATTTAATAGCTGGAGTAGATAACGTAAACGAAGGATTAGAAATTTATGCAGGAGTAAAAGAAATTTTAAACGAGGCTAGTTTTATTATGCGGAAATGGTCGACAAATTCTATTGATTTTCAAAATCATTTCAACTCAAATGAGAATCCTGAATATCGAAGCCCTATAGAATCTAAAGCCTTAGGATATAAATGGAATACAAAGGAGGATAATTTAAGGGTAGAATTTCAAGGTATTTTAAATCAAAATCGGAAAACAAATGAATGCATAACTAAAAGGGAAGCGTTACAGTTAATAAGTCGTATTTATGATCCATTAGGCTATTTGAATCCATTTACAGTGATAGGAAGAATTCTTATGCAAGAAATTTGGAAGACTGGCTTAAACTGGGATGATAAATTAAATAAAGAACTTAATAAAAAATGGATTAATTGGTGTAGGCGGATTGAAACCTTGGAACATTTTAAGTTGCCTAGACATTTATTTAGAGATAATTCTAAACTTCAGATATACAATATTCAACTTCATTGTTTCACTGATGCTAGTGGAAAGGCGTTTGGATCTGTAATTTACGTTAGATACCAAACAAATAATCAGCAAGTGTTCACAAACTTTGTCATTGCTAAAGTTCGAGTAGCACCCTTGAAAAGAGTAACTTTACCACGTTTAGAACTCCTAGCTGCAGTTATTGGAACAAGACTGAGTAACTACGTGGTGAATAATGTATTCAAGAACTTAGACATCAGTGTACGATTTTGGACAGACTCCAAGGTGGTTTTACATTGGATTAGAGGAAATGCCTATTCATGGAAGCCATTTGTTCAAAATAGAGTTCGTGAAATTCAAGAGAAAACAAATGTAGATCAATGGTCACATTGTCCTGGTGTTGATAATCCTGCAGATTTACAAACAAGAGGAAAAACTTCAGAATTGTTATTTAAAGGTGGAGATTGGCTGCAGGGTCCAAAATGGCTGAGACAAGAGGAAACTACTTAGCCAGAAGAAGATAGAACATATGAAATTGATGCTGTAGAAGAAGAGAGAATATCCTCATTGAAGAAAGATGAAACGGTCCAAGCCAGCTGTGTAGTAAATTTGAAGCAAGACCTTTTGGACATAGAGAAATATAGCAAATTATCCAGATTATTACGAATAACAGCCTGGATTTTTAGATTTATTAACAATACGAAAACTTCTACAAAGAATTTGAAACCACTTGAAGCAGAAGAAATACTATTATCTGAGAAATATTGGATTAAAAGAACTCAAGATGCTCATTTTCCAGAGGAAATAGAATGCTTGCAGAAAAAGAAATTAATTTCTAGTAAATCTAGGATTGCGAATTTTAATCCTTTTTTGGATGAAGATGGAATAATGAGAATAGGCGGAAGACTTCAGAACTCAAATTTGACCTTTGCAGAAGTTCATCCTATTATTTTGCCTAATTCGAATCATTTTTCGGACCTGCAGATCAAATATGCTCATGAGAAACTGGCTCATGCTAAAATTGCTGAAACCCTTGCTCACCTTAGAGAAAAAATGTGGATTCTCAGAGGAAGACAAAGGGTGAAAAGTATTTTGCAGAACTTTTTCATTTGTCAACGTCTGAGAGCAAAGCCTTACTCTCAAAATGTGTCTCCTCTACCTCCAGACAGAATCAGAGAAGCTTTACCATTTGAAGTTTGCGGCATAGACTTTCTAGGACCACTATATACAAAAAATGAGAAAAGGGTGTATGTTGCATTGTTTACTTGTGCCGTAATACGAGCTGTGCACCTTGAACTTGTGAATGACTTATCTGCTGCAGAATTTATGCTAGCGTTAAGAAGATTTATTTCAAGACGTGGAATTTGTAAAATTATTTACTCGGACAACGCTAAAACATTCAAAAGAACAGATAAAGACATTCAAAGAATGTTTAACTTAATAAAGGATAGAGATGTCCAGGACTTTTTTAGTGAAAACAGGATCCAGTGGAAATTTATAGTCGAGAGAGCAGCTTGGTGGGGAGGTTTCTGGGAGAGGCTTGTCCGATCTATTAAGACCTGTCTCAAAAAGATCCTTTGGAGAGCTTGTTTACAGTACCAAGAACTTGAAACAACTTTAACTGAAGTGGAAGCCATCATCAACTCCCGACCGATGACTTATGTTTATAGTGAAACAAATGAGCCGAGTCCATTATGTCCAGGACATTTTCTAATTGGAAAAAGAATAACCGCTTTACCACCTGAAAAGATATTTGCAATCTCTTCTACGAAGTCAGACCTGGAAAAGAGATATAAATATAGATTGAACTTGTTGAACAATTTTTGGAAGAAATGGAAACTGCTATATTTAATGGATTTGAAATCTGCTCATAAATGTGCTACGAGCAATTTGCCCCAGCAGATCAGCAAAAACACCTTTGTATTGATCCATGATGATAACCAACGAAGACTGTTATGGAAATGTGGCTTAGTAACCGAGACACATACAGGCCGTGATGGCAGCATCCGAGCTTGCACTGTGAGATTACACAATGGGACGTTCTTAAAAAGAGCTGTACAACATCTGTATCCCTTGGAACTTGATTCTGAAGATAAAAGACAATCTTGTCTTTCTGGGCCGGAGGATGTGGAAACTCCGATGACTGATGGGAAATCTCCAATGGCGTCATTAGAGGTGGCGCCGTGACAGACAGGTACGTCACCATCGCTGTGGCAGACAGTTGGCAGAGAGATGAAAGGATTCTACCGGAATGGTATTGTATTGAGACTTTGAGACTTTCATCGTTGAGCAGCTAATGTTTTATTGTAAAGACAGCTGTTATTAATAATTTTATAATGATGCAGTTATTCGCATAAATCTTCAAGTGTTTTGTAAATATCGTCAATAAAGTGTTCGTGTCTAAAGGATTGAAGCTGATGATTCAAGACAACGCTGGCGATTCAGAACCAGACCTATCAGGTAAAGATTCATTTATTTATTAAATTGCGAGTTACTAATTTCCTGATGGGACAAAGCCATTTGCTATATTATAATTAGTTTAAGATATAAAGATTTATTTTATACTGCGAATAGCCGTTAAGTCTACATGTTAAAAAATTTCGGGATCTTCCAGATAACCGTAAATGTCCTTAAATGCTGGGTCCGTTTTTAATTCGGCAATTATTGCTTCCCGGGATTCAGTTATTTTCGCAGTTAGCATCGTACATTTAATTGTATTTCCGTCTTCATCGATCTTGATTCTTGATAGTGCGTCCGCAACTACATTTTCTTTCCCCAGCGTGTGTTTTATTATTAAATTAAACTCTTGCAGTTTTAGTGTCAAACGTATGAGTCGGGGCGAAAGATTTTCACGGGAGTATAGGCGACCAACTGCCGCGTGACCTGAATACACAGTTATCGGGGCACTTCCAAAGTACACACGAAATTTTGAACCACTAATAGGACCGCGAGAGTTTCCCGCTTACTTGCGGTATAATTTCGTTGAGTTTTATTAAGCGTCTTGCTAAAACGCTATTGGCTGCCTATTTTGGGAAAGAACTGCGCCAACTGCGTGGTCATAAGCGTCAGCTGCAATTTCCAAATTTTGATCACCTTCTAGGAATTTAAGAACAGGGGCTTTAATTAAAGCGTGTTTCAATTCCTCAAACGCCGTGTTCGCCTCCGTTGTCCATCTGAACCTAGTCTTTTTTCGTTTAAGCACCAACAAGTGTTCAACAATCTTTGCAAAAATTCCCAGAAAGGATGATTATTTCTTAGCTGTATTTGGCGGTGGATAACTTTTGATTGCTAAAATTTTAGAGTTGCCAGTTTCGCTACCGTTTTTCGAAAATTTATAGCCGAGGTACCTCACTTTCTTGGCGGCAAATTTGCCCTTTTTATATTAATTTTGAGGCCCGCTTCATTTAATAACGTAGAAACTTCCTCTAAGTGTTTAATGCGTTCTTCTAGGGTTTCGCTTGTCTCAATAATATCATCGAGATAGATGACTGTATGTTTTCGCAAGACTGGCCTTAAAAGAATATTCATAAATTTTTGAAATGTTGCCGGAGCTCCGCTTAAGTTAAACGGTATTCTCAAAAACGCATACACGCCTGCCTTTTTTATAAAAGCTGTTTTTTCGACATCCTCGGGTTCTACTGAAATTTGAAAATAATCTAACGTCAGTTCTAAAGTGGTCATACATTTAGTCGACTGAATTTTTCTTATAATTCCATCTGCTATTGGGAGGGCATATGTGGGGCATTTCGTTATGCTATTTAATTTTCGGTAATCAGTAGCGAATCTCCATGCGTTGTGATCTGCGATTGGCAGTCCATTCTTCTTTCTACATAAAACTACAGGACTAGCACAGGGGCTGCTACTTGGCCTAATTATCTTATCTTCGAGCATTTTCTTAATATGTTGCTCGAGAATGTCTTCCTTCACCCGATCATATCTGTACGGTTTTGAACGACCTGGGGGCTCACTACCAGTGTCGATGCTATGAGAGACGATCTGGCAGAAGCCAGGTTTTTCATCGAATAAGTGAGGAAAAGTTCGTACCAATTCTTGATTTTTTTCTTTTTCTCCTTCTTCGAGGTGACTTAGATTCACCTCCGGGACTACGGTATTTTCTTGTTGAATTTCGTCCACCTTGATCTTTAAAATACAATCTTTAAAATTTATTTTTGCGCTAGCTGCGCTTAAAAATCAACCCCCGATATGACTGCGGTTAATAAATTCTTTAGTGCGAGAAAATTTACTTTCAGAGCCTCATTTTTTATTTGAACATGCAGCCCCACGTTTCCCAAGTAGACACACTGTTTGCCTTGGACACCAATTACCTGTTGTCCCATTGTCTTAAACAGTCTATAACGACGAAAATGCTTTTTAAAACAATCCTGCGACAGGAAGCTGCATTGAGCCCCGGTATACAATAAAGCGGTCGTAGGAACGCCGTTTAGTAGTATCTGGATTTCTGGCAAGGCCAAATTTTGTACGACTATCGTATTCAGTTGGATTTCTGAGAGATTTACCTTCTCACACGGTGACTTCAACCTCCTTCTGGTCACCGTGACTATTTTAAATGTTTCTTTTCAACCTCTTGGTCCAACTGCTTTTTATTTCCCCACGCTTTGGTCTGACCAGCTTTCTTCTTATCCGGCTTTGCTACTTTACCCTCCTGCCGATAGGAATTCTGCTGACCTTGAGATTTCGTCCAGGCGTGAAACCTTGAATACTGCCTGAAATTGTTGGCACGCGCGTTTTCGGCTTTCGCCTACTCCGAAATTTGACAGCTAGTTCGAATAAGCTTTCCAGCGTTTGCGGATTTCTAACCAAGAAAATCTTGAATTGAAGGAAGCAACCGCGGAAAAATTATTTCAATTATTTCCTTGTCGGGTCTTTTTCCATATAATAATTTGAGAATATAGATCTTTCTTAGTATGAAGTTCCTTAACAGTTCAACATTAGTTTGATATTTACTGAATAATTCTGATTCCAGTCTTGCGCGGTCTCTTACATCTGGGAATGCTTTCAATAGCGAATTTTTAAAAGTTTCCCAAGTGTACGTTTCGGATCCTGGTTTCCCCAACAAACTCTTGCCAATATTCTTGTACCAGCTGAGGGCTTGACCTTTCAAGTTTGACATAGCAATGATAATTCTTTGCGGCTGGTTTACAGGATATAACGTGAAGTGTAACTCCAGCTGTTCCTGGAAGGTCATTACAGATCCTCTTCCGTCAACAGTCCCTGTTGGCTTCATCGCCGCTTTCATAGTTTCGACAATAAATACGAATCCCTCCATGGGGTTTGGTTGTGGCTGAGGGAAAAGAAAAGTGGGAGGCATCAACGAGAAATCTTCACTACCTAGCCGCATGGTTCGTTAAGAACAAGTTCAGGTGCAAAATGTGGGGTTTCACTTATCTAAATGCAGTGTTCTATCTTAGAACCCCACGAACACTAACGAGCGAATAGTCGCTTAAATGTGTGAACAAATACGTAAGACTTAAGAAGGGTTACCTACCCTTTCTTTCTCAGAATAAATAGAATGGACTACTAACTCGGGGTATACACAAAGCCTCCACTTGGGCTTGAACTTAAATAATAATGAATTTAAACTAAACTAAGCTTAACTAAAGCTATCTGAAAGATATAGCCGAAGCTATCAGAATTCGAAGTAGTTATCCCCTAAATATTAATTAAATCGGAGAAGCCAAGGAAGGGCCTAAAGTGTGGCAGAGCGTGGTAACTAAAAGAGAATGTAGTGAAAAAGCAAACGCCCGCTACTCAGGAAAATCAGACTCTCTCTCTCGAAGTCGACGAAACATCGACTTAAATAGAACTTTTACACATTTGCATTAACTGCGTTTCTGAAGAAAATTCTGGTAGGATATTGTAGCCTGAAATTAGAATAAATAGGAAAGAAGCCTAACTTAAAATAACTGTTAATAAACTTAGAATAAACCTTACAAAGTACTTCTTTAAATAACATAAAATTTTAAATAGGCATACATACTTTCTGAGTTCGTAGATAGTTGCTTTAAGAGCATGTCATTACTAAATTTTTGGGTAGAACTAAAGACTGGCCATAGTTTTGAAATATGCTACAAAGGTTCCCATTGTAAACTGTTCAATGAAGATAAAACTTGTCCGAAGGTTATCCCAGAACATCTTGTCACACACAGCAAGAGCAAAGCGAGAACACCGCTTCCACCAACAGATTAAGGAAATTGGAAAAAATACCAGAACTGTTGGAATGTTAATATGACTGCAGATTACTGTTGAAAGTTGCACCTCAAAAATCCAGAAGCATTACATAACAACAGATCCCCCATAGAATTGGGAAAAAGAGAACAGCATCAAAAGCGAGCGAAAAAGTATGTAAATAAATAAAAATGGAGAGGAGGTTTGGTCAAGGTTCCTGGGGTTCAAGGTCAGTTTCAGAGTTGCTGGGAGTTAGACATTAGATTTTTAAACGGCGTGGTTTAATCTTTGCCAAGCAGGCGACAACAATAATGTAAATTATATGTACTGTAACGAAACAGAATCTTTCATTATTTATGTACAAGCAATTATATATCCGCAGGTAGATGCTACTACAAATCTACATAATTTTTGCTGAGAATGATTACGCTAGAAACCTTTCTGTCAGAAAGAATTTCATTGTGCTAAGGTTTAGGACATTTAGTCGTTCCTGTTGTAATAACTAAAACTTTTCAAACCATGCAAGAGTGGAATATATGAGTAAGCAACAGGCTGTATCATATGATGCAGCGTTTTAATATGTATTATAATGTACGTTCTCCTTCCTTTTCGCTTGCCTTCGTGGTGTAATTGGAAACATACTCGACGCGTATTCGAGAGTTCCAAGTCCCGGCGAGGGCATTGCACATTTTCAAGTCTCATGCTTTAGAAAAATTTAATTACGCTACAAGTGGCGCCCGAACTGAAAAAGGTGAGGAACGATAATTCGTCGTTCTAAAAGGAGTACGTAAGGAATTTTTCTTCCCTTTCCGCATACCTTCGTAGTGTAATTCGAAGCATACTCTACGCTATACGAGAGGTCCAGGGTTCTAGTCCCGGCGAAGGCACTGCTCATTTTTCACGTCTCCTGCTTCAAAATAACTTAATGACTTTGTAGTATATATTCATAATACAAATCATATGATCCTCAGATGTTGTTTAATGAAAAGTAATAAAACGTATAAGTATTACTATCTTATAAGCGAAAGCATATTTCAATCTTTAACATCCCAAACACGGCAAATTTAGTTCAGTCTACGGTCTTCATTCTATAGCGTTATGAGCTGGGCAAAGAACATTCAGAATCAAAATCATAATCTAGGAGATTTAATCAATCTATATTCTAAACTCCATTTGAGGGACAGTATAGATTTGTAGAACTCTAGAAAGCTAACCACGTTATCCTTTGATATAAACATTTTAAAAGTGCACCAGCAGATTTTATCTTTGCTTACTACAATCGTGCATATATCAATGTATAATATATGATAATACAAGGCGGTCATAAATAATATCCCCGATATATGAATTCCGAGCGGACTATCCGCTCAACCAATCGAAACGAAAGTTATGCGCTCGAGATAGAGATGATTTAACCCCTTCAAGACGGCGCGCCTTTGTTTAAGACGTTCCCTCGAGACGATGGAATCGGAAAGAATCGGCGAGCAGAACAGGGTTTTTGCGTCCGCTAAGCCTAACTTTAGAAAACTAACAGAGAGACACAAAAAAAGTTTACATCCTAACGTCATAATTTTTAGTACTATTTTAGATTATTACACAAGCTATCAGATATGTTAAAAGCGTTTAATAATTTTTTCCTTTACGTTACATGAATATATATATAAATGCTTACTTCGAGGAATAATTTTCAGAAGCATTCAAATTATTCTGAAGATTTATTGATAAAATACATTAATAAACATTTAAATTAATTAAAAATATGAGAAAAACAATTTACAAGTAAAAACCTCTTTTACTTGAACTGGAAGGCAGACACTCAGTGAGCTTAGTCTCTGACAAAATGTCCATATGCCAATCACTAGAAATATTGTGCTATAACTCTTTAGAAAATGAATTATCACTCTCATTTATATCCCTAAATGACTCATTTACCATGCGAGTATATCCTTCCTCTGATAAATAATGCTTTCTCGCTATTATAAACTGAAATAAAGGCTTTCCGACATAAAACGGGAAATTCGAAAAATATGAGCGACAAAAGCAATGCAAAGCGTAATAGTACCCTAAGAGTAACCCTAAGAGACCCTACATAGTAGCAAAAAAAGGATTCAGAGGAATATCAGAAATGCCGATGTTTATATCACGTGGCGAGCTAAAGACCGGAATTTGTTTGCAAGATGGCAGAGAAAAATGCATGGCTTTTGAGTGGTTTCCTGAACTCTGCGATAAAAATAGATTTCAATCTGAAAACTATCAGCCTTTTCAGATAAATTCTTTGAAATTCAGCAGCGAAGCAACGTAGCGTGATTGACAAAGCTCCATGTTTATTCTCAAAAGAGATGTAGCGTAATTAGCTTAATCTTCAGTAAATATTTAACAAATTATATCTCAGCAGCAGAAGAGTGAAAAGATTCTTAGAAGATTCATAGGTCAGTAATTGCTCAAACACTCTTTGTTGACAAAGTAAACGCACTGCTCACATTCCCAGAAGCGTCAACGTACAAGGTAAAAAGGGATGTTATGTGTGCGAAGCTTCTAAAAGAAGACTCTTTACTGGAATTCGAATTCTGAAGAAAATTCTAGGAAATCGGCTTTTCAAAAGTTCCCAAATAGTTAGCCAAACCTAGATACGGTATCATTTCAACATAACCAAGGTATTTTAAAAGAGCTAAATAAAATGTTTAGGGCATTCGATGTAAATTAACATTAATCATGGAATACAACGGGCACAATAATAATGTTAAATGCTTTTGGAAGCTTATTTTCATAACGTTATAAAAAGTAATACACGAACGTTCCCAGGGGTATTAATGAATATGACATTTTTGTTTAAAAATAAAATAACAGGCTGTAGAAAAATTATGCTCTTTTTTCGGCGCAAGAAATAAGGAATACGCAGTTATAACCTCGCCGAAACTCGAACCAAGGATCTTTCAGTTCCTAGCTGGATATTCTATGACGTACACCACAAAACATATACACAAGAATACGGTAATTAAAATAAATTCCTTATAAACTTCGACAGAAACAAATTTGTTTAGTGAATAAAAGATGTTACGGTTTATTGAGATTACGGCAAAGTACACCAGGACTATCTGCTTAAATGCAGGAATACCTTCGTGGAGGACTTTGTAAGGGAAACTGTTTCGTATACACATTACGCATGGGGAAATCACGAAAACGGCCATGCAGCCAGCCCATTCGCGTGAAATAGAACCCAGGCCGGAATTACCAGTATTCAGCGTCTTTACCGTTCGATCGCTTATGGCCTAGAGAATTAAAAAAAATTTTTTTTAAATACAACATAGTATGAACATAATGGAAAATATATTTCGATAGTTTCCTTTACATTGACACTCATGTGTTAATTTAAATAATCACTATTGTTTTTAACAACAGACTATACTTATAAAAGGTTACGCATTATTAAAATACTTTCTTATCGTGTTACTTATAATTTGAGAGAAATGTAATGACATTTTTAAATATATTTTTTACATAAAACACATAGCTTAACTTTCTTGGAATCAAAAAGAAAAGTATTTCTTATTAGTTGTAACCAATTGCTAAAACGTATTCTTATAATCATCATTGAAAAGAACTTATAGAAACTCTAAATTTTCATCTTTAATTAAAAGAAAATAATACTGAAAGTCTCTTAAGGAATCCTTTAGTCCTCTCTTGGCATCCTTATCATAATAGTCGAAAGACCTAACTGAGGTAGTTCATATTAGGCTTTTCAAGTACAAACAGTGCTTTTTAGTAATTGTTTTTTAAATATTAGTTAATTATAACGCCTAGTTCAGTATTCTGCTGTAATCCTTATTAAAACAACACGTGCATGAGATTACTTTTACTATTACTTTGTAAGGTTTATAATGCGTTTTCTAACAGTTATTTTAAGTTTTGTATCTTTCCTATCTTATTCTAATTTCAGCTTACAATTTCCTGCCAGAATGTTAATTCAGAAACGCAGAGAATGCAAATGAGAATGAATACTATTTAAGTCGTGACTTAACCGACTTCAACATAGAGAGACTGATTTCCTGACCAGCGGACGTTTGCCTTCTGGCCACATCTCTCTTAGCTGTTACTACGCTCGGCCATATCTAGGCCCTTACTAGGCTTCGCCGTTTCAATTAATATTTAGGGGCCAACTAGTTAGATTCTGATAGCTTCGGCTTTATGTATTTAAGAACTTTAGTTAAGATAATTTTAGTTCAAATTATTAGTATTTAAGTTTAAGCCCGAATGGTGGCTTTATTGTAAAGTTCCAAGCCGGAACTGATTGTAAATATACTGAATAATAAAGGGTTTTAAACCCTTCTCAAGTCTCACTTGTTCTGTTCACACTTAAGCGATTATTCGCTTGTAAAATGTTCGTGGGGTTCTATGTAAGAACTGAAGATTTTAAGACTTGAACCCTACAACATTATTGCCTAAGTTTCTTCACCAAGAAAATTGTTTAATTAAAGAAAATGAATTTTCTTTTTCTAACATACGTTTATTTGAAAGATTTATAGTCATTCGTATGTATATTTTCCTTACAGTTTGATATCTAGTTGACAGGCAGTTAGCATATAGGTAATTAAAAATTTAAACAAAATTTGTTTTTATGCAATAAACTATTAATCAATTGATCAAAGTTCCACTGTTTTTCACACTGTCTTTTCTCTGAGGACTAAATAAAGAATAAATATTTATTCCTGGTTCATTTGTTTTCAAAATATTACATATTACTCTTCAAAAATGTGTATATTTTCCCTTAGTTTAACAGCAAGCTGCTCATCGGTTAAAATAAGAATTTAAATTTTATAATTTCATGACTTTGTTATTATTGCTAAAAATTATCTTCAGCCTATTGTTTTTAAGTTTTCATCTTACAAGTAATATTTTTGCTCATCAAATAGTTCTTAATTTTATTTCTTATTTCTAAACTCTGATTTGGAAATTTTATGAGCCTTCCATACACATATTGAACTGATAGTATTTAAATTTACTCCTGTATGCATGACCTAAGGCGTTCTTACACTTTCATAAAGTATACTAACGAAACCGCCTTATATTAGAAATATCAGGAAAAATATTCCTTATTGCAATTTCGTTAATGTGTCTGCTAAATACCGCTTTCTCGACAAGTACGAACCATTGCATTAAACGAAATTCAAAACTACGAATACTAGCGAGTGAGAGTTGTGATGGCAGAAGTTAATTAATTCAATAAAATATCATTCATTGATGGATCATAAGTCGAGATTTCAGACATGGCGGAAAAAGTATATCAATGAAGCCTGTGCTACTTAAGAGGTCAAAAGGAGTCAAAAGCCCGAAATTAAGAGAAATTCCATAAAAAATACCTTCTAATATAAAATAAATTTAAAAAGTGAATTAATTTATTTCTGTCAAAATTGATAAGTATTTCATACTTCGAAGTCTAGTTCAGAAAAATTTCTAACAGCTACTGGGAAAATAAGAAATTATATGCTGCTTTTTCATGAAATGTTAAAAACATTCACGTTAAAAAGCAAAAAAGTATTTTTGTGTAATTTATTTTAGGGATAACTGGCATTATGATATAATAAGAAATCAATACTGTTTGTAGAGTCAATAAGTTATATCGATGCAGAATACATCGAAAAAATGTGCACTGTCCCCGCCAGGATTCGAAATTCGGATCTCTCGGATATGCATCGAGTGCTTTCAGTTACACCAGGAAGACATGAGGAAAGGATGGAGAAAATGCATTACAAACTAATATTTGTTTCAGGATTTATTTTCCTAAGCGTCTTTAACAATGCAGTACTGTCATTATGACTATAAATATTCCTAAGAAATGCTGTCATTATTAGCGGAGCCCACCAGCGCCCGAGCGGTAAAGACGCTGAACACTGGTAGTTCGGTCCGAGGTTCGATTCCTGCGCGAACGGGCTGGCTGCATGGGCGTTTTCATGGTTTTCCCCATGTGTAACGTGTATACGAGTCAGTTTCCCTTAGAAAGTCCTCCAAGAAGGCATCCCTCCCCTTAGGCAGATAGCCCTCGTGTGCTTTGGCGTAATTGAATAACCCATAACCCATTATAAGCGACGTCCTTCACTGCAGGCAGACAAGAACCCCCTAAAGTACGTTTGATGCATTTGCATTCTGTATGACTATAAAAATAATAGTTCATAGAGTTTATAATCTTTAGTGCATACACATTAAAAAAATAAGAAATCTTTAAGAGGTCTTTATATTGAGCCACATCCGGTGTTTCACTATCTCAGTTTAACACCAAGGAATGAAAGTAGAACTGTAGTGATCCCTCAGAAGGTGGTAGGAGGTAACAGTAGGTGCTTCAAAAGATGCTATCTAGTGTCATTTTTCAAATGATAAATTTTGTAAGCTATGATAAAAAGATACAATATCATTGATAATTTCTTTGAAAGTCATTTATTGATTGTAGATGATTTAGAGCCTTTATTTCTATGCACATTAACAGACAAATTAAGGATATAGTAGGTATAATAAGTCATCATAGGTAGTTTTCCGTATAAAATTTTAAATAGATTTCATAGCTGGCCTATAAAATGATTTAGGTTAAAGTAAAATTCACGTCCAATTGAAATCTCAGACTAATATAATATTCTACAAAGAAAAGTTTGAATTTAAGTTTTAACTGGAATACAGCAAAGTAGTGCTTTTATCGTGGCTTATCCTTATCGCTAGCTCATTTAGTAGAGCTGAAAATTTCAAAATATAAAATATTTTGTTTTATCCAGAGAAATTCTATACATATATGATGTGTCGAAACTTAACCCGTCATTAATCCGGAGTCATTAGGGATAACAGAATTGCGGTCAAGAACAAACTAACGATCATTTCAGAGCAATGTTACAATAATTTCTTTTACCATTAAATCACAGAGATGCGTCGAAACGTTCATAATATACCAACACCTTCCTTGTTTTCTTTGCACGACATTTTTAATAGCACAAGTTAAAGGTTCTTTCTTCTCAGTCAATTACATTTTCCACTTTTGTTTTTATCTTCTTCTACAATTCCACATTTTTATAGAAAATGTCGCTGCTGTTACATCGTCTGAAATTTTCGCTTTATTAAATATTTTATAATTTGGACTATCTTCCCCCCTTTAACCCAAATTCAGAGCCTGAAATAACAAGTTTTTTCCCTGCAGTATTCGCAACAATCTTCAGCTGCATGTTCAACTACTTTTAGTTCTACATCTTCAGTCATTAGTAATATTTCGCAGGAACTGATCAGAGTTGAAATACTATTTTAATAGCACTTGTGAAATCGAAACTCATGTTGCTCACATAATCCTAAAGAAGCATAGCTCTATAGATGACGCTACTCTAGCTAAAGAAGAGAAGTTGTTTATCTGTAAGTTGCTTAATTTATTAAGAAGTCCGGATCAGTACGATCCAAAATAGGGGCAAGAGTTGACTGCATGTAATTACACCATTTCAAGTGCATATCTTCGTATCAGAGGTTTATTAAATATTACAACTGCCTATAATGAAAATGATGTAACAGTTCTGTAAGATCCAGTAGCTACTCTTATTTAGCTGTTTCA
Source organism: Stegodyphus mimosarum (assembly GCA_000611955.2). Lineage (NCBI taxonomy): Eukaryota > Metazoa > Arthropoda > Arachnida > Araneae > Eresidae > Stegodyphus > Stegodyphus mimosarum. The sequence goes on along the minus strand of KK114153.1, from coordinate 716,339 downwards.
ATGATGCCTTCCAGATAATTTGAACTATTAATAGTAAGTATAATCTGAAAAGTGTGGTAGGG